>VRYO01001366.1:16474897-16489191 GCA_009812075.1 Sialia sialis
CAGAAAGGCACAAGTGATGATGTTATGAAGGCCTGTGGTCTAATTGTCTCCAGCAGCCTATTTGTTGTCAATACTTGTAGAAGTATTGTAGAAAGAGAATTGTGAAGTGTTTGAGTGAAAGCCATGAGCTAACTAGTGATTGGTTATAAAAAACTTTTTCCTGGCCAGAGGTGCAGCATTGAAGACACAGCAATGCATTTATTAGAAAACTGAATGAACAAGTGCTGGATATTGCCCTTACCAGGTTCCTGTGATAAGAGCTTAATCTCCTGACATGAAACTGAAGTAGGATGAGGATTGAAGTTCTGGACATAAGGACATATAACTAATAGTTCTGTATGGTGGGAAAAGCAATTTGGTAGAAGACCAGCAGTTGTAATTAATTTACTAAGAAAAGTATTTATTTGCACCAAGATTCAGAACATCAGCTGACCAAATTACGTGGACTGAGATGAAAGGCACATGCCTTGTGGTTATTGAGGTCCAGGCTAGTGAAAGAGTGGGTGAGCTGTAACTCTGTGGTTCACTGTCACTGTGTCAGTACACCCAGGTAATGGAGTGCAGCTCTAAAGGATTCACAGAAGATCAACTTGACCTGCCACCTGCATGAGCAGTGAAATGATTTGGCAATATTTCTAGCCCAGCAACATTTTCTCTTCTCTTTTTCAGAATGTATTTCAGCATCAATTATCCCAAGTGTGTCTATTTATGTAGTAGAAGGGAAACTTATCACAGCATTAGCAGGATCCCCAAAAAGTCATGGGGAAATTCCTCAAATACATCTAGAGCATTCTTACAAGTAATTTATGAGTGTCAAGGGGTGTTTCTAAGATCTGTTAGTGGTTTCCTAGAAAACAGTGAAAAGAGGTCTGTAAGTAGAAGAGACATTCCTGGGAAGCAGCATTATTAAATTCCTAGAAGGAATCAGTAATATTTTCAGAAAATTCTAGAGGAAATTCCTAGGGAATAGCAGGAATATTAGTGGAAAACAACAGGAAGTGTTTGCAAAGAATATTAGGAAGCAGATGGGAATTCCCTAGGAAGCCTGCAAAATTCCTACTACCCATTTAGACAAAATTCCCAGAAACCAACAGGGAGGATTCAAAAAGCACAGAAAATTCCTAGGAAGAAATAGGAAAAGACCTGGAAAGCTTTTGGGAGATTCCTGGATGAAAGTAATGAGAAATAATTTTAGAAATTGTGGGTATAAGAAAGCAATTGAAAAGGTCGTAGAAGGTACAGGGGACGTTTCTGAAAGCTGGTAGTAAAAACTTCCCAGGAAGAAGCAGAAGCATTGCTAGAAACCATTAAAAAAAATCCTAGGAAGGAATGACAAAATTTCCTGAAAAGCAGAGAGGGAACTGTTAGAAAGCATACACATAAATAAAACTCCTTGAAAGACGTTACAGAACGCTTTCAATGTTTAAGAATAAATCCAATATTTGGAGATGCCAGCTAAGGAAACAGGCACTGGCACTGTGTTTAGTGCTGCTATAGTTTCTGCCGTGACTTGAATGTGCAAATTCTTGCATAGAGTGTTTTAGAAGAGGTGTTCGATGTTCTTGATGTCTGAGTAGTTACTGTTGGCTGTTACAGGAAAAAGAGATCGATGTTAAAAGGGAGTGCCTTTCAGAATTTGGGTCCAAGCTAATATAATACTTCCCTAGCTGTAGAACATGCCGAGAAGAAAGAATTGCCTTACCTGAGAGTTTGAAGACTCCCTGATGGTATCCCATTAGCTCTCAAATTATTGCTGCTTTTCATGAAGTTCAAAAACTACAGTTCCCAGCAGATTGCTTTGACAGAGATCACTTTCTTTCACTGTAGCTCGAAGACATGCTCAAACTCCATGTGGGCATTAGTTCTCTGTTAGCAACAATGTCTTACAAAAGCAGTAAACCTTAGCATAAGTGAGATACTGGAATCTAATACAGTTTAGCTGCAATTCTCACACCAGACTCCTCAGAATAATGTCTAGGACTGGATCTTGCTTTATGTATGACTTAGCAAGGGTTAAGATAAAAATATTTCTCAGTGGCTTGGAGAAGCTTTGCATTGTTAAAATGTGATCTTTAAAGGAAGCCTGCAAGCTGAGAAAATGAGCTCTTATATGAGTGGTGAGGAATGGATATTAAGAAGGTGTAATAAAGATGTTGTGCCCCTCTCACCTTAGATTATTCATAGCTCATTCTAAAACCTCCTCCTGTGTTCTTTGGTACTATTGTGTTGTTAGGGTACTTTCTGTGTCTGTGTGCCTCCCACTGCCACAGGAGGAGTTTCCACACCTGCCAGGAGTGATCCTTTTGTCCCCTGATCCCTGTGCAATTTTCAATGCCTCATGCATCATGAATCCACCGTTTGCCTCTCTTTGCCTGAGCTGATTCCAACATGACACATCTCTTAAGGTTTCCCATCTGCTTTCCTCTCCTTGGGTGATCAGTGTCATTCTGTCTGATGGTGACCATGTCCATGTTTCAATTGAAAAATGCAACTCCTGCGGAATCATTAGTGGTGTAATTTTGTGGATTGCTGCAGGCTACCTGTCTCCTACAAACATCCAGGGAAGAAAGGCTATAGGAATGTACCCTGCTGGTCATTTAGAAATGGCCAAATCCCCAGCAGTGCAGAAACCATTTAAAGCCTAACAAAATAAATAATAAAAACACAGGGAAGGATGTTATAGTCATACAGAATCCTTACCAGGTTTTATCAGTATATGAAAACCATAGATGCAAATTGTCAAACTAAATTGGACAAGATAATTGCAGGCAGAAAGATTTAAATGGTAGTTCATTTGCTGTAGCATTCCATCTCTGCTGATGAATAGCAACAGCTCCTTCAGAGGCTGAAATTATGTGCTCATCTCTGTCCTCCAATGAAAACTATTTTTTATATCTACCAGGTAGATAACCTTAAAGTTAGCAGGTCATATTTTCCAAAACCTTCTAAAAATACTTCTGCATTTTCTATATTGTACATTTGAAGAAGTCAAAAATATATGTCTGTAAATAGTCATGGCAATTCTGACTATTAACAACTCTTTGTATTTTTTATCCATATGTTCATTCTTTGACCAGTATAGAATTTCTCATTGGCTTTTTCCACCAAGGGCTTGGTTTTTAGATTTAAATACTAATGAAACAGAGTGTAAGAAAGCATAAACTGAAAAATTTTTCAACTATTTCAGAGGAAGCTGAGGACTTTCTTTTCTTTAGTTCTTTAGCTCTTATAAAGCCTTG
Organism: Sialia sialis; assembly: GCA_009812075.1. Taxonomy (NCBI): domain Eukaryota; kingdom Metazoa; phylum Chordata; class Aves; order Passeriformes; family Turdidae; genus Sialia; species Sialia sialis. The sequence continues at coordinate 16,478,137 of VRYO01001366.1, forward strand.
CTTTTGGAATTGTTCAGTGTCTGCATTTTCCTTCTGGATTCCTGCTAGCATTGGTGTACATAATTAGAAATTCTGTGGTGTATCTAAGTGGTGATGGCTAGGAAAGGAAATGACTGCAAGAAGTAGAAGAATAATTCTGCATCTTTTCCTTGTCCTTTAGGGTGTGAGTTTCTGTTTACATTAACAGTGCAGGTGTGATGGGAGATCTGAGTGGAACCCATTAATGAAATTCAGCCCAAGTCAAAAGCATAACAGGATAGATAATGCAGGTATTTCTTCAAAAATAATATCAGGGATCGCAAACCCCTAAGAAAACCAGAATTTTACTTGCACTTACATAGGCCAACACAGGACCTGTAAAAGAAAATTAAGTAAATGGGATATTGCATCCAGTTTTCAGAATGCAGTAGCTTCCCATATAACAAGATTTTTAAAAGGATCTGGTTCTGCCTTTGAAGGAGAGAGATTTGAGCTCCGGGAATGGGCTTTTTTCACCCTTTCTTATTGCAGCCTGCCTTTCACTGTGTGTGTTGTTTGTAACCTTAGTTCTGAACTGAATCTCATTTAGTAATACTGGAACACAGGGCAAATACAAATGATGGAAAGTTAGCTATATGAAAGTGCATTCCTGAAAGCATTAAAGAAAAAAATTGCATCAGAAAAATCACCTTGAAGCTAGACCAGTAGTTAAAGAACTCATTTCTTAAACCAGATGTCAGTACTCCCAGCATGACTTGGTCTCCAAATTTCAGAGCTTAAATTGCCAAAACCCCTACTAAAGTCATTCCTAAAATGCTGTGTGCATGAAGAAAGAAAAAAGTCAGTATTGCAGTCTGTGGTGCTGTGATTGACAAAACCACAAAATGATGAATATAAATTATTCACAGAAAAACAGCATATTCCTGATGAAAATAATACAATGTCATTTTCATGGAGTTTTATTTCCAGGGGAAGCGATAATGAAAATTAAAGAGATCAGCATAACAAACTGTAAGGTGTCAGTAATTTCTGGTAGTGAGTGCTTGAGGTGGAATAGGCTACCCATATAATGGATTTTAAACTGACCAACCTCAGTTTCCTGCTAAGGCATGCAAATAATTTCCCAGTTCCATGACTTGTAACTAAGTGTATGGCTATCAATGGTTTTTGTAGTCTATTTTAAGGCTCTTTTGGAAACACTTTCAAACCCTGGAAAAGTTTGTTACACTTCCATGATTAGCTATCAAATGGGCATAATAATGGTGTTTTTTTCTTGTTTAGGTTGCTTCTTTTTAATTGCAAAGTGTCTTGAACCACAGGAAAGAATGAGATCTGAAACCTTGATCTCATTCCTTGGGTGTTCTAGAGTCTGTTTCAATTTGCCCCATTACCTATTTGAGTTTGGATAAATTGCTCTGCCCTTCTGCATTTTGTTTTTTGCACTCCTTTGTGTGCCATGTTCAGACCAGTGAGTTCATTGAAGCTGGGACTGGCTCTGCAGCTTGGCTTTCTGGGCCAGAAAATGGACACTGCTGAAATAGCAGAAAGCAGGCTGGGGGACAGGTCTGTTTTCCATAAAATTATTGGCAGAACCGATCAGATCTAACCTTGATATTAAAAGAAGAATGCACAGGGAAGAGTTATTACATTTAATAATGCTTTTGTAAAGGGTTCTCTTGTTGCTTGTCCATAGTGTTGTAAGGGTTTTTCAGTATTTTTTAAAAAATCTTATATATTTTTGATAGGTATGTATTAAATATAACTTATTTTATATATAGTTCTATACAGTTTCACTGAACTCATGGACTTTATGAGCTCTGACTGGAGCTCTGGCTGTATCTGTCAGTTCAGCATCTGTACTGTTGCAAGATGATTTCTAAAATATCATCCTTACCTGAGTTTTTTTGCTGTTTTTAATATTTTCTTTTTCTGGCACAGCTATATACTGAAAGAAAAAGAGCTCATAATCCCTAGTGCTTCTATATCTGTTTCCAGAAGTCATCCATTACAGCAGTGACTGCTGCTGAATAGAAGCTGAGGGTGTTAATTAATTAGTCTGCACACTGAGAGCCGTCTGTAATTGCAGCTTTCAGGAGCAATGGTAAACATCAAGGTGGGAACACAGTCAAGCTATGAAAAGAAAGAGTGAAGAGAGGTTGTATCAGCATTGCTCCAAATAAACCAGACTGCTTAGAAACAGGATAGTTTAATGTGATTTTTCAAAACAAAACCAAAAAAAGCCAACAAAAATCCAATCCAAAACAAGAAATTGTGGAATGAGATAACGCCTCACTACTATGCTTTTTGAAGAGAATATTTTGTTGTCATTACCAAAGATCTGAATTAGTTTCAGTGTTGTGTTGCCATGCCAACAGAAGGCTCATCAGCTTGTTTGCTCCTGCTGTCAGAATAATACATTTCTGAGTTCAGTCCTCTGAGTAAGCCAACTGTAGCCTGAGTGGAACACCACAGGCTTCTTTAAGAATTAAAAAAAGTATCTTCAAATACATGCATATGGAATGATCAGAAGATAAAGATTAGCTCATAGGTAGAATAGTTAAGATTTTGGGTTTTTTTTAAAAAAGTGTCTTCTTAATTATTAACAAAATGTATGATTAATCAAATAACTTAAGGAAAAAATTATTTTTGTTTAATTTGATACCACAGTGATGGATGTTAGCTAACAAATAGATTGGGAATTCTCTGAAGGTTTGACAACTGGCACTAAACCAAGATGTGATTAATTACTCAGTGCAAATGTTGATAAAGCCAAAATCTGCAGATTTTTAGCACATATGCAACAGTTATCTGAGTAGACTGAATGAGGAGTCCTTGGCACAGCCTAGCAGATAATACCCAACATAAGTCAGTCCATCCAGTGATACTCCCTGCTTCCCTACTACAAAATTGTACAAGATAGAGACATTAATATTAATCTGGCTCTCGACATTGATGTAATACCCCTGGAATCCGGACATCAGCTCTTTTCCAATATTTATAATGGTAGCCACCAAGGTCCTTTTCTCATTTTCCTCACCCTGAAAAACTGATTTTAATGAGTTTTCAGATGGTTCCATTCCACAATTTAGTTTATGCTCTTTAGTTTAGGCTTTTACTCATGCTTCCATCAGGAACATTTTAGATGCTGGTTTTGATTGAAGACCATCATATTTCAGTAAGCCATTTACCTAGACAAAAAAATATTAGCATGTTTTACAGCTGCATTCTGTGTATAAATGAGGATGAGATCAAAAGACAGCAGACGGTACCTAAGGTGGAGGTGTAACAGTCCCTGGATTTTCAAAATTATCTCTGTTGCAACAGGACAAGGGACAGAATCAGGTCTTGAGGCAACAAGGTGCGGATGATGTGGGAATAAATACATGGCACTTGCTGACATGAGAGGTAGCTGATGTCCTTGGTGAATCCAGAACAAACACTACTGTGTTACAGCTACCCGGGGATGCAACTGAAGCTGAACCCAACATGTGTCTACACTGTGAATTAAAGGTACCTAAATTAGGGTAATTACATCTAAATTGATGACATTGAAAGCACTGACAGATTTGCATTGCTCTAGGTGTGTGTTCTTGCTCTCTCCCAGCTTTTTATGTGGCAAGTCCTGAGTGCACACCAGCTCTTTGCCCTGGATATGCATGATTTTGATTTTAGAGGAGGAAAATCTAGAGCAAGGATCTCAAAAAGAACTGTGGTGGGCCAGCAGAAGACTGGAAGCCTGATGTACCATGTGGCAGCTCACTGTCAAAGGAATTTGGAAGCCTTCACTGACTTTTGGGCCAGGCTAAAGGTTCAGAAAAGATCTGTGTATTTCTGCGACTGTAAGGAGCATCTGGAGTTTTCACAGAAGTGACAATATATTTCAGCATTGGGGTAAAGCCAGTGTCTTTGGAGATCAAAATAAATTCTGTGTTTCTATTCTGTGGGGTTTTTTAAAGGCTTATTCCTTTGTCCATGCATCCCTAGTTACTATATGATGCTACCATTTTCAGAGAAGGAATAGCATATCCCAATCCAATATCACAATGCCTATATTTCTATTTAGTATTTGAATTGAGTAGGGATGCTGTGATAAGAGCATCCAGAATTAGGCTCCTAATAAATATAAATTATGTATTTTATTTGTTGTGTAATTTATTGTTCATTTATGTGCTCTTCTTTGCATTAGTTAGACTTTCATGCTAATTTCTCTGACAGCTGGATTCATCAAAAGGATAACCAGGAGATATTTTTCATTTTAACAAATATAAATGGCAACCTGGTGCTTCCTTATCTGTTTTATGAAGCATACAGAATAGCTTTTGGAGTAATTACTAGGTGTTGGTTTAAAAAAGAACAGAGGGGGGTTAAAAAAATAGAAAAGCAGCAATTTCATAAGTACTAGGTCAGAGAATTCAAATCTAGAGAAAGCTTATTAATTAATTGAATATATCTCCCGTGAAAAATGGATTTTGAACAATTTGGAGTCCTGTTAAGAACAAAGTGATTATGCATCTGAAAGGAGTTTGTTAGTATTCAGTTTTAATGCAGCATATGCTTAATTCTGCTCAGTGAAGTCCCCTATAAAATTTTATAGGTTTGAATTCAAACTATTGCAAATCAAAATGTTAATGTGATTTCTGTGTGTCACTAGCAAATTATTATTTTTTTTTTTTTGGTGTGTGTTATTGCATATCGCATGGTAAAGATGAGAACCTGGATATTGCATGGGAAAGATGAGAACTTACTGGATTCTAGGCTGAAACTAGTAATGAGAAAGCTGTTGTGTTGCTTTTGTAATCAAGCAAGACCATCAATTTTAGCTGAGGTGGAAGAGGAAACTCAAGCTAAAACTTCAGAGGAAACCATGTTTATCTCTCTGAAAGAGAAGCAAGGCATTCTCACATGTCTACATCCGTGAGAGACATGAGAGCAAATCAGATGACAGAAAAATCTGACAAACAGCCCTCAACTATTTAATGCTAGTTTTCCTCAGAAGACTACATCAGGATGGTCAAGTAATCATACCAGGACTTTATTTTGCATAGATTTTATTTGTCTGCATGAATTTTATGCAGCTCTTAGAGAAGTTCTGTTCTTTGTGGTTCTTTGGCATTTTGTGGCACGTTTAAATTTTTACGAGGGATAAACATTAGAGCGCCTGGCTCTAAGGCAGCAAACAGAATGCATTGGCTGCTCAGTCTGGAGTTGCAAAAGCAGACATGCAAAGACATCAGGGTCTAGTTTTCCACTCACTCAAGCCTTGGATCCATGGGCTCCCCATTGTGCTTCAGCTACGCAACAGCTTAAGGCAAACTTAAGCTCCGAGTGCCGTTTGAGACTGGTGGAAGGGAAATCCTGAGTCAAGCCCAGCCAAGTCCTCACTGGGGACACAATGGGGCTCCTGTGCTGTGCACAGCTAGCACCCACCTATTCCAGAGCCAGGACATGAGGTCAAACATGAGCTCCAGAGGGCTCAAAATTCGTCTGTCACTGGCCAGATGTCAGACTGCACTTCTCTGGCACCAAGGGTGGCAGCTCAGTGCCAGGCTCTGCACCCACACCTGCCTAGGCTGGGCTTAGCTCCGGTTGCTGCCTGCACTTCTAAGTCACATCCAAGGCTGCAGGAGGAAATTCCACAGGCACAGCATGTAAAGCTATCTCCCATGCCCTTTCTGCATCCAAACTAAGTGAATGCCTGATAGGAGTAAACGCATCATTCACACAAAGGAAAACCTTGTGAAATTCTGTGGGAATTCTGTGTTTAGCCTCAACAAGGAAGAAAGCTGTTTTTAATATAAAGGATGCATTTTTTTATTAGTAATTCATTTATTTTATGCAACTCTTTATCTATATATATTGAATAAAAATGTAATTATGTGCATTGAGTAATTTTTTTTCTTAGGGTGGGGGACATTGCACGTACCCTTTAAACTGTATTTAAGTTTATTCTTGGAAGATTTTATGTTGCATTTATACTTTGGCCTGTCTCTAGAATTTCTAACTTTTATTGTGGAAGGAGAAAATCTACAGTTGGATGAAGGAGTAAAAAAAATCAAGGCACAAGCAAAGAGGTTAATTTATAAATAAGCACATAAATAGACAGGATCACTGTGCTATGTCTTAGTAATATGAATATGCTAATTTCTTCAAGTTCCGGCATACCTAGCTGAGCAAAAGTTAAGTACAATTACTTTAAAATTAATGCAATAAATGAATGAGTTGGAATATTAAAGGAGATTGTATTTCCTGCTCTACATGCCTTAGTTTTAATTTGTTTCCTATTTAAAAATTAAAACCAAGGATTTAATGAATAAAATTGGTATTTGTTAATCAGGCTTAAATTCAGTATCTTACATTAAATTCCTTGCAGAAATAATTATCAGGTTATTAGAAAACTGGCAAAGGAGGCAAAAAAAGAATTTTCACTTTTAAAATGCTCTTTTAGTGTTTCACAGTTGGACCTTGTTAAAAGAGATTATATTGTAAGAAAAAGAATAGATTTTAAATGTTAAAAGTAGTGCATCTTCAACACCTGTTTCCTGTTTTGGAAAGCTTCCCTCCTGCATTCTACTCAGAATCACTGATTCAGGGAATAGATGCACCATGCGTGGGACAAGTGACAGGACTGTGCCTCAGGGTGTGGTGGCACAGCCGAAATGATCCATTGTGTCAGAGGGCACAGCCTGGCATCATTGGTGCCCAAAAAGCAGCAGGGGGACACAACCTGCTGGAGGACACCTCCTCCTCTGGAATGCAGGGTGCAGAGGGAAGGCACTCTTGGAAATGGCCAAATAGCGATTTTCACCTCTGCCACTCTGGAAACTCATCTCTGCATCTTAGGAAATGTGACCTTGTTTAGAAAACAGTCTAAGGGAACTCCTTGGAATCCTTCAAGAAATTGGTGTGAGGTTGAGAGAGAGGGAGAAACAACTTCTGGGTGTTTTTGTACATGCCAAAGCATTACAGTAATTTCACATGTATAAGACACACCGGAGTATAAGGCGCACTCCCGGGTTGTCGGCAATTTTCCGTACTTTGTCCGTATATTAGGCGCACCGGACTATAAGGTGCGTTTTTTTTTTTTTTTTTGCAGTGAGGATCCGCTGCCAGCTCTCTCCATGCGGCTACCGGCCCCGCGCTTGCCAGCTCTCACCGCATCTCTTGTGGCTCGCACTTCCGGGTTGACATATTTCCGAACTTTGTCCGGAAATAAGGTGCACCAGCATATAAGGCGTACTCCTGGGTTCCAATCACACTAAGGGTGCGCCTTATATGTGTGAAATTACTGGACCTGCATGAAATTTTCTCATCTAGACACAGTTTTGTATAAGCTATTAGAGCTGTGTGGAGGTTTACCATGAATGCCTCTGGAATTAGAGTGTTAAACCTTTAATCTGTCCCCAAAAGCTCCGCCAAACTGAAACGATGAAGTGCCATTAATGGTCCATTAATGGTTTTTTAAATGTTCTGCCAAGGCCAGTGCTTTTCAGACAGTAGGAGGAAGCTATACATCTCTAAATACAGGTAGCTATTTCATACGTGCTTCACTGTAACAATCAATCATGTGCTTGGAAATTCAGGCTCATGGAATCCTTTCTTTCAAGAGACTGGCCTAAAGCTTTTAGTGCCAAAAAACCAGCTGTTGAAGGCAGCTTTTTCCTGACAACCTGTTTTGATTTTAGAGTGACATATGGGAGAAATGGGAGTGAGATGGTGTTCTTGTTTCCCAAGGAGGCAGCTGTGTGCCTGCTCCTGTGCTCGAGGTGCCACTGTGATATATTTCCCCTCCATCAGAGGGCTTTACTGGACAAATTGTGAGGGGTGTTGAAAGTGATAAAAGGAATGCATCATTGTATATTTGCTTTATAAGCAAGATACATAAACAGACTCTCCTCTTCAGCCACTACACAGAAGTATCCCCGGTGCCTTTATAAAAATTGATCTACCCTTTGTAGCCATATGCAGTCTGAAATGATGGGATTTCAGTGTCCAAAAAGTGGATTAAGGAACCTGCCCTCCTGATAGTGCTGACAGCCCTCTAACACCATTTTACTTGACTATCACAACCAGTTACAAATTTTTAATGCTGGTACTAAACAGAGATGTAATAGATTAAATAAGCTACAAAGACACAGTGATTTAAAATAGATATGAGTGTAGACATTTTAGAGCTGCATAGTTCATAATTAATTTTAATTTTCCATTGAGTGATAAAGTCCATGGTGACTGAGCACCTATTGCACCAGGAGGAAAGAGCAAATCATTTTAATGAAGAGTGCCTTAGAGACACTGAACTAATATGAAGTAGTACAAAATCTGTGAAAAACTGAGTTACTCATCCAAAAGTACATTGTAACTCTATACAGAGTACAGGTTTTCTCTCAGCACTATTGTGTAATCCTGACCTTTCAAAAAGCTGAACTCTGGAGCTGTGTTCTGCAGGAAAGACACCAAGCACTGAAAAAACACAATATTAAATGCTGGAATCTTTATTTTCTGGCAGCTTCTTGTAGCTTTCTGCTTTCACTTAGAGAATTTTCTTTTATCTGCTGGAATGAACAAAGAAAAGATGTATTCATCAAAGATTCTTAGGCAATTTTCATGAAACAGAGTCCAAATATTCCTCCTGTTATTTTGACAGATGTTATTTTAGCTCTTGTTAAAGGGAAAAGTAAATTCTACTTTAAAAAGCTGCTGGATAAGGATACCTACAATAACAAAGAGATCAGTGCAAACATTAAATATAAATGTCATTGAAATATGTATTTAAGAAATATTTTAAAATACTCTTTTTGAAGAGTTTAGCTTTCGATTTTTTTAGTTTGGAAGGAGTATTAGACAGTATTTTGTTGCAATAAAATCAAATACTGTTAACAGCCTTTAGAAAAAATGTGAGGAAAAAAATATCAATACAAGAACATTTCAGTAACAGATGGACAGAACTTGAAATAATATGTCAAGCAAACTTCCTGTGTTTTTGTTAAACTAGAATCATTCAAACATTTAAAGACGTTACTTAAACCCAAAAATTTTATTCAAGTAAAATTTAGTTCACTATATTTTGAAAAATCAAGTCCTCCTACTCTTTGCCCACTTCCATTTTCTACTGCCTACAAGCATGGTGAAAAAATAATTATGGAGAGATTTGACCTTGGGAAACATAATTAAAATCTCAGGTAGCTTTGTTGTTCTTTAAGGAACAGAAAAATCAGTACTAGGTAGATACACATTTATAGGTGTGTTTCTCCTCAGAAGCATATTGAGTTCAGAAGAAAAGACATTTTCTTGCTCATAAGTACTTGAGTATTAATAATAAACATTCTGCTGAACAAGCCACAGGAGAAGCGATAGAGATTTTGTAGTTCTCAAATTTAAAAGCTGATCTTAATAAGAAATGTTCCCTGAGTGATATTTTATCTCTGAAACTGCTTTATCACATTGGAGGGCAATGGTTCTCTCAGAATTTTTCAAGCGACTTTTTTAAGAGATCTGCAATCTCACTATTTTTCAATGACAGAAAAGGTGTTAGTTAGAAAAGATAAAGACAAAAAATTGTCCAATTGGCTTTGCAGATGTTGTGCTCAGGATTAAGAAATACCTGGCAGTCCAGCATACGCTTTTTGAAGAAAGATGGTCCTATTTTCAAGGGTCATCTGCTTTCCATTCTTTGAATAACTAGGTCACTGTGACTTTCTTTAGGAAGTTATCTCACAGTCATAGCAGATCCCATTATCAGCAAGTTTACTGTGTTATTTAACTCACTTCCTCAGCCTCATTTGATTTTTCCTAGTTTCTCTTATCTGTGACAGGATATGTAGGGCTTGCAGCAGACAACAGTGCATCGAGAGATAAAATGATTTAAAGTATTGTGACTTTACCTTGTCAGCAAAACTGCTGCTATAGTTTCTTTAGATTTTTTTTTCTCCTCACAATGGATGTGGTTTTATGTTACTTCCAGATCCTGTAGTTCAAATCCTGATGAGGATGCTCAGGATATTAACAGAGTTACTTCTCAGGATAATAGTAGAGCTACTTCCTTCCCCCGCCCTTAAGAGTATAATCAGAAATATAAAACCCATTATATACTGACAGACATCAGTAAGGGATTAAAAGCATTTATTTTTCTACACTTTTCTTCTGGATCTTCAGAGAGATACACACTGGGAGATGGCCTTACAGTTTTGCTATTTGGACTTGCCTCATTTGCTGCTTTTTGGCACAACATATTTTATTTACTGCAATGTATGCAAGGTTGGGATCCGCAGGTAACCTCTAAACAGCTTTGCAGCTGACTTGCCAAACAAAACCAATTGTAGCAATGTTGCAGTGAACCTGTAATCCAGAGTATCAAGCCAAATCGATGACCTAATGATGGAAGTACCACTTCTCATTGACTGTTCCATGAGGCTGGTTGTGTTAGATGACTGAATTTCCACTGCTGCTTCTGTAAAGGACAAAGAAAAGAGCAGCCATTGCATCATAAGGTAAAGCAATGGTATAATAAATTCATGCATTTGGATTATTTTAGATTTATAGAGATAAGACTTCTGAAGTGAAAGGGAGATTAACTTGATAAGGTAATTACAGGGGGAAATCTTATTGAGCTCTTTGTATATCACTAGGGAATAGGGGGCACAGAGAAATGGCAACTGCTGAGCTCAATTTTTTTTAGTCTCTACTGAGCCATAATGCTCACAGAAGTCAAGTCAAACTTATGCAAAAACACCTATCTTGTGTTTGTGACTTTGATGAAGCAAATGTATGTGGCATTTTGTCTTGCTGTATTATCATAAAAATATATGCAAAAATAGGAAGCTGAATATTAACCTTTTTCCTATTATATAGCTGTTTGTTATGGAAGTTTATGTCACACAAAAAATGAATATTGCTTCTTTTTTGCCTGCAAAAATGAACAGTTCTGACACACGTGCCTGTTCTGACTGTAAGTATGGCCTTCGTGTCATTTAGTGTTTACTTGTGCTCTGAATGGAATCTAAACTTTTCTTGGGGAAGTTTTGGAACTCCTTCAGCACCCAGGAAAAGTAAATCTGTGGAATAAGTTAGGAGTGCTCACTG
>VRYO01001366.1:16490306-16544380 GCA_009812075.1 Sialia sialis
GTGAGGCTTATATTCCGGTGCGGCTTATATATGGACAAATCCCGTGGTCTGCCCAGCTACCCGGATGTGCAGCTTATATTCTGGTGCAGTTTATAATTGTGAAATTACTGTAATTCCTTTAGTGACTCTATTTTACATGATTTTCATGATTTTGCCAGTCTTATTACACTTAAAACAATGCTGCATGGTTAATTACAGTAGATAGTTCATTATTTCAACATTAGGGCTATTAAATTAGCCCTACAGATAGATTACACATGTAGCTCACATATAAGGATCAAGTATCTGTGCAGATCTTTTGAAGAATCTAAATTTATTCCCCTTTGAAAATGTGAATAGCCTTCAAAGCTGCTAAGGAATTATGTGACATGGGAAGTTGCTTTGATTGTTTCCCACAGGAGAAGTGGGTGAGTCATTGAAATCAGTGAGGTTACTTGATATTATGCTTAATTTGATTAAGCATGACAGAATTTCTAAACAAATTAGTGTTCAGCATGACAAAATTGGTGTTCTAGCTGAGACATGCACTGTGATGTCCAGATTATTGTGATAAATCACTGAAATAATACTGTGCATATATTTACAGTTTTGGAAAAGACTGATAGAGCTGGAACATTGGAGCAAAATGTTTGCCATCAGTGCACATGTTCTGAATTGCACTTGGTTCACTGTAGGATCCCACATGAATATCCCAGAATTTCAGTGATGGTGAGTGGCTATTTGCACTTAAATGAAAATAACTAGAACAATAAAAAAGCGCTCCTGTTAAAGGCTATCAGGAAGATTGTCCAATTTATTCAAGATGGAGCATAAGTTTAAAAGATGCTTGGAATAGGGAAACTTGTGCTTTGCATCGAGGTTTTGTTACAGGTATAGGCACATGTCTCTCTTCAGAGTACAGATGAAATTTCTGAGGTAGCAAAAAAACCTCTTAAATTATTTTGAAAACTCAAGTGCTATGTTAACAGTGAAGGAGGAGAAATCATTTAAAATTCAAAACTATTTTGTTTTAGATGAAATATGAAATGTATAGAAAGAACTCGTAAACCAAAAATACCTCAGAGATTTTCAACCCCCTGAAAACAATCATTTTTATTCCTAAAGTTATACATTTTATAAAATTTGGAGCAGGCATCTAGGAAAAAAAAATACCTTTAGTGCATAGACTATTTATTTAATACTCTTTAATTAACAAACTAATGAGCCTTACACTATTTCATTGCAATTTACCTACACAACTAGCAAGTGGTTGCACCTCTTGGAAGACCTCCATCCGTTTATTTCTCATACATGATTTGACAGATGACCCCATTTGATCCTAAGCCAATGCCAGGTGGAGCAGCAAGAGAGCTTCCAGCTGTTCCAGGGTGGCTAACATGGTGGAACCTGGCAAGGAACAGCATGAGGATTGATCTGCACATTAAAGTGGGATAGGAAGTGAGTAAGTTATCTTCTTGCTATGACAGAGTAATCCCTTTCTTTTATTCTTCATTCCTGCTTGCTTTGGCAAAAGAAGAAAAACACCAATTTCTCACAGCAATTTGAGTTAAATGCATGCTGTGTGAACTTCCAACTCTCTATCCCCAGAGTCTGGACACTGTTACTGCACTGCAGGGTAAAAAGAAAGTTGATGTACAATGATGCTGTGTGCTGTTTTCATTTTAGGATTACATTTTAATGTAAACTGGAGATTTGAGAGCACAATGCAAATTTTTTTTGCAATCCAGATTTTTGCAATTCATTTTTATGTTAATCTCTTATCATCTAACTGGTATTCATATGCTAATTTTTTATTAGGACACTGGTGCACTCTTTTAACATGTAAGTTAGGGAATTTGTGCCATCTTAAGGAGAGGCATTTAAAGAGACACAGAGTTGAGGCTGCATTTGTATCACAAAGAAAACACAAAGCCAAATGTTACTCATATTTATTTGCACTAGTATTAGAGAAACTCCTCCTGCTTCTCCGAAATTCTTGCAGTAGGCAATGTGAGGGAGTAGCGAGGAGTATTGTCTGTATGCTCACAGCTGGGCAGCCTCACCAAATTCATGCCCTATGGGACTGAACAGAACCTCCATGGATTATACTGGAAGGGACAGGATGGATGAATAACTGAGGCGCTCCTCGACTCCATAAACAAGTAAAGACCAAGAAGGGGAAGGGAAGAATGAATTGGGTTTAGTGGTATCTCATAGCAAAGGACTCAACACTCTTCAGCATCCCAGGGAAGGGGAAATCTGTGTCTCAGAAGTACCCTGAGGTTCTACACTCTTATATGGTTTTCAGAAAAACCTGGAATGAAAGATGAGCGAATATCTAGATTTTTGGAATGCTAATTTGTTTTCTATGCTAATACAGTAATTTTACGATTATAAGCCACACCTTTTTAATTGAAGAATCCAGCCTACCCCAGTAGTGCGGCTTATATTCAGGTGTGGCTTATCTATGGACAAATCCCAGTGAAATGCCAACCCGGAAGTGAGAGTTGGCCGGGAGGGTGCCTGGGGCTGCCTTTAAAGGCTTCCCTGGTCTATGAAAACTGTTTGCAACTTGAGCACCTGACACTAATTTGTGTCTGTTACTAATTTGTTACTTTGTTACACAGGGATCCTCGCTTTAAAAAAAAAAATAAATTGGGGCTTATATTCAGGTGTGGCTTATATATGGATAAATCTCGTGGTCTGCCTGGCTACCCTGAGGTGTGGCTTATAATCAGGTGTGGCTTATAATTGTGAACTTACTGTAAATTTAGGCTAGCTTGTGCATAACAAGAGCAAGATTATTTTTCCTTTTCTCCCCCCTTCCATCCTCCAGCATTGTAACTGTTTTATTTAAACTTACATTACTTGTGGGACTCCAAAGTTTGTGCTGGAGGAAAGGAATTTTTGCAGGTACAGATCTTCCCAGTGTTAGGTTTTTACAGGACTGGAGAGACCTTATTTGGTGTTATGGCATCTCTATTTGTTAATCCTGTGTCCTGAAAAATGTTTATGGACTGGTATGTGCTCTGATGGTTTCACTACTGCCATTCTTAGTCTTGCTTTTCCTGTAGGGATTGGAGTGAATGTGTAAGACAGGATTGTGGGAGGTGAGAATTTCACACACATCCCACCCAGTGCTCAGCCCTGCCAGGGAGCTCTGCCATCACACAGCTCCAAACCCGCATTTGTCATTCCTTCTTGGATGTGCATGATTCACAAATGTCTATTTATAGTCAGCTGCAGCTACTTCTCATTTTTGTCTCCAAATATTTACTATGTCCAATACCATTACAAAACAGAGCTTCATAGGAGTTGCACATGTATGGGAGCATTACTGCTGTGGCACAACATGTGAGTGATCTATCGGCTGGGGTGGCCCTGCAGGTCAGGCTTCACACTACAACTGCCTTTAATCAAAAGCTGTCTTATTCGCCACATGCATCAAAGAAGAAGGCAGAAAACTGAAATTCTGTGCAACCTCTGAAAACATGAAAAAATGTATGAGAGATTCTGCTGGATTAAACTAGGAAAGGGAAAGCACATGGAATAGGACTGAGAAGAAAGGACTTTTGTAAATTTTAAATGGCACCATAGTTTATATTTTTGAGCAGTGGTCAGTAGAATAAAATGAATATTTCTCTGTTGAGAAGGAGAGGAGGAATTTTAAATTTAAACTGCATTTCAAGCAGTTCATTCTGTTATAATTTTTCAATGATTTTAAAAGCCTTTATTCCATTCATTCTGTGGGTTTACAAAGACAGTTTTCATTCGTGAGTCTGGTATTAAGGACTGTTCATAGCACTATTAGTTGTGAGGGCTGACTCTTTTTCATATGTGACTCTGCTCCTATTCAATTAAGAATGGTAGAGGGTTCACTCATTCAATATTACTAATGAGCTCAAACAAATTACTTTCTAAATATTTTTTTTTAATTGCAGTAATTTCATGACTATAAGGCACATCCTTTTGACTAACATTTTGATCAAAACCCGGAAGTGTGAGCCACAACAGCTGTGGGGAGAGCTGGCAGCAGATTCTTGCTGCAAAAAAATGTGCGTCTTATTTTCCGGTGTGCCTTATAGTTGTGAAATTGTTGTGATTTTTATCACCTTTTGTAGCCAGAGAATTGACTTTTAGTCGTTTTTCGGCTGGTAAACCCTTCCTATCAATTCTCAGCCATGCAGATTTCCCTAACCCATTTCTCAGCTATTAAGAGATTCATAGAATCATAGCACTAAATACACATCCAGCTCAAAGACTTGCTTGTAGGGTCTCTTGCAGATTAGGGAATTCCTTCAGATGATGTCTCACAGCACAGAGATACTGGAGTCCAATAAGGAATGTGGACACTTGGTGGTTAGCAGGGAGTTTTGAAATTATTATCTCAGGCATGGGGAATAGCAACACTGGACTCAAAGACAGGAATATTCCTCCAAAAGCTAATGAGGCTGTATTGTAGACTTAACCTGTAAATCTCAGACTCTTGCTTCATGTAGAGAAACTAAAGTGGTGGAAAAATACTTACAAAGCCAGGAATCTGCTTTTATACAGAGAGTAATTACTGCATGGACATGTGCAGTAAGCAAGGAAAATATGGGAAGAAGACCTGAAAACATCCAAAATTCTTGTGATATTAATCACAGAGCATAGTGTTGATTTTCAGCCTGCTCATTCATTTGGGAGGAATGTACATATTAGAAATGTCAGAGTACACCGACGTTATTGCTTTTTAATGTAACAAATTCTAATCTAGACTAAATTAACAGAAGTCGCCATTAGTGGTGGCTATTCTCCAGGGTATATAAAATAAGCCATTTGAGGCCAGTTGCCCACACTACAGTATTTTCATCTTGCCACAATTGCACCAACTGGCAGCACTGCTGGCAACCATATTAATGCAACCAGTAATTATAGAGGCACAGCAAGTGTGTGTCTTCTACTACCAGTGGTGTCTCTGCAATTGTACTGAGTCACATTTCTGTGGGTGGTGTGGGGAATCTTACATTCATCTCTGGCAGTGCTGAAACTACTCTGTGGTGTAAAATAATGTAGACATTGCATAGTAGTGTATTTGTCTAAACGAAAAATGCATTGCAAAAATTGCATTTTTAACACATTTTTTTAGGAAATGTGGAAATTACATTTAATAAGAGTATTTACAAAATGTATACTTGTTCTTCCTGAATATAACAGGCTTCTGTAAAACATTCAAGAAGATTGGGAAGGGGGCAGTGTAAAGTGTGTGTCAACCACTCAAAATCAGTAGATCCACTTACTTGAGTATCTGTCAAACACATCCAAAATTTTTATTAAAAAAAAAAAATAGGAAATTTAGGCAACCCTACAATACAATTTCATCTTGTTAGAAAAATTGCAGGTTAAGAATAGAGATAGTCAGAAAAAAGGGATGTGTTTTCCAGAGGATTTCAATATTTCATAAGATTCTGGTAAGTCTGGTAAGACCTGGAATGTCTTTATCCTGTGTTGGAAGGATGATGGCAAAGTCCTCCTTTTCAAAAATTGTTCACCTTCACTTTCAAAATTTGTTCACGTATTTGACTTTACAGTATGGTTCAACCATTATCTCTAATTTATATTACCCTGGGTCTGCATCAGATACTATGAAATCTTCAGGACTTTTAAAAGGGTCTACAAAATTTTCTTCTATTAAGGGATGTAAATTGCAAGGCAGATAGTAAATCATTCCATGGGAGTTGGATGTATATTTTATGATATAAATTATTTAGTTTATTTGAATGACATGGATTGTACAAAATCCCTCTCCATATTCTTACTTACCTCATTTTTAGAGATAGTAGTCCATCATGAGGAATTGTGAGTTACTCTCAGTAATTAACTGAATTCTGTTTCTGTTATAACTAAGAAAGTATCAAAAGTGAAAAATTAGCTGAGTTAAAATTAATTCTTGAGAAAATGTTGCAGTCAGAAATAACTTATTGGAAATTAGCATGGATTGCTTAGCATGAACCACTGCTAAGCAATAAACCTAATATGCTTTGTGTAATGTCTCCTAGCAGACACACGTGCTCCTGGTGATATTCTTGTGTTTGGGTTTTCTTTCTGTTGTCTTCCAATGGTGAGTTGCAGCTTGCCTTCCTTGGAGGTCGTACAGGTGCCATGGTATGTTGGTTTGTGACCTGTGGGGGCTGAATATTGAGTTAAATGTACTGTGAACTCTGCAGGAGCAGAGAGGGTGAAAGTTTTATGGTTGCTGGGACCTGATCCAGCTGTCAACTGCTCCCAATCAACCATGTGTCCCCACAGCCCCTCCAGTGCTATTCTTGTCCAGGACCATGTGGAGTGACTGAGCCATGCACTAAATGCACAGGAAGAGGTGCTGGGGCTTTAGGAATTGCAGGCTTTAGGAAGTCTTTCTGATACAAAAATGTTCCCTTTCTAACTGTAGAGATAGACTTACTCCCTTCTCTCTTCTGTTTGAGAGCTGTTTCTATTTGAATGTTTCATACGGATTCAATTCTTCCTTGCCCTGCTTTATAAGGGAGGAGACTTTTAATCAGCAGTGCATTTTAAGTGTTGGTATCAATTGCTTTTAAGCTCATGAGAGATTGCAGAGGCAATAAAGGTATGGGCCTACTGTGTCAGAGATTTCTAGCAAATGTACTAAAGAGAGATACAGCTAATCAGCAGTACTGAAAGTCAGTCCTTATACTGAAACTTTTTGTATTCACAAATGGAAAGTGTTCCTCCATACACTAGGATTTACTTTATATATGCATATAAATTAATGTATAAACTATATTTCCTAAAAAAATGTTTACAATAGTTACTTCTTTCTTTTTTGGTTTATTCTTTCTGTATAGCTCTTAGTGTCTGATATAATAAAAGGTTTACATTGCTGTGAGTCCCAGATTGCAGTTAATAGTTCAATCCATCCTTTTCTACTTCATCTTATTACTTTATAGACTAAATGCTGACTGGACTTTCAGAGGCGTTTCAGAGGATTGCTGTGGTGGGTGGTCAGTGCAGTTGATCTTAAGGCTGTTCTGAGACAGAAGCTGTTGTCAGAAACCCGGGCTTCCTTACAGTGAATGAGTTTGTGGCTGGCTTGCTGTGTATTTCCTTTCATTAAATTCCTATTTACGTACAACAGCTACTGGAAGCATAACAGGAGAAATAATTCCACATAAAGGAACATTGGAGATTTAATTTATAATAAAGAATCCAGCTGAAAGATTGAACCGAAAGACGTGTTAGTGAAACCCATCTGTATGGCTGGAATGTGTAGGGATTTAAAAACCCTATGTGCAGGTAAGTCCCCTTCAGCTGTACCATGCCATGTATTTCCACATGTGACAACTTGGAAGAAGGACACAAGGCAAAAAAGGTGTTACAAAGTTTGAAGCATGGAATTCCATAACTGTTTGGGAAACACCATCTCTATGAATATCCCTTCATCCTCCTTCTTCTTCTTCTTTGCCAAGCTCTACATGCTGAGCATAGCACCATATGATGAGGTATATCTCTTGAGTCAGCTGTTCAGCTGTGTCCCTCTCCCAAATCCTTGTGCCCCCTCAGCCTCCTCACTGGTGGGGTGAGAAGCAGAAAGGCCTTGGCTCTGTGCAAGCCCTGTTCAGCAGTAACAAAAACATCTCTGTGCTATCACCACTGTGTTCAGCACAGATCCAAAGCACAGCCTTTAGCATTTACTGCTAAGAAAATGAACTCTACCCTAGACAAAATCAGCACACTCCAAACAGTGGAAATTACAGTATAACTGATTCTCAGCTCTGCATTTTGCTGTGATCAAGTATTCTGAGCATGACTTCTGTGTATGCTGGGTATCAGCACTTGTAGCTGAAAATTACCCTGGAGTGCAGCTAGAATTCATAGAAATCCCCATCCTTGTTGGATTGGTTTGTGTATTGCCTGCAAATATTTACCAAAACAGACTAATATGGAAGATCAAGCTATAGTAATACTTGGCTAATGGCTCCTGATGGAAAAATGAGACAGAGCCTTTCAAAGCCAAACACCTGTGAAGATGCATCAAGAAAGCTTTTTTGGAAATTATAGGAAAAAAGAAGAGAAGCATTTTCAGAGTTGAAACTTGATGGGTCTTTTCAGAAGCACATAGGGAAAATTTAGATGCCTAAGGCTCACTTTAAAAGCCTAATTTATTTACTGGATTTAGGGGATGAAATCTCACCTTAAAACTGATAGAAATGGATAACTCTTTCAGCTTTTGAGACAATGAGAATAAATTTTCAAATGTTTAGTAACTGAAATACCTAAAGTTCTTTCTTCTCCCTCATCAGAAAGTAGAGTAATTTTTCTTTTTCACCAGTAAAGTGCAGCAGAAGCAGTTCAGTAACACTATATCCCATTGGGATATTAATGCAGGGAACCAAGCCATTAGGGAAATATAAAAGCGCTTGGCTATACTGAACTGCTGCACCCCACAGGATATGAAAAGAAGAAATGAACTGGGAGAGAAATAAAGTTGTCTAGGCTGCCTAAGGAATCAGTGATTCTTTAGGAAGTAGAGGTGTCTTTAGTGGAAATAGGTTCTTTTTATGTTATTTTAGCTTTTGTGGCACAGACGTGTTATATGAAAGATACCTTTCATTCTCATCAAATTGCCTTGATCTCTGAAGACAGCTTTATTTCATTAATTTGAGGCTTTGAGATTCCTCTTTACTTATTATATATTAACCCCCTCAAAATCTAGTGCTAAGTTAAATGCTTGTTACAGAGCAGGCAGGTAACTCATATAGCAGTGCTAAATTCTGATAGCACATGTTGAACACAGATTAATTTAAAGTTCAAGGAGCTTGATCATATTTTAAATTAGAAAAAAAAAATTGTCTCTCTTTTTTTACCTGCAAGCATTTAGTGGCATTTTGTTGTGCATTAAATACATCTTTGTTTTCTTTTGTACAAGACACAGAAATCATGTAGATAATGATTTTTCAATTGTTTTTAATTTCATTCTGGGAATTTAGCAGTGGTTAGAGATTGGACAGTATTGCAGTAAATTGAATATATTCATTGAAGTCTCATAGCTCACACTGTGATGCTTTTCCATGTGTTTTTTCTACTGAAATTATCAAGTTCCAGGAGCTCTGACCAAAGCCAGTCTTGATGTACAAGAAGCAAAGTTAAAGTTCAGGGCAGAGAGAAGAGAGCCTGTGCTCTTATGACATCATGTCTTCCCCCTAATTCTGGAAGAGATTCTTGAACAAGAGGAATTTAACCATACATTATTGTTTCTCCTTCACTCTATGAGGAAGAGTCAGCACTCATGCTTTTCCCCTGACAGGAGCTGTGTTTCTTTCCAAGATGAACCCAATACTCAGCAAAATGTTTCCTCCAGCCCTCTTCCCAGTGGGATGGATCAGAATGTCTAATCCCATCTTCTAATCCTTCAATGAATGCTTATGACAAACCTTGTGCTGATTATTCAACATAATTTCTGGTACTGATGGTGATTCTGGTATCCCTAACACAGCATTATAATTTTCATGTAGGGATTAGGTAGCAAGAGCAAACACATTTTTAATTTTTTTATTTCTCTCATAACAATTTCCAAAAGAAGAGGAAGAAAGAAAGGAGAATCAACCCAAACCCACCCTACTTCATTGAAAATAGGATATGTCAATAGAATAATTTCTAGATATATTTTCACAAATTTTCTAATGGTCTAATGGCTTTTTAATTCCTAGAACTGTTTTCCAAATCAATGGAACAAACAGAGAAGGAATTAATATTAACCATGAAACAGTTCAAGTAATATGAGAGTTTTAAATATTGGGCTGTACAGAAGTAGCAAAAATGTCATAAAAATGAAGAGAAACATCCATGAAAAAAAAAAAATATATTATTTCCTTCAACCAATCCCTTCCTCCTTCTCAACGCTGTCCTCTTCACAGCTAATATTTACTTAATGACAAATGTCTCTCATCTGCATAAAACAAAAGAAGCAAAATTAATTAAGGGAAGAGAAAATAAATTAGAGGAAGAGCTTTTTAAGGGACATTGTCTGAAGAGAGAAATCAATTAGGCCAGTATATAAAGGAGTGAGATAGTCCAACTAAAGCCTAAATTTATAGTGTGGTATTAAGCTGATTTGAAGGATGAAAACTGCAAACAAAGAGGAGGAAATTTTGTGTGTATATATGTGTATATATATGTGTTTGTCCAGGGCTATAGTTTCTATTTATTTAGTATACTCAAGAAGGGACTCTGGAATGCAAAAAATATTTAAGGCATGGGGATTTCAAAGATTCCTTGCTGGGAAATATTTATCAGTGAAGTAAATCTGAAGCTTCCAGAGGAGTTCAAGACATTTTGGTGAAGTAAATCAAACATTACGAAGAAGCTTTGCAACTTACAGAAGATATTACATGAATATCTAGAAAAATGGTAGGAAGAATGTAAATATATATATAAATTGATAAACAGGTTCAATTAAATTATGTAATTCATTAAAGTTTAGAAAGCATTTGGGTACTAGAAATCAGGTTAAGGACCAATGAGGAAGACAAATGATGCATTAGTGGAGAACTAAATTTTGTAAGGAAGCACTGTAGGCATTTGGTGGCACTGGGGGAAAGTTATCGTCCTCTAAAATTACTTGTTTCAGCTAAAGTGTGAATATTTCCTTGAAACCAATGGCCACATGACTGACTTCAGAATTTGGATCTACTGCTGACCACGCATAACTTCCCCAGATAATTCTGTTCTTCTGCAGTGTAGTCCCCACAGCAGCTTTAGGGACGGGCAGGAAACTTCTGATGCCTGCTAAGTGAGTAACTTAGAGGTGCTTCTTGAGTCCTCATGAGTGAGAAGGGTGAAGTTTGAGATTTGCTCTCACTGTCTGTAAAGCCTTCCTCTTCAGAAGGACAGGTACAAAGGTGGATAAACTGTAGAACTATTCTCAGTCAAAGCCAATACAATATTGAAAATTAAAGTTTAATTACTCATCTAAAAATTGCCATCAGCATGTCCATCGTATTCATGAGTCTTAAATGAAAATGGCAAAAAAGATGATGAACCCTTTTTGGGGCTGTGGAGTTAGATAAACAAACTTCTATATTACATATACTTATGTTACATTATTGTGTTTTGTAATCTACCTGCAGGAAGTTCACAGTTACTGATTTAAAACCTATTCTGGGACTGCTACCTTGAATTGCTCTTAAACTTTATGCATTGTTTCCCTCCTGAAGATAAAGTGTTATATTCAAAACAAGTTGTGATCCCTTTTTCTTAGTTTTACGCTCATATTGATTAGTTATTGGTGTTCTTTAGTTAATTTTGCAAAATGCCCCTAGCAGTGTTTGTTGGATCTCATGCCTGTTTTTGAGAAATGTAGCTCTGCTATGTTAGGATAGAAAAATGCAAAAAGTTCTCATCATAAAAATAGAGCTATTTTTAAATATTTGGTAGATCTTTTGCCGATTTGTAAATATTTATATTAGATTAAGGTGCCAGAATTTGAAGTCACTGAATACAAAAGCTCAACTTACAGTAAAAAAGAATAAATATCTGATTATAACCCATAAAAACCTGTACAGTGTTTCACTGTCATAGTTTTTCCATGATCTTTTCTTATTTATTTTTGTTTTTACAATGCATTACTTATAATATTGGTATTATTGTATGTTAGTACTACAATACCAATGTTATAGTATTGATAGAATAATACCTAACAGAAACCAAGTGAGTTTAATGCTCAGTACGTGCTGTAAATTGGTGAATAGGCTTTCAGCAAAAGCTTTTGAATCATTTGTGTGCATGAGTTTTTGCACCTGCAAAACTAAAAGCAGTAACTGAAGTTCATAGCTTGGTAAAAGGTAAGTTTTTTGTACTGAAGGTGCATATTTTTAAATTTTTTTATATTTTTGTAATTTATGCATATTTTAGTCTCATTCCTACTATAGAAATAAACTATACAGATAATTTAATCTGATTATTGAGAAAAAAGCTGACATTAGAACCAGAGTTTCCTGCTGGGAGGTTGTAAAAGGGGTGGATGGTTTCACTCTGGGCAGCATGAGAGGGTTGTGCAGGTAACAATGGGCTGGGCCCTCTTTGGGCCAACCTGTCTTGTTCCTGACAGACAATTCTTCAACCTTGCTCTCCCTCTGAAGTTTTCAAGAACTGCAAAAGAAACAAGGCTTCACTTTACTGTTGAAAACTTTCTTGCTTACCTTCTATTTTAGACCTTCCTTCATGTGTTTTAAATCTAAAGCTTGTTGTCTAATCCTAAATATAGAACAGGTACTTCCATTCCTCTCTGCACCTCTTTTAGATGTTTTTAGATGTCAGACATTTTTTCTCCTTTCTTTAGACTAGTTAGCACTATTGCATTTGGTCATTCATCATTATTGCTTCCCAAGCTGGATGTGTTATTCCAGCTGAGACCTTACCAAAGTTGAACAAATTACGCTCTCACTGAATTGAAATTCAGAACATATGGGAGGTGTTTCTTTCCTACAAACCATTTGCCCACACTCACTAGGAAGGCAGCAGACTCCAATGTGAGTAGAAATATGAAAGTTGATTTTTAGTGCAAAAAGAGTCTTAAAGCCTGTACTCCTAAAATAAAGAGCTGTGTGGTGCTTCTGTATCAGAGCACACTCTGGATCCATGAAAAGTTTCTGTCCCTGGAAACCACAGACACAAAGCTCAGACTTTAGTGAGCCTTGGGACACCAAACCTTTTGTCATGGTCAGGTAGGGACTTGGATACCCTCTGTACACTCAGAGCAATTTATCCCACACAAAACTGGGATAAATCCAGCAGCAAAATGCATTTTGTAAAAAAGTATATGTTGTAAGAGAAGGAGTCGAACAGACTCTTCAAGTAAAAATTTCAAACTTCCTGCAACTAAATTTTTTCCTATCTTTGAAAATAATATTCTTCTCTTTCAGAAACCTACCCTGTTCTCTGAACTTACACAATAACACCTATATTTAATATTGATCTTAAAAGTAAGAAAAGAAAAAAATATATATATGCTGCTGGAATAAAAATCCAGAAATTGATTGGCTTTTAAGATTGAAATAGAATAAGGATCTGGTTTTCAGTGCATAGATCCCAATGAGGTGACATGAAACAACTGTGTAATCAGAAGCAGAATCTTAGGACCATTTTTCTATGAAGCAGTCCTCTGGCTGAGGCCCAAATAATCAAACTTACAGGGGTCTAAGTGTCCCATTAGGGATAAAGGAAAAATCTTTCACTACAAATATTTTGCTTGCCTCAAGGGGGTAATTGGTATGTATCATAATGTTCATTTCCTCTGAATTGCTTTTTAAGAATCAAAGCAAAGCTGGATATCTTCCTGGCAAGGAGGTAATCCATAACCAAAATTAAGCCCAGGTGTCCTGATACACTCCCCAAAACTGTCCCCTAAACTATTCTTCCCACAGAAGGTCCCTGTTACAGGCTGCACATGTATTTCTTTCTACCTCTCAGTTTTGTCTGCTTTTCAGAAAAATCAACTCCACTGAATTCTCAGACAGAGAATTCTAGGAAAAGCTGACGTCTGTCTTACACTCACTTGGGTTTTGGAGATCAGTTCCAGAATAAGCTGCATTTCGCTTTGTAAAAAACATGAAGTATAACAAGTTGCAGTGCTCTCAGCTCCTTCAAAGACATTGCAGCTTTTTTATTAAAAAATCTGTCATCTGAGGTGAATTTTGCAACCAGCTTGCCCAGGATGACTTGAAGAAAATATTTTGGGAAAGGAGAATGATTCCAGTATGGCCCAGCTTACCCAGGGACTTCTCTCTTTGTGTGCCACTGGAGCACAGTCCAGCTGGATCTCTGCTCTTACTTCTTCCTGGTCTAATAGAAGCTGTTGCCTTCATTAATTTTTCCACTAGCAGGAATTTCTCTGTTGCCTTTCTGGTGTCTGGCACAATACCAGAAATGCCACAATATCTTGTAATCTAACCCCACAAGACAATTTTCTTTGGAAAACTGTGACCTATGGTACAGTGGATCCTGAATTGGAGAGTAAATTAAATATTTTCATCAGTGTCTCTGGCCTGCCTAAAGTTCTTGGTGGTACCTCTTTGCTTGACTGTCTCTTGGTTCAAGCCTGCAGAGTCCTGCCTGTTTTGAAGGTTGCATTTTAGTTGTTTTGTCCAGAAATTCTCTTCTTAGATCTCTTAATTTACTAAAACATAAAGCCAGCTTTACTGAAGCAGAATGTCCAGAGTGTCATAGGGCTGCCACAGGGACTCTAGATTTGGGGAAATGTGATTTTAACACTCCAGTGCTTAAATGTTTGCATTTTCAGGATATAAAAACACAATTAAAATGCCAGCCAAAGTTGGTGTTGTTTTCCACTGATTCAATAGTTTATTTTTGGGGATATTTCAATGTTTTTTCTCATTCTGGAGAGGTTGTAACCTGTCAAAATTGAGTACTGTAGCATATGATTTGAGGGGAGCTGCTCTGTCCTGGCCTCAGCAGTGTGCCATAAAGTGGAATTAACCCATACCTTCTACATGATCTCTCTGTCAATATGAAAAGCAGTATCTGCTTAGTTCTAGATATCAATGTCTGTTATCAAAAAGTGTGTTTCAAAAAATGCTGTTTCCATCCCTTGCAGCCATTGGCACATTTAATGAGAGCATTATTTAGTGTTCCTTCCCGTGCAATTTTGTCCCTTGTCTGTGGTCTATACAGTGGGAGCTTTAAAAGAGTTATCCTTTTCTTAACAAGTTCCTTAACTACTTTCTTTTAATGGAAGAACTTTTGGAAAACTTTAGGAAGAAGAAAAACAAGATTTGACCATGACAACTACCTTAATATGTTGGATACTATTTTTTCTTATTGTTTTGGAGATTAGAGGAATTAGGTGTTAAAAAAAACCAAAAAAAACAAACTCAAAAAACCCCGAAAAACCTAAAAAACCTTTGTTTTTATCTTCCTGCAGAACATGGAGATATTGTTATTATTTCCAAAATGGAAGTAGTATGGTGTTCAGGTCAGATTGTTGCAGTAGTTTTCAGTAAGTGTTTCAACACAGAAACACCTACTCAAATATTTATGGCTCTAATCCATCCATGATTTATTTATGTGCTCATCTTGATTTTGTATGACTAACACCATTACTTTTTATGATTTTGTGTGCAGAAAATATTATTATTGATGCAAGCAAGGCTCATCCACATGTGGATTTAGCTGTTTATAGCCAAGATTTGATGCTCTTCTCTGCTTCATCAAAGGGCATCTTCCTGGCTAGATGGGATTAAGTCTGTATCAAAGATATTTTCTAAGTACATGGGTTGGTTTTCCTTTTTGGGGGTTTTTTGTGGTTTTTTTTGTTTAGTTATTTTTTTAATTATTTAATTTATTTTAATTCTTTATTTATAAAATAATTCTCCTTGTTAGGCTTTTTATTTCTATTTATTTATTTATTTATTTATTTTCAAAGCTGAATATCAGGCATAGTTTTGACTTTCCAAAATTATTAAAGTGTGACGCTTTACCTTATCAGAGTTTCAGAAATGTCCATGTCCACATTTACAGAAAAGAGAGGTTAGGCCT
Source organism: Sialia sialis (assembly GCA_009812075.1). Classification (NCBI taxonomy): domain Eukaryota; kingdom Metazoa; phylum Chordata; class Aves; order Passeriformes; family Turdidae; genus Sialia; species Sialia sialis. The sequence goes on from VRYO01001366.1 coordinate 16,505,838, forward strand.
ATGTTCTGAGACAGTTTAAAGAAGATTATTTGCATAGATTGGCAATGTCATTCTTACTTTTTGAGTCTTCTAGTAAAGATGATAGTCTTTGAAAATCACAAAAGATGATAGAGATATAGGTTATAAGCATTCCATACTAAATAAAAGATTTTCCTCTTTAAAAAAAAAAATCTAAATACTTTGTTCTTGAGGAATTTCTGGAACTTAAGAAGATCATAGCCCAAGCTTCAAAAAGACCCTATCTTAGCAGCTAGATGGAGAATTTTGCTTTATTTTCAACAAGGAAAGCAGCTATGTGACTAAATGTCTCTGTGACATAATGAGACATAGAAAAATCTTAAACGGATTCTCTTCTTATTTGTAACCAAGTTAATTTGTGAGTAAATCCGCTGATCTCATGTTGACACGGCTGAGTGCAAGAGAAGAGTCAGGGATAAGAAATATCTGCTGGAATGGTTTGAGAATGCACCTGTTAACAAATATCCATAGGAGTTTTATCCTGGGACTACACCAAACTGCCTAGTTTCCCTTGCAATGAAGAAAAATTCCTGCTTATCACCTGCTACCAAAAGTCCTAAAAGCCTGAACATTTTGTCATAGAGACATAGCTGTCAAAAAGCTGATTGCAGATATTCCTGTTGTGGAGCCCACATTTACAGGCAGCTGTGTGTAACCACAGGGACACACAGGCTTACATAAATATTGGCTTCTCCAGTGCAACTCGTGTTTTATCCTCAGCAGTGCAAGCACAAAAAGACATACCCAAGAATCAGAGTCCTCCTGAGAGGGGAATTGGCTGCACTGAAGATATTTGTCACTCCTTTCTAGGTGGCTGGTGTATTCTGTAACATCTGCACCTTCTTGATGTTGGGTATGCAATACATAAAATAACAAGAAAAATGTCTTAGGGGCCAGTATGTGGAACTGATGAACTAAAACATGTAAACCAATTATGGGGAATTAAGCTGTTTGTGAAAATAGCCTCTAATGTAGCTGCCTATTTCTCCAGAATTCCTTTTTAATGTTTTTCTTTAATTATATGGGATAAGTTCAAATGCTGAACTCCATGGTATTCTGGGTTTCTTTTGAAAAAAGTTTTTTCTTTGTATTTTAGTCTTCAGTTGAAGTTACAGCTTTTGGAAGCAATGAATTAAATGGAATGGACTGAGCAATTGAGCCCAGTTCTGTGCATTATTTTTATCTTGAATTTTAGGGAGCTTTATCAAACTGAGATATTCCAGTTAAAAAAACAAACCCACATCAACACATGGACATCTTGACTGGAAAATTTCTGGCTGGCACTATTTCATAAGGTTATTAGTTTGTTATCACGGATTGCCAAACTGCTTCCCATATTCATAACAGAGCCATTTAATTCCAGTTGTAAAACAGTAACCAGAAATTAAGAAGACTGAATGTTTTGCATGAATCCTGAAGTCCCTTTACTGCCTCTCCTCATCTCATTTTCTGTATGAGACATTACTGCTCCTGCTGTCCTGGGAGAGAGCATTGGACCTGTGATAACCTTCAGTGTGGCTGAGAAGGAAAGTGAAATGAGGTTATTTGCCAGCTTTGCTGTTGTTCATTTGCTACTGTCTGTGTTCCCCATCAAATCCTCTGTGTCATGAAGATATTTGTCCAGGATGTGATTTTCTAAAAGAGTAACTAAGTCTTTGCTCTCTTCAGTAGCTTATAATTTATCATTGTCAAAAATATGCAAGCGTTTCTCTTTGTTAGATAGATGAGAACAGAATATAAATGCAGGTGTGTGAGTGACACTTTGAGCACTGATGCCTGTGGTGGCAATCAATCACAAAGGGTTCAGCAAAGCAAGGTTACTGAAATGGTGGCTGCAAACAAGCAGTATTGCAGTGGTTCTGGGTAGCTGGGCCTTTTATTGGGGGCATTACTGGGATGCTCAGTGGATTGACTGCCTTAGGTGCTCCGGGATTGGAAAAATTCTGGGAATGTGCCTTGGTTTTACAGGCACATGTACAGCACAGGAGCTGAAAGACATTTATGCACTGATAGTACATGTTAAGTTCTGCAATGGATGAAATTTAAGAGAAAGGAATTGGAAAACATTCCTGAAAGTGGTAGCAGACTGCTTCCAGAGATGACTCTAAGTGACTTTCCCACTAGCTATATAAATGGAAAAATCTAGGGAAGGAATTTTTTTTCCCCCTGAAGGCTTTTAATTTTTCTTGCTCTGGCTGCTTATATGTAAAGGCAAAGACATCCTATGAATACCACTGGGTCACTGTGGCTTCATGAAGGAATATAATTACAAGAGACAAAAGAAGTATATTTTTAAGTTGGTCACAGCCTGTCACTTTTCAGTCCAAAATTTTCCCCTCTTCTTGATAACTGTGTTCTGATTGCAGGGTGGCCAGACCAGCTGAAGTGTAGCTACACTGCTTTAAAGGAATGGAGAGCACCAGTCTGTGCTTGCAGGAAGGTGCCTGGAACTAAACCAGTAAACTGTAAACAGGAGGGATTTATCTTGCACCCTATTTATGGATGGTAGGAGATGTGCTGAGGAGTGCAAAGGAGCACAAACTTGGAGTTTGAGAGCATAAGTGTGTATGCTCTAAAAGGAACAAAGGATTTCCACATCTTAAGCAGAAGGCTTGTCATGTACACAGGGATGATAGAGTTGCCATGCAGACTCTGTGGTGATTACCTGCATCTCCCAGATGTTTAAAGGCAGATTTACTCTGCTAAAGTGGAAGAAATCCTTAAACCTTTATACTAAACAAGGTGAGGCTAAGTATATCCATGCTACTTGTTTTGTGCTCTGAAAAGAACATCCATGTTACATAGCCACTAAAAAATCCTCAAAATTTAAAAATAATGTATCAACAAGTAAAATAACGTTCATTCCCATATAATGCTCCTAAACTGGATCACTACTGCAAGAAATAGCCCTTGCTAACAAGCGCACTGCAGGAAGCCAGAATTATGGTCTGTATTGGAATATGATCTTTTCCAAACAACAGGAGATCCAAGTGCTTTTCTCAATGTTATGCAAAGGAGACTGAACTAACAGAGACCCCAATACAAATGTCCAGACTGCCCACTTTACTTCATAATTTGTTTCTTGTGGCATATTATGAAATGCTGTTTCTCGTTGCTTTTGAGACTGACAAACTGTATGCATCATTGTGCCATTTTGTATGAGACTCACTCCGAGTTTCTTTTCAGCACACTGTTTTCAGGGGAATCGGTATCTCAGTGAGCTTGCTTCTCACAGCTCCTCCCCGTGCTCTTCTGTGCAGCACCATGGAGCCATGCAAGGCTGGTTACCATGACACAGAGGGATGGGAGCTCACACTTGATGCTTTTTCCACACATTCACATGTGCTGTGGATTTCTTACTTTTCTTTACCCACTTCATGATTCAAGGATGAATATTTCTCTTTCAGTAGGTGAAACACTCTGTATTATCTGCATTTCTCTCCAAGGAGGATAATATCAGGAAGAAGGGCTGCCTCTGATCAGTTCAGCTCGTCCTCGCTTCTGAAAGTGGCTTTGGATTCCTTGCAGTGATAGATATTTGTTGCATATAAGAGTATCATTATTGTTGAATATGTTTTCAGCAAAGCTTGTTCTCCACTTAGATCAAAAAAATACCCTTTGAATTTCTAGTACTGAGAACAGTTCATTAGGCTTCTGATACTAACCCAGTCTTTTCCTCTGACAGTTTTTTACTGCATACTTTATTTTGAAAGAATTTCCACTTTTTCATCTGCAAAAGAAATATATCATGAAACAAGCAGTATAGAACATAGATGGGCTCATGGTATAGAGTGAAACCAGAGCAAGAATGGTAGAGAACAGTAGAAAGGTGGATAAATATGTATGTCTTATTGTTATTTGTTATTCACAAAATTTGCAATGCTATTTAATTTACATGAGAGCTATGAATATCTAGAATTAGTGCATTTTAAATATTTCACTTTATAATGGCTGCCTCTGTGATGAGCACTTAGCTTTCAAATCTAATCTTTGCTTTTGCGTAGAGGGCAAAAAATATTGTTTATTTCTGTGAAGGACAGAGCAGGTCACTGCAATGAAAGAAGGCTCTGATGAGATCCTGCCTGCCATTCTTGCCAAAAATACAGCAGGCATAAAGACATAATTGTATTTCTCTGCATAGTAATCTGCAGATGCTATTGGAGGAATGGGACAGCAACATTTTGATCTAACAGATAACCCAATGGTCACCATAGATGCAAATTAAAATTCATTTATATGTGACTTTTCACCATTTTTGGATATATAAATATGAAAATACGTATCTAAATATATGTATATAAATAATGTTGGAGTAAAGGTAAGTGTCAAGCATGTCAATTCTGTTTTCAGTTGAATGATATAAACCAGAGACAATGGTGACTAAGGAAACACCTGAACTATATTTATTTTCATCTACACAAATTACTTGTAAACGTATTTTGAAAAACCATTCATTCACTCTTTTGAAATCATAATACTATAATATTACATTTTCCCTGTAGAGCACTTACGTGTGATTTACATTCACTATTGATGCAGTTTTCCATAAAGATTGTATTATGTTTATTCTGTCCATTGAAGAATAGAAAGTAGAGAAATGAAGGCTAATATTATCGGGGAACACCCACACTACAGCATTAAGAAAATTAACTGGGAGGTTCCCCAGAACACATGAGTCACACATGCCCTGTGGCAGCAGTGAAAGTAAAATGACAGGAAATTGATTATCTGGGAAAATCCACATTATCACATACATTTAATCAACCTTAGGATGGAATTAATGAAGGGGTGAAGCATAATAAAGTACAAAAATTGTCCACGTGTCCTGAGCCACTCTTTCTGTATTTGAGGCTGTCCTCCCCAAATGCTGCCAGATGTAATGGAGTATAGATAATTAGTTTAGAGTGCTTGGCCAGGGAAGATGAAGACTGAGACAGCAGCAGGCTTGTTAATAATTTCATCCCTTCCACAGGTCTCATGGAATCTTTCTTCATCATGTTACAGATACAGACATAGATCTGTGCTTATATCTCCTGTCCTGGCCAAGGTCTGACCCGTGACTCCTGCTCCACTCAGGGGTGTGTGAGCATGGATAGAAGGGACAGAGAAGCAAATCAGCAGACAAGTGACCATCAAGGACCTGTTGTGGTATAGCAGTTCTGGGAGAATATATACTAACTTTTTGTTAATGAGCTGGTGTTTGCATTATTGCTGAATTATTGCATAATGAAAATAATTTTTAAAAAATAGTAAATGAGAGGAAATCCGCTAGTATCTACAGCAGCTGTTGATACAGGTTGGATTATCTGGATAGCTGCACCTCACAGATAACAGTCTCAGGCTTCATTCCTGGGCCCAGTTCATGAAATCCCCACACTGATTATCTCTAACACTGGTATAAAACATTCTCTAGTCAGCCTGGGCTTGAGAAAAACTCGTTTCCAGAAAGTATTATTCCATCCAGTCCTCAATTTTTGTGTAAGACTATTGTCATGATATGTTTTTACATTCTGGATACTTTCAGATAGTGTATATTTTAAAATGGAATTAATAGCTATTAACAAAAACAAAATCAAAGTATCAGTGCTTTAAATATATGTATGCCGAAATTTTCTCACTTTATCCCCTTGTTTGTGTATAAACTGAGTATAGACCCTATCACTTTATTTCTGCTTTATTTTATTTTCAATACATATATGAACCTTCTGAAGTTTCCAAAGTGAACCAAAACTGAAAAACACCACCCCCGAAAAGAGACGGAATGAGATAAATTACTGATTCTCCAAGTAATTAGGGGTTTGTGGCCATTTCTTTGAAGGAGGTGAGAACACAGGTAAGTGATGGAACAGCTCACAGGAAAAAAACATGAGTCTCAGTTGAATGCAAGGGGTATAATGCTCTTCAGAATTCCAGCCATAGAACCCTGTAGTACAAGAGATTAGGAACTGTGCAAAAAACAGAATACAAAAAGAAAAAAATATACAGAAAAAAATGTAATGAATGCTAACACAAAATCTGTTTCTGAATTTTGTATTTGATCTAGAAAAGGGATTTTTTTACCACCGGGGAAAGAATTACATCAGGCAAACTAAGGTTGTCTTGTGTGGTCCAGAATCCAGCAGTGAAATGGAAAATCCAGAGCTAGGCAGGATTGGTTACTGCTCAGTCTGTCAGGCTCAAAGTAGTCTGAAGCTGAGTCAACTCCTGACTTAAAAGTATAGTAATTTCACGACTATAAGGCAGACCCTTTTGACTAAAATTTTGAAACCTGGAAGTGCACCTTATAATCTGTTGCACTATATATGGACAAAGTTTGGAAATTTGCCAACCCAGAAGCGCAAGCCACAAGTGTCAGCAGCTGTGGCAGCCACCAGAGCCACGCCAGCCGAGACCCAAGCCACACACCGCGAGAGCCACGGCAACAGGCGCTGGGGGCAGGCGGTAGTGCCGGGGCCCGTGGCACAGGAAGGGCGCCTAGGGCTGCGTTTAAAGGTTACACAGATCTGTGAAAAATGTTTGCAATTTGAGCACCTGCCAGTAAACCCCACGATCATGCGATTCTGTTACTAATTTGTTACTTTGTTGCACGCAGATCCTCACTGCAAAAAAAAGTGCACCTTATAGTCCGGTGCACCTTATATATGGACAAAGTTCAGAAATTTGCTGGCAACCTGGAAGTGTGCCTTGTAATCCAGTGCGCCTTACAGTTGTGAAATTACTGTCTATGAGAAACAAAATTAGCTGTATTAATCAAAGCTTGCTTTCTAGATAAAAATTCAAATAAAACACAGTGACTCAGAAAATATTTTCTGTGGAGTTAGACACTCAATATACAATTCTTACATTTTTACCTTAATGTGCAGTATTTTCATCTTTTCCTTTGCAACTCTCCTGCATGGCTTGTCTCTTTATGGGGGGTTAGGATTTTGTCTTCCTATTCAGCTTGTAGGTATTCTGCTGTTAAGAAAACCTGAGTATGTTGATTTTGTTCCTTCTTCTGAAGGACCTGTGAGAATAATGCAGTTGGGAGATGTGAGATGGATTTTAAAAAAAATTTTCATCTCAGAAATGATTGTCTTCTTCTCAGGCACATTGTGAACACAGAGCTCAGTTCAATCATTCTTAGCAGAGCAGGTTGTTCATTCTGAGGACTTTACACCCTGCTGGATAAATCTCATGCAGAGAATTAATGTGCCCCTAGCTTGATGCCTCATACCTCTTCAATCTACTAACTTCTGTTGGATATGCTGAAGAGATAGAAACTGAAATTCTCAGCATTAGTTCAGTTTGTTTTGTTCTTAGAGAGCTATGGGAATTCCCTGTGGGAAAACTAAGTTCTGTCATCTTGAGAGCTAAAATAATTGCTGAAAACTCCTAAAAAACACCTCCTGAAAATAAGTAAAAATTGTGAGAATATGGTTCCAAGTGCAAACCCACATGATTACCTAAATACAACAGTGGTGTGTATCCTGCTGTTGAAAGAAACCCCCACAATCCTGGACCTTAGTTGCATGTTCAGCAACTTTTGAGACTCAAAGCTCAGTGAAATATAAAGCAATTAACAAATTTTCACTAAATACCTTCTAATTCAAAATTTAAGGAAAGTTTAACCATCCCTTCTCACCTCAGAAGGCTTGCTGGCGTGTAGAGCAGTGGAAGAATGGCAGCAGTGGTCTCATTTTTCTAGGAATAATTGGAAGTCAGGGAGCAATTTTACCCTGCAATCCAAATGCCCTTGATATGTGTGCACCCATCTCCACCCACAGTGGAGATGTAGGAAAATATGACTTAAATCAGTGGTGCCAAGTAAGTCATGGAACAATGGCACTGGGTACTGCTGTTACCATCTTCTAACAAGAATAAAAGATCAGAAGTTGTGCCCTTTTTATTTTAAGAACTTTACGTAAATGTAGCCAAGCCATACCACAAGTTCAAATAATTAAAAAAAAAAAGGAAAAAGAAAAAGCAGGCTTGAAGTACTTTTGCAGAAGTGAATTTCATAATTGTTAAAAAGGGTTTTCCTTAGAATTCTTTTAAAACCTAAGTTATTTAACTCACAAACTACTTTGTCAATATAGTGTGAATTGAGCAGGTCTGAGTAATTGGACAGACCTTCACTGTGAAAAACTATAAACCATGATTTAAATTAATCACAGATTGAAGTATGAGTCAATGTGTATCATTCTATGCTGCATGCCAATGATTCTGGGACTTGATTCTGTGTCTATTCTTATCTCTGTTGAATGAATGATATGCTCTACTTCATGGTGAATTTTGATTCTTTGTGATATACTGACAACAAGAAAACAAAAATTAAACACATGGCAGAGGTGTTTTGCTTCAGTCTTTGCTTAAGGAGGGGAAAAGAACAACCACTAACATATGATTGCTTAGATATAATACGATTTCCCAACAAGGGAAGGGAAACAATAGGTATACATATTATAAGATTTTCCCAGTAGCTGAACCAGTCAATCAAACCATGATTAGACCACAACAAAGAGGGGCCATCTCCTGACATATAAGATGGGTTCTCTCCAGTGGGAAGCCCTTTGTGGGTGGGGAGATGGAGTGTTCATACTGAAGCATGCCAGTGTGAACCACAGGTACTTGTTGAAAAAGAGGATAATATGTCACTCCTTCCAGTTTCAGCTTCACAAGAAGCAGTATTATTTAATTACCATGGTAATTAAGGGCTAAATTGGCAGGAACTCCAACTCATTCTGCCTCACGTGTGGGCACTGCATAGGGGGCTGAGCTAAGGCAAATCTTCAGATTCCTTATGCCTCAGTTTTATCTCCTCAAAACAAGTAAAATACAGTTCTCCATTTTGAGGGGGGGAAATAAGTCTATTAATCAGATCAGTTACTCCGAGTAGGTTGAAAATATGTGTTAGCCTGGATTAGGCTGTGATGGGAATGTTCTTGCCCAGGAGCCAGTCACAGTTACACTGTGGGTTGTACATCACCCTCCAGAATAGCGAGGAATCTCTGTGGACAGATGTTTGGGAATTCTTACATGAATTTAAATAAGCTAGCCAAAAGTCTACATGAATGCTATCAGTAGACAATGGCTTTTTCTAATAAAAATTATAAGATATCAAATGAATGATATGTGCTCTTGTGCTTGAACTTTCACCTGTGTGGACACATAAACACATGGCTATGTTTATACACGTGTATACTCTGCTAAAAATAGGTATTAAGGTAAAAATTTTCCCTCTGATTATAAGAAATAACGAGGATGCTAATAAATTTACAGTTAAGGATATCCTAGCTGATGTCAAAATTGCCTGAAACACAAAACAATACAATGAGGTCACGTGTGTAATTAATGCAGCACTTCAAATTGAATCAAAGTGATCATTTTCATTGGTGTTTCAAAGAGATACACAACTTCACATGGTGGGAATTGTCCTCTGGATTTCCCAGTAACAAAAATTTTGGCATAAATAAGAGAAAGAAATGCAGGAAGAATGTTGTTTGTATTTGGAGTGGTGATATTAAGAACAGATGTTAATCTGTCCCTGGCATCCTTCCAGGCAATTATCAGCAGAGTCAATGATGGAGAGATATGTTAGGCTATGACTGACTGGGCTAAAATATGGTAACAGTTTACAGCACTATTCCAGGCAAGAAAAACAGTGATGATACTCCCAAGTCTGCAGGGCTCTTAATGAAAATGATACACATGTGGTATGTTTGGATAGCTAGAACATTTATACCATTCTTTAAAAAGCAACTTCACTGAAGGCTCTAGTCTGGGCTTTTCCATATTGGCTTGACAGAACATACAGGAATATATAGGAAATCTCTTTGATACTTTACTTAGATTGTCATTCTCTCAATACTGACCATGCAGTTGTGGTGTTTAGATTCCTGTGCCTGTGAGAGCCACAAGCACAGGTTATGTGAAGAGCTGGAGCCTCATCTGTCATAAATCAGGGTAACCAAAGTGGATGGGTGCAGTGCTCATCTCTGCTGGTGACCTGAATTCCCGTGTTCCCGCTACAGAGCCCTTTTATGTGGACACTCATTTCATGTTTGTTTTTACCTTGTGGTAGGAAAGGCTGGATAGTGATAGGAAAGTAGGTTGTGAGAGGTGTGAGGTGAAGATTTTAATAAATTACATTGCCACAGTCTCCACCAACCCTGTACAGGCAAAGCCATTTCCTCACTTCCATTATTCACTTGATGTCAATAAACTGATTTTAGGCTGCGGTATGAATTAGTGAATTTCTAAAGCCTGTTTGTTTTAGCCATATGCCAACAGTGACATAAAGCAATATTAAATGCTTCAAGCATAGCATAGCCTAGCAGACAGCTACCACCTTCCCTTCAGGTTAAAACATCAATGCAGTTTCTAATTCACACACATGGAATAGATTTATTATGGTGGGCACTCAGAAGAGTAATCTTACAGCTTGAACTGGTAAATAGATGTCCAGTTTATGCAATGTTGGTAGTCAGCTGAGAGGAGCTCTGTGTAGTAATTTGCATGACAGATTTTTATGCTTTCATGAAGTTAATGTCAGAACTCCAGCCTCTTGCCTTCAAGAGCAGCAGTTTCTATGTCAAATATTTTCTTAAAAATGATTCAAACACAATAAGGAGGTACTTCTGCAGCTCCAGCATGTAAACCTAAGGCAAGAATACAGCACAAAAGAATGTCAAACCATTGTTCAAATACAAGGGAGAAGACGGAGTAGGGGTTGCACAGAGTATTAGCACTGCCTTATGGCCACTTTGTTGCTGAAAAATCCAGTTTGCTAGTACCTGTACTTCTCTGACTCCTTTTCCTCTGTACTAAAAGTGACATACTAAAAATTCATAATGTAGTCAGCCACTATATAGCAGTATTCCTGCAAATGTCTTGGAGCGCTTTACAGTCATTAAAATCAAATTAAAATACTATCTGAATAAATGGAAGAATGTGCATAGTAACTCTCATCTGAATATTAAGTACTGTTTTTTTGCTGGAAAATTCTTATAAAGAAAACAACTGCTTACCAAAATATTTCCTCTTCTTTCAGCAAGAGCAGTATTCTCAGACTAGTTTCTGAACCAGCCCTCATAACTGCATAAGATCATCACAGTCCATAGAAATACTCAGGTACTTAAAATTATGTTTAAACTTTACCAGTGTCTCAGGTGGATTTTACTGTTGCTAAGATGCTCTTGAAATAATATGAGCAAAATCAAAATTGTTTATGCACTATTCACAGAAATCAACTTTATTAATGGTTGCTTACTGTACATTGTCAAGAAACCATCTCCATGTGTTTTTTTTTTTTTCTTCTCTGAGTCCTGAGGCATTTGGTTTATTTGTTGCCTGGCAATATCCAACCACATCACAGCCATGAATCCCCTTATTTCCCTCACTCTGTTCACCCCCTGTCACACAGTATGTACAGCAGTACTCACTTTGGCGAGCTCAGATGAACCCAGCTAGTCTGGCTGGTCCTGGTCAGTGTGGTCATCACTTTGATTAGAGCAGTATCTCATTAACTGGTATTTATAACTAATGTTGGCTGTCAGTCTGCTTCTTCTTTGTTGGTGACTGCATGTGGAAGTTAGAAAGCAACAGCTAATCGTTTCCAATTTTCATCAGTATAAACAGCAATCATTTTGCAAAATACTTTCTTCCAAAGTTGCTCAGATGTTCTGCAAGAAAGCAGGTGACATTTGACTGTACTTGGCTGCAAGTAGGAAACCTTCATGTTCTCTGAGCTGTGCTTCTTTATTTACTATTTGCATTATGTATTAAATTATTGGCATGCATTCATCCATGACCTCTGCTAGATTGACTGAACATTTTTTCCCCTCCATTTCTCTGCAACTCCATATTAAAACAGTTTTTGAGCAGAAATCAATCAAATGAGAAATGTATTTTTTCAGTGGGTCTCTCTTGATACCTGTGGGTGAAAAAACTAGCGAATAAGGGATTATGTCTGCTCACTTAATTTTTATTTCTTGAGATTCATCTGGTAAAGAGAAGAGTCACACCACCAATTTTAAAAAATATTTCGGGCATTTGAGATTTACTATTTTTGTGGGTTTTTCTTTAGAATCCAAAGTTAGTGCCTTTTTTGGAATCTGCAAACTAGTCCCAGTTTCTCATTAAAAAAATCCAAAACCAGCAGCAAAGAACTAGTAAAAAAAACAATTAAAAAAGCCAAGGTATTATCAGCTGAAACTAAAAAAAAGCATTATGAACCCATTCAGCAAAGGAATGAAATTACAGATTCAGCATGAATCAGTCATTTGAGTAGAAGCTGATAGCATCCTGAGGATAAATAACGTGGCTCTATGGTTTATTGCTGTGTGTTTATTTTCTCTGCAAAGCTTCTTCTTGAGGTCTCCTTACAGAAACACCATCTGTGGTTTAACTGGGATTCTTTTCAGCCAGGAAGCAGCATTGAGTGAGGTGAGATTCCATTGCTTCCTGGTGTTTTGGCTTGGAAACTCCAAACAGGGGAGGAGCAAAGAATGAGCCACTCCTTCGGGGTCTTTTAGCAGGGAGCAACAGAATTTTCACACTACAGGAGATTAGGGCTAACACTTCATAATTAATGGAAGGCAATCCAAGCTGTAATTGATACATGGTGCCTGGACTGAGTTTTCTCCCTGTATTCCATATTCAGGTTCAAGAAGAACGTTTGATATTGAGATACGGTCTCTTCTGTAATTCCCTCAGAGTCTATATGTGCAGAAAAACGCCCTGCTCCTGATACACCAATTTTCATGAGTTTTGGAATGTCTTTTTTCTTTTGGTTGTACCAGGGAATATTCTAAACTTAGAAAGAAGTGGTATTTGGCAGCTCTCCGAGCAATTTTTTAGGATGACTGCAATATTTTTGTGGCTCTAAATCAAAGCAGAATTTGGGTGTAAAGAAATTGCTAGTGACAATAGCAAACAATCTGTTATGATGATGAAGAAAGGGAAAATAATCATCTTGCATCATTCCAGCTGCCTGCATTTTAGGTCAAGAAGATACTGACCATCTCCTGAATGTAAATGAAGCCTGGTTTTTTTGGTTTTTCACATGAATAAAAAGTAAATCCACCTCCACTGAATTCTGCCTTGAGATTACAGATTAATGCAAGAGCCCTACCAGGCAGCCCTTTATTCTTTTTCTGGTAGAGAATCAAGTACAGTAATTTCACGACTATAAGGCGCACCAGATTATAAGGTGCACTTCTGGGCTGTCAGCAATTTTCTGAACTTCGTCTATATATAAGGCGCCCCAGATTATAGGGCGCACTTTTTTTTTTTGCAGTGAGGATCTGGGAGCAACAAAGTAACGAATTAGTAACAGAATCGTGCGATGGCGGGGTTTCCTGTCAGGCGCTCAATTTGCAAACATTTTTCACAGATCGGCGTAGCCTTTAAATGCAGCCCCAGACCCCCTACCCGTGCCGCGGGCCCTGGCACTCTCACCCACTCACAGCGCCGGCAGCCACGGCTGTCTGGCTTTTACGGCATGCAGGTGGCACGGCTTGCACTTCCAGGTTGGCAAATTTCCAAGCTTTCCGTATATAAGGCACACTGGATTATAAGGCGCACTTCCAGGTTTCGATCAAAATGTTAGTAAAAAGGCTGTGCCTTATAGTCGTGAAATTACTGTACTTTTAATTTCTGTTGTGAGACTGTGAAAAACTTATGCCAATAATGTTCAAATCCAGAAATAGTTTTACATTGCTTGGTGTAAATGAAACATCTCCATATGTACACAACCCATGCCAATGACTCTGAACAAGCACAAACCAACAAAAATATAGGAATAATTTTGAAAACAATGTATAGGTGTTTGAGGAGACAGATGTTTACTAATAATTAAAACTTATTGCAAAGTGCCTATACTGCCACTATAGAGAGAATCCTTATATTTTTGGGGGGATTGATATGAGGAGCTTAATTTTGACTGAACATATGTTTAGCTTCAGGAGCAATGACTAATTAATGTGAAGGGAGATGATTAGATGCCTTCACATACTGATGGGTCAGATTTACTTTCTATTTCCATGTAATATGAAAGAAAGCATGAGAATGAACATGTTCAAAGGACTTCGATAAATTTCTAGTTCACGTGCTTAGAACCTCAATTTCACTTGCTTTCACTGGGACTGCAGCTCCCAAGTCACTTTCTAAAACCATTCAGTAGTGCAATAATTATCAAATTGTGTGTCTATCAAATTCTCTGTATATTAGCATAGTTGAGAAATTCAGCAGACAGATAATTCACTTAGAAATGTAAAAATCTGTCTCTGAGATGTTTTAAAATCTCATTTATGTCCTTTAAAGGCAATATTTGCTTATTTTGGATCTTGATTTTATTTGGGGGTTTGTGGGTACTTGTGAGGTGATTTGTGACATTTCTCTGGTCTCTATGTACTCTGTAAGCTTGCAACAAGACTATATTGAAAATAAAATAAACCTCAGTATTCTTCAGAGATATATAACAAAGATCTTTAGCGAAAATGTAGTATCTGTTCTAAACTCCTAGAGTGCCAGAAGGCAAGAGATGTTAAACAATTTCCTAGATCTTACCCATCTGTAGGTAATTTTTTCTCCTGTTTATGCAGGCTTATAGTACTAATAATCTCAATTTTTTGAACCATGACTTTCTCAGTGTTGGAACGCTTAGAAAACAGAATGAAAATATGCTAAAGGCTCCAGTCCACATGGAAGATATTAGACCCCAAGTTACTTCCATTTAAAATTTCCATTGTTCAAAAAGCAGGCAGTCCAACATGAAGTTTAAAAATTAAAAAACTTGCTGGTTACCTAATGTGTAAAAATAGGGGTTATAATGTATGTTTCAGAACTGAGTTCAAGATCTATATGAAATATTTATGGCAAAATTTGCATAGCAGGATCTTTTTTACAGATAAATATTCAACCAACTTTCAAAATTAATTCCTTTCTGCAGCATGGCACTAGTGTAGGCTATCTGTAGATGTGTCCTGGGCTTAATCAGGTGGCTAAAAGATGAAATACCTTGCGTTTTCTTATTCTCTTTCTCCTTTCTTACCTAAACCTTACTTCCATAAAGAAGTTAGCTTATTAAATGAAAAATGCATGTTTCCACAGTAACTTATTTCAATATTCTCAATAAGAAAACATGTTCATAAAGAGATGTAATTGAGGTTTTTTGCAGGTGTTATCCAAACTGTTATTTGCCATTTCAGTGTGACAGCATGAATAATGGAGCGGAAAACCTGCACATCTTTAAGCCTCCCTCATATCCTTTAGCAAGGCTTTATGTATTATAAATACTCTTTATATTTTAATAGTTAGGCATTTGAGGTTTTCTGAGCTTGTATTTGAAGTATTTGCTTTAATTGGCACAATTTTGATCTCATATTTACAATATTGCAGAACTGTGCTATTTTTTAACTTAAATACCAACTGGGACAAACAGAATGACTCCTCTACCATTTTATGTCTACTCACAGTGGGTTTTGTAACGTCAGAGTGGATTCACCTTGCTTAGAACAGAGAAAAAACTTTTCTGAATAAATTTAAAATTCCTGCCTGACATGATGCATGCCTAATACAGCTGAGCTAGCCAGTTTTTAAGAATGTGATAAGTACAGATACTCAGTGATAATGCATGCTGGAAAGGGTTTCAGTTTACTTTGCCCAGTTCCATGATGTTTGTGTTTTGTCCTTTTCCTCATTGCTTTCCTTCTGCCTGCTTTATAGATTTTATCCTTCAGATATTAAAATAATTGCCAGTTTCTTTCTATCCAAACCAGCATCTTCTGGTTGCTTTGTTTCATCAGTTGAACTAAGAATGTCCACAACTGTTTGATTTTCTCTATTCTGCTTGTCTTTAGGCCAGCCCTGGCTGCTTTTTCAATGGAATCTCCTTTCTCTTTTAATATCACAGCTTTTAAAATTCTATTTCAAAGGAGACAGCAGCCTTAGAATTCATAGTATCCCTTCCTCATAAAATAAGCCATTGAGAAAATCAAAGGAGGACATTGATAATCCAGTTAAAAGATCAGAAGGAGAAAAAATGCTTTAACCATCTAATTCATTATTTTCTACAGAGAGAGAGAGAGAGAGAGAGAGATGAAAAATCACTGATGTTTCTGGGCTAAGTTAGTCTCTTTGCTTGATTCTTGCTTTGGGTCACATCACCAATTAACATGCTATAGAAGTGAGAGTAAAAAAGTTTAGAAAGGAAAATATCCCTACTACCATTTGGATCCTTTCTTTCAGGCTGGGCTGCCAGGTCTTAGGACAAAACATTCAGAATTCTGTCCAATTAATAGTGAGCTAAATAAACCCTGGAGCAATCCCCACTAGGAACAGGAGTGAAGTGCATCATTCTGCCTGCATGGACAACTGAGGCAATTTGCAATGCTGACAGTAGGCTGTGAGAGTTGAACCACAAATTGGGGATAGAAGGGAGGTGACTGAAAGTGGCCTAGGATGAATCATTCCTATCACACAAAATTTTCAATATTAATGTCTTGCTGTTTATCTGTAGGAAATGAGAAGGGGAGATAACATCTCTTCCTCTTTTTCTTATAAACTTTATAAGTTGAATCTCTATTATTGTTTAGAAAAGGAATAAACAAAATCTATCAAAACCGCAGCTTTGTCTCTTTTCCCACAACTGAGACATTGTCAAGGAAATGAAGCATAAAACAGGAATTGTCAGCTTTAGAGCTGCTTGTGAAAGGATAGGATGAATATATTCAAATTTGCAACTGGGCTTGAAGCACGAATATAAACCTTCAGGCAATATGTGGTGGACTTTAAGTATGTGTTGCCAGTGGCCATAGGAAGGGGCTAAGGGAGCTGGTTTTGCTGGCCCTATTCTTACCTTGAAGGTCTGACAGAAAGTTCCACCTGTCATGGATTCAACTTTTGCCTTGGAAATTGACTTCCACAGTGTTATCACTGTTACATTGCAAATAATTTTTCCATAGTTCATGGAAAGCACCATCATTCAGATAGTGCCACAGGCCCAAAAAACAGCCCAGTAATACATTTTAGCAACTGAGAAACTGGGTTTGAAAGTGGGGGCTGTAACAAAGATGAAATGCAAGTGATGCTTTCAAGCTGAGTTTCAGTTCATTGTAAAATGCATGGAGGCAGTTTGAAGACCACAGCGGAGGTGATATGAAGGGTCTTTAAGGCAAAAGTAATAAAATCCATGACTTCTCAAAAGGAATTGGCTCTGCTTAAGACCTGGGAATTTATAGAAAGTATAAAATTATGTAATCAGCTGTCATGAACAAAACAAAAGTTCCTGACCTTACATTGCCAAGGAACAGCACTAGGGAACAAACAAACTTCACAGAAAAGTGGTCTCCCAAATGGCAAACCCAAAGACTCAATCGAGTTGTGTGTTCAATTTTTTGTATTGTCTGTAGAGTTTATTTGGTGTGTGTGGTTGCTATTGATAATATTCATTGGGTGACTGGTGACATATTATGTCACAATATTTCTATTTTGAACTGCTAGCAAGTCAGATGTTTTCCCATGTCTCTTTGAGCAGTGATTTGTAGAATTTTGAAGGCTACAGCTGTGAAAAAGAAATGCCACACAATGCAGGCAGCAATAAAGTATACAAATGATCTAACTACATGACCTTCAAAATTAACAGCTAAATTAACTTCCTTTCCACTCCTGTAAATTAGAAGGCTGTGTGCTTGATGGAGGCTGAGAAAACCTCACAGAAATTCACAGTACTACATATACAATATTTTTTAAATATAACACTCTCAAGGGAAAAAAAAAAATCAAAGCTAAACCAGCAGCTCGATCATGAGAAACAGATCCAACTCCTTTCATTAATACAGTAATTTCACAATTAAAAGCCACACCATCTTCATTGAAGAATCCAGCCTACCCCAGTAGTGCAGCTTATATTCAGGTGCAGCTCATCTATGGACAAATCCCAGCAAAATGCCAACCCAGAAGTGAGAGCCAGCCTGAGGGTGCCTGGGGCTGCCTTTAAAGGCTTCGCTGGTGTATGAAAACTGTTGCAACTTGAGCACCTGACACCAATCCCCATGCTGGCAGTGATTCTGTTACTAATTTGTTACTTTGTTACACATGGATCCTCGCTTTTAAAAAAAAAAAAAAGTGTGGCTTATATTCAGGTGCGGCTTATATATGGATAAATCTCGTAGTCTACCCAGCTACCGGGAGGTGCGGCTTACAGTCAGGTGCAGATTATAATTGTGAAATTACTGTACTTTATTTTCTAACATTTTTAATGTCCATACAGTCTGATTTAAGAGTTCTTATTGGACACTAAACCAGATACCACCTGAAGCCTCTTAAGGATTTGGGTTGGGAGGGCTGAACCTACAACAGACATCTGAGGGTAACGATCATTGCATACCTTGTGTGCTTCCTGGGAGTCATCTCAGCAAAGAGCTAAAAATGTCCAAAAGCTTCAGGATGAACTTCATCCCCTATCCCCAGAGGCTCTCAGTGGAAGGCAAGATGGATCTCGCAGAGCAATGGAATGAAATCTGAATTCACTTAGGAGTGATGTGGAGATACACATGCGGGGAGGGGAGAGCACATTTTGTCCTCCCCAGATAGATGCTCTTCAAATGCAACATCTCAGTATCTGCATAGGTCCTGGCTCCACTGAAATCCCATTTTTAGGGTGACACAGAAGGTCAAAGGAGAGGTATGTGTGGTTTTTTGTAGGTTTACAGCATCATACCAATTTTTTTTCATGTGTCATTTTCACTCACAACAACAAATCAAACTATCAAATTCAGTATTTAAATTGCATAATACCACTTACTAAAGGATTTATTTGACATTAACTTGGGAATTATTAGGCAATGTTTACTTTTGACATGTTAGGAGCTCCTACTATTTCAAACTTAACTCTCCCTACTTAATCTTCAATCATTTCATGTCAACTTGAAAACTATATGACAGTAATAATAGATGCTTTTAAATTCTAGCTTTATAAATTTTTGAAAGATGTTTGAATCATGTGCAACAAATTAAACAAAGATAACATTCTTATCACACTATTGGGGTAGTACTTAGGTTGCCAATGTGACTTCAATTTCTGCATGATATTTGGTTTCTTCTCTGCTGTTTAAATAGCAAAGGTGTGACTATACAGTGTCCATACAAGTGTCTTTTGGGGCAGTATTGATCAGAGTATTTCTATTTCAGCATACCTTAGATATTGTAGCTCCTTGCAGATATGCTGGAATAAAATTGTTGCATTTCCATAAAGTAAAACCCTTAAGAGATCTATAGCTAGCTGCAGTAACACAAATTTTAACAAGATTAATTATAGAAGAGCAATTTGGAAACTTTGGCTAATTTTAATTATTCTTTAATTTTGCACCTCTTAGGGGAATTTTAGAGGGCAAAATTGAGAGTACAATGTTCTACTGCCATTTCCAGACACTATCATTGATCTCACTACTTTGGGCACAAGGCAGGTGTCTTGCAGGGAAGAGCAATAAGAACAAAAGTTATTTTTAAAGAACAAGAACTGGTTGAAACAGTTGGTTACTTGTTTAGGAAGCAGGGCAGGTAGGGGATAGCCATTCTTGAAAAGCACTGTGCATTTTATGAATTTGTGGCAATTGCCTCATGGCATCCATTGTAACTTGTCACATGTCTCCTTAGATCACTTCACTTTGTAAGTCAATGAGTTAGGACAGATGTTACCTGCTGTGGCACTTAAAGGCAATGCTGAAAAAAAATGCATCTGCACCAGTCTTGGACTTCAGCAGTTTCTAGAAAAAAAAAAAGAAACCAAAGCGAATTTGAGAAATTCAAGGCTGGAAAATTAAATAGAAGCTGAGACTAAAAGAACAAAGAAAAAGCCCCACAAGGTGCTGCTGATTACACATTGCAAGATGAAAATATTGATAGGATTAGTCAGCAAGACGCCAAGTGTGTTCAGGAGCTATAAATGGAGGCCTGTAATGCATGATCTCCCCATAGCAGGGGAAATGGCATAGGAGCAGATCTTATTACTGCTCATGCTATAGACACAATTGGATTGGATTAGAGCAATTGTCAATGCATTCAAGCATCCTGGTGTCCAGCAGTGGGAAATGCATACCTCAGGAAAAAAAAGAAAAGAAAAGAAAAAAAAAAAAAAAAGTGAAGCCTTTATAAAGTCTTGGATTGCACAAGGTTATTATATGAGATGAATAACGCTTCCCGACCTGAGGCAAAAGTCGTGTCATGACCTAACCCCAAAAGTAAAGCATTTAAGAGTTCAGTATTCTCTAGGAAATGCTCAGCTACAGAGCCTCATCTTTCCTTTGACCTCTCCTAAACCACTTGTCTCAATGATACCTTCCAATAGCAAGTTTCATGCAAAGTTCCATGGCACTATTTTCCCCACCTTAAGTTTTTGGTTTTTTTCCTGATCTGTCTACAATGTGTCACATTTGTTTGGAGTATTTTTATAATTACATTTATCATGTCATAATCAGATTTTTCCTTTCACACCTTCTTCTCAAATTAGGCAATACTTCTCAGTGCAGTCACCACTGACTTTTTTTAATTTATGATGTAGTGTCCTCTTGAGCTGTGCAGAAAATGACTTTTTAAATAATACTGTGGATTGGCTCTGTCCATTGCAGATTAAAGTTTAGGGCAAAGGCACTAGAGCCATCACAGTAGTTTCAGGATTCCTTGAAAAATTTCCTTGCCCTATTTTGGAGACACTTGGTCAAATGTAAGATTTTTAAAATTGTCTTTAGAATTTTTACAGAGAAAAGATTAAAATCATTAAAATATTTTCAAAACTAGGCAAAAGAAAGTATAGTGCACCTTTTTCATAACCAAACTAAAATGGAGTAAAAATTGTCTTAAAATCCTTTGATTGTCAAATTGTACACATGCACGATTAGCACATATTTTTATAGATGCCAATGAGAGTTACAACTCATTAACTTTAAGTTATGCTGTGATGTTAATTTAGCCATAAAGACAAAGTAGATGGGAATCTTATTGTTTCCTTTGATTTTTGGAAGTACATGGCTAGTCCAGCAATCAGGACTTTTTCCCGACTTTGGAGTGAGATGGTGCTTTCTGTGGACTATTAATCCCAACTATTTAAAATGTCCTCCATAACAGGTGTGGAATCACACTCTGTAAATACCTAATTTATTTTTTACAGAAGAAAAAAAGCATTGATTAGTTTTGCCAGATTCCAAAATTTTAGAAGCCAGTGATGAGAGGTGACTTGCACTCTTCACTAAAAGGGGTTTGGTTACAGACATGATCATACATCTCTGTTTCACTTTTTAAATAACCTAGATAGACTTTTCTAACAGGTGAAAAGAGCCAAAGTTGTGATTTGTTTGTCTGGTGAGAAATTAGTTTATTGTCCAGAAGGTACCCATAGCCAGCTAAATTTCCCTGATTAAGAGCAAGACAGGCACATCAGGAGTAAAAAGTGAAATGGAAAATCATCCAAGCTACATTAGCATAGCATAATTGTGATAATAAATTTATACTAACCTAATTTCTACTAAATTTCATTCTGGCCATTGAAGAGCTGTTCTTTATGGGTAATAAGAATCAAAATTCCTAAGTAAAGCTTTTGAAAGGTCCCACATCATAGCACCTGTTATAACTGCAAGAATGCCTATGCTGTGCAGCGTTGAAAGGAAGACCCAGCAGACTGTAAAGTGATGGTGGTATTACAAACTTTTGGTGATAGCAAAAAAAATACAAACCAAAAATCCCCAAACCATAAAGAGAACTGGTTTTGCTTTCAATCCATTCTCTCTCCCACACTTGCACAACTCTGCCTTATAGCAGTGCAGCCACTGCAGCTGATCTCCCTTCTAATCTTAACAACTGGTTGTTGCAGTCAGCAAAGATGCAAATAGTAAATTGAGATTGAGGATTACAACTTTTTTCCCTATCTGATGGGAAAAGGTGTAAATTCTTACCGTATACATACACATATATACATGGAAAATATATGTGTATAAGTCAGGGGAGAGGAAGAGAAAAAAATGAAGAAACAATTCTTACTCTTGTTATAGTTCCAAGTTTTAGTTCTCATGTTCATTTAAGGATTCAGGGCTCACATTTAAGCTGCTGCATACCCCTACCATGTGCTACAAGAAGTGGGTACTCTGCATTTTTCACCTAGTTTTAAAAGCCCTTTTCCACAAGTGCTTAATGTATTTCACCTCCAATGAATGAGAGCTAAACGGAAATTTAGAAAAAGTGTCTGCCAGTTTAATGAAGCTGTGCAAATATTAGGTTCGCTCTAAGCAGTTGCCATTATTTTTTCTTTGACAAGTACTAGGGAAACACTTTATATTTTCTGTGTTAAAAAGGGCTTTATTGTCAGAACATTTATGCTCTTCTGGGTTTTGCAGCAAGACTAGGCTGCTTTCATAGCTCATCTTCTGATGCTATAGTAAGGATATGATTGCAAAGCTGAAAGAAATCTGCCTGTCCATAATAATTAGTGTCAGCCTGAATTTGCCATGTGCCATTTTGAAGTCAGATTTTGCTTTATTTCAAAATTTAAGGAGTACTAAGTTATTCTGATCTCGTCTTGAATGAATAAAGAAACTTAAAATTTTAAGGGAAAAATATGTAGAATATTTTAAATATGTGTAGTTGTGCATATGCACAGATATTAAATTTTGGTTTTTTCAACTTCTCTCCCCAGCAGTTATTTTGGACATAACCAGATACTTATTAAACTACTTAACTCTGTTTCAACCAGTGTAAAACTGCAAGTATAGATAAAAGGCACTATTATATAAAACTGGTATATATTATATCAGCTGTGGCCGAGACATGAGGACGTAATGCTATTGCACCTGTCCTGATCTTGCTCACCTCTTTAACCATCTTTTCATTTAGAAACCAGGCTTCAAATAACCCTTGATAAGAAATATTAGTTGATATTAAAGTGCAGTTGGATTTTGAGACTGCAGCATGGGATAATAAGGAATTCAATAATGTACACAGACAACAAAGCTTAACCCCTGAAGTCCCATAAGCAGCACTCAAATGAGAGTTTTAATCACAATAAAGTTGCTGGTACTGCTGTAAAGACTCCCTACTTAGTTGAATCATATGTATAACCAGATAATCTGAGAAAATTACATTTTGTTATGCAGAGACAACGGCATTAACCTCACATGTTCCTGAAGGAAGGATCTATCTCTCTTGGCAGCATAGCCAGGCTACATTGAATGTGGTTCACCTATGAATAAAACCTGAAACTGATACAGGGTAAATTGCAGTCTCAGTAAATGCCCAACAGCAGTAGTGCAACACGATTCAGACTAGGAATATATTTTGTCTGCAAGGCCTTCTAAAAAGAGTAGAGAAGTTCAACGCAGACTTTGGAGATGAGGAAATGGTGGTGCTCTTGCATTTTCCTTCAAAAATTGCTAGAATCCCTTAGCACAAGCTAATTTAGTCCTGAAGCAATTAATTTCCATCAGTTCAGATCTCAGTTAACAGCCAGTAATGACCTGCATGCATTAATCTATTCTTTGAAGCATTTTTAACCAATTTATGAGCAGATGTGCATTATGAGATTCTTTAACTATGGAGATGCTTTACACTGAAATGCATGAACTGAGTCACCACGTGGGGGAAGTTTAATGATATTGAGTCAAGTTAGTGGACTAGTTAGCTGCTGGAGGTGGCACATGATCTGCTAAAATGGCATTTTTGCCTTCAGAGAGGTGAGACACCCTGTTATTTAGTGGGATTAATGTCAAAACTAACTCCTGAATAGCATACGGTTTAGACAAACTTCAGAAGTAACTGAGTTTGAATGGATACCACGAGTCACTCCTAGAAATGAAATGTACTTCAGCAGGAAGGGCTTGTCTCTGATAAGGCAGCTACTGCTGATGTGTGTGTATCTGGAAATTTAAAAGGTAAAAGAGGATTTTCAAAAAAAAAAAGATAATGCACCAATTAATCTGGTAAAAGCATCTAACTGAGGAACCAAAAGCCCCTTCAAATCCCTCAGAAGTCTGAAGAATTTGAAGCCAGATCAGGCTCCATGTTTCTAAAGTAAATCAGCACTTATAACTGCTAGAATTATTTATACCAAGCAGACCTGTATTGGGTAACAAGCACATTTTCTGCTCACAGATATGACTACAGAGTAGGCTAATTGCTGATATTCTGCACAGCTTTGGCAATATCACCTGTGGTGACAAGTGCTATAAATTCTTATCCTCAGAATAAATCTTAAGATTTGACACAGTTTAACACAGCCATCATGTTCTGGGAGAAGGGTTTGTGTGCAATGCATCACAAGTTCAGCTGTCCTATACTGCTGCCTCTAGATTTGTGAGCAAGGATGTTGGCTACCCATGAGCTTGACAGTCTTTTTTTTCAGTTTCAGTGAATACAAGTTGGCTGGGAATAACTTGCAGCTGGTACAGCTCTATTTTTAAGTAAGAAATTAAAATTAGCCTTTCTGCTTCCCCTCAAAATTCCATCTGCTACAATTAATATTAACACGATTTCTAACTTGTCCTTTTAGCTAATTATATTTTTAGAAAGACTCCATAAAAGGTTAGTGTGAAGAACTCACATTTTGTATTTTTGACAATCTACTTGCAGAAAATGTGATCCTCGATGAAAACATGTAGGTCAAAAGGAATTTTATTTAAAACTTTCCAGCTAATACACGGTACAGGAAGCACCCTGAAGCACGCAGTTGTTTTTGAGATACTGTTCAAGCCTTCATCCCCATTGCACAGTGGACCCCATGCTGGCACTCTTAAGGAGGCTGGAATTCAAAGATAGCTAAAAAAATGAGCTCAGAAAAAATTGCCCACACTTCATCAATAATACATGCCTTCATCATCTACAAGTGCTACAAATACAAAATAATAATTGGAAGTACAGAGCAGCCTTGCAAAGATATTGTTGCTTTCAGTTCCTGATGCTCTAGTGGGTATCAAAGGTCCTTCCTAAATTAGGTCATGATCTTTGTTAAATTTTCTTATTTGAAAATTATTTGCCTTAACTCCATAAGGAATTTAATCTAGAGACTTCTAGTGAATTGCAGCTGTGTATTTGTAGATGAAATTTGCAACATTTTTGCCCAGAAGTGATCTCAGAAGCAGCTGACCATAGGATCAACTGCACTGGGTATGTTTTATGACAACTTTGTACAAATAGCCAATAAAATGGTCTTTAATGCAAAGATTACATTGTATATTTTAAGGACATGTAGGATTTCAGTTACAATGAACTTTTGAATGCTGAATAAGATAGTTTTTGCTTTATTTGGAAACAGAATTATTCAGAATAAGATGTGAAAATTGAGCTTAAGCATGTTATGTTGTCCCACTTGAGTCTCATGGACATCAATTTTGCTGTTCATTTTTACAAGAGGACTCATAGGACAAATGCTATGGTTTTTATTCACCCTGTTGCTTAAAGCACAGATCTCAGTGCAAATGCAGCACTAAAAACTCCACTGCGTGTTTGGTATAGGTGACTCTGCAGGCACACACAGAGCAAAATCCATTTACACTCAGTTGCATAATTCTACACTTACTTTCAGGGCCAGTTTTATGGAGAACACTGCTAATGCTCAATACACTATCAGCAGTAATTGATTCAGCAATCTTTTCCTCCTGTCAAATGATAACCTTATTGGTTAATACCTGACCTCAAGAATGATAGCAGAGGATGGAGGAATCAGTATTCCAGCTGTGTGGATACCTGGGTATTGCCACTGCTGCCTGGGCAGTAGAGGAAGAACACAGACCAGAGTGAGAAGTCCTCACTGCCACAGGACAGAGAATGGCTGAGGGCAGAGGTCCTGGGCCATGTTGTATTTGCATCTGTAAACCATAATAAATTGAAGAAACCAGCTGTTTGTCTTTGAATAGTTTGGGTGTAGTTAGCAAATTAAATTTGCGAGCTCTTGACTGTTCTCTTTGCTGCCATTCAGCTCCATTCTGCTGTGTATTGAAGTAATTCCAGTAAGTGCCTTAGCTATTGCTGAGTAAATAAGTGAGTAAACACAATTACTGCTATAATGAGCTGAGATCACAGTTTCTAGTTTGACAATATTTTAATAAAGGAGAAATTCATTAGCACTCACTTAATGACTGTTCTCCTTTGCCTGTGTTGAAATTACCATTCCTTTTAATTGATGGGAATTTCCTAAACAAAGGCACCACTAAAGTTTACCTGCATAATATTGTTTTGATGACATCTATTTAATGGTACTTTTAAAATAACTTATTTATTTAAACAATTCAAATCCCCTTCCTTAGTGATTATTTATTGGTTTGTATCATTTGTATTACTTGTCTGGCACAAATGTTGGCCTGGTTCTGGAATTCATGTATCTACTGCTTAACTTATATATATTTTAATATATTTAATATTTAAATATATACTTAATTGAAAATTAAATCAATGTTAATCAACAGCAATGTGGGAATCTGAATTAAGTTGTTTTCCAAATAGAAGAATGTGAGGTAGAAAAGTAAAGACAACTTGGAGGGTTAAAAAAAGAGTTCTGTCTACAGTGATATGAAGCCCAACAGTCTTTATCAAACAGTGAGTGAATTGAGTTGACCCAGAGTGGTTCTGTCTCTGTTTTATATCAACAAGAGCTGCCAGCTTCAGTTAGAGAAGTAAATATAACCTGTCTTTATGCAGGCATGCAAGCTTTAATAAAGTTTAAAGTAAAAGCTGTCAAGGGCATATTCTTGTTGTAGCCTCACCAGGTAACAGAAGCACAGTGCACAGAAGCAGTTACTGGGCTTGGAAATGAAGGGAATCCACTGCGTGTGTGCTGGGAAAGTTTTGTCACATGCTGGTTTGATAGAGGAGACTTGGCTGCTGCCAAAGGACTGGCCTAGATTGCTGCAAATTCCTGCAGCAACCCAGATTTCACATCTCTCTAGAAAGGCCTGGGAATAAAGAAATTAGAGATGTCAGAAACTTCTGGGCAATAATGATACTCATCTTCTGTTTTGTCCAAGAGACAGCTTCTGTTAAAGCTCAGTTTCCTTTCTAATTAAACACTCTGCAAACCCTTCATTGCTCTATCCCTCCTACACTCTGGAGATTTACATGTCTGAGTCTTCCGCGGTCCCTATATTTTTGTGAAAGAATCCAATTACTCTTTATTTTTTGGGCAAGGGCAGTACTAGTTTCTCCAGAGGTTTGATAAGAAGTGCTCTCAGAAGAGGCCAGACAAAATAAATGTATTGCAAACTCTGCCTCATGGCACAGTAGTAAAGGAAGCCTGGCTGCAGCCTTGACTCTGTCATACCCAAATGTAGTTATGACATTCTTCAGGAAGCCAGTTCTTCTGATGTCATAAATACATCCCAGAACAACAAAACTTAGTGTAACCCAGGACTTCTTATGAAATGTCTAGAATCCCAATGCCTGACACTGGTGTCATGATAATCTCAAGAAGAAGTAAACTGCTTTAAGGACATCATTAAATGTCTTTATTTCTGTCAGGAGCTGAGTCCTTACAGTCCATAAATGTCATTGACATAAACTTGCTTCCAGTAGCCAAGTAGTTTTCAAATATATTTTCATTTCAGTGAAATCATTATTTATTGTACTTTCAAATTGTGTGAGAAATTGTTTAATCTAGGGTTTGTTTTCAACTTTTTACTCTGGCTATTATCTCCATTAAGAATTCCTTACTTATGCATCATTTGCTCACTTTGGTAATGTAGGATTTTGTGTAAGTCACTTTGAAGGTGGATGTGCAAATGGCATCCTGGAGTTACCATTTAAGTTTCATTCTCTCTGAATAACATCATCCCCCTTGATTGTGCCTTATTTTTAATGTCATTTGTGCAATTCTTCGAAGTGCCATTGAGGTGCACGAGCATGGATATGATCAGTATATGCTCCTGGAGAAAACATGAGTAAGTACAGAAACAATTCAAGATATCAGAAGGAAATTCTTTTCCACACTGTGTCGGGGCGGGCAAAAGCACAACTACAACACAGGCAGGCCAAAGCACATGGAGTTCCACAGAACTCATGCAGGAGGAGTGAGAGGCCATAAGAAGGGAAATAATTGATGTTCATAACTTTGGCTCTTACTGTGTAGTGTCAAATGTGTGCTTTCTTATGTACTGTAATTTCATGACTATAAGCCTCACCTTAAAGCCTTGAATTTTGAATAAAACCTGGAAGTGCGCCTTATAATCTGGTGCACATTATATATGGAAAAAAGTTTGAGTATTGAAGGGATCTGAAAACAATTTCTGTTTCACATTGTGCAGCAACAAACATGAAGCTTGCAATCAAATGACACAGCGAGAGCAGTGAGACCAGTGAGCGCAGCGAGAGCAGCGAGCAGCCTGGCTCTGGGGGTGGCTGCAGGGTGCGAGAGAATGGTAGGCGGGAGTGTCGGGGCCGTGGCACAGGGAGGGCACCTGGGGCTATGTTTAAAGGCAACACCGATCCATTAAAAATGTTTGCAAATTGAGCACCTGCCAG
Organism: Sialia sialis; assembly: GCA_009812075.1. Taxonomy (NCBI): domain Eukaryota; kingdom Metazoa; phylum Chordata; class Aves; order Passeriformes; family Turdidae; genus Sialia; species Sialia sialis. The sequence continues at coordinate 16,534,329 of VRYO01001366.1, forward strand.
CGATCCTGCGATTCCGTTACTAATTTGTTACTTTGTCACACATGGATCCTCGCGGCAAAAAAGCAGTGTGCCTTATAATACAGTGCACTTTATATATGGAAAAAAGTTTGGAAATTTGCCGACGCACAGAAGTGCACCTTATAATCCGGTGTGCTTTATAGTCGTGAAATTACTGTAAATGGCTGCTCCTTTGAGAGCTACACATTGTTCCTGTGTCCCACATCCACCATCTCAGGCTTCTGATTCTTGGTGACACAAGTCTTTCCTACATGTTTGACAAACACAAGTATCAAGATATAATTACTTTGGAATCATATTGAGGTTATTTACAAACAAATAAAACCCTTAAGTATTCTTTTAGTGCAGAAATCAAACACTCCCCATGAGTAAACTAGTACCTGTAGAGCAAGCCCTCAGAGGCAGAACTTGTCCTGCATCAGAAGTGTTCTGTCAGGCAGAGAATCAGAGACACACAAAAATACAGAGCATTGTGGACAAAAAAGATCTTGCTTCTTATTAAAAACCTCTCTTTGCTGTGTGAAAATTAAAGTCTGCTAGAGTTTGAAGTCATATTTCTGAATTTTGTGCTCTTGTGTTTAATCCCAGACTTGTTAAGGTAGCATCTTTCAGAGCTCAGTGGTACTGAATTCTACTCACTCTTCCTGTTATGAGGCACTTAACCTTACTGTTTTAATTTACATTATATTTTTGCCTGTTTTTACAATCTTTATATTACTTTTGCTCAGGTTATTGCTTGTTACAACAGATTTTTCATGAGCAGCTATGCAGGCATCTCAGGAAATTACATAAGACTGTGATAGCTGGAAACTTAACTCACCCCAGCAATTTATAAAGCAGTTCTGGAGTTGATGGGAATTAGAAGTGACTTACAGAAGGCACTGTGCTATGTCATCTCTCTGTGTGCTGCAAGGAAGTCTGTAGTTACTCTGGTAGCACATCAGAAGACAAAACAATCTCTTCAGTAAATATCATTTACATTCACAAGTGTGTTTGTTCACATAGCTCTCTACAGCACACAAATGCCTTTGTAAGAAACAGTCAGTGACATGCAAAATACACTGAGTTTTCTACTGTTTCACTAACCCTGAGAGAGTGAATTAGATAAGACAGCAACTGCATTTTGGATGAATAAACCATTTAAATGTATGTTCTTGGGAGGCTAATGAATCCCTAGGCTTTGGGCTCTATAAAACCCATAATGAATAAATAATATTGATGAAGTTAGTTAAAGCAGTGCTACAGAGAGGCTGAAGAACTGAGCTGGAACTGCCTGGGTGTTACATGTGTGGAGAACTGTTAGATCACATAGCAGCTTGAGGGGAAAATCTGATTCTTCCAAAATGGAAAAGAAAAACTTCCTGTGACCCCAGGGGAAATAGGTACATGTCCAAAATTAAAGAGGCCCATGCAAGCATGTTATCAGTTATCAGACTGCTCCTGCTTCAGGAAGCCATGCATCTCACATGTACCTTTGTGTGACCACATTTCCCTGAGTGCTCAGCCCCAAAGCTCAGTGTCAGCAAGGCCCCATGTATAGTAATTTCACGACTATAAGGCGCACTGGATTATAAGGGGCACTTCCAGCTCTCGCGACTTGGCTCCTCAGCTCTGCTGCTGCCACGGCTCGCACTTCTGGGTTGGCGAATTTCCAAACTTTGTCCATATATAAGGCGCACCAGATTATAAGACGTGCTTCCGGGTTTCAATCAAAATTGTAGTCAAAAGGGTGCGCCTTATAGTTGTGAAATTACTGAGGCATCTCTGACAGAGTTCAGATCATGTTTTTATCTGCTTCAGAGCTGGTCATGGGTAATTTCCCAAGATTGTCTTTGTGCTATCAATAAAATCTCCTGTGTGGTGGTATGTTAATTGTTCTTGTATGCAAATACAACCTTATAACAAGCTCTAAAGCCTTGAACAAATGCTTACACATCATCAGTTTTCATTGTTCACTGAATAATAAAAGATCATTAAAACATGTTAGTAATGTGTAGCAAATAATAATGTTTACTGAGGCAACCTAAAATAAATAATATTAATGAGAATTCTCATACTATGATATTAGTACAAATACGATCATTAACTTTCCCTTTCTATACTTTTTATTGCATTGTTGTTTAGCATCCAAGAATGTGCTTTTAATGAACTCTTATTTACTGAACAATGAAATAGCTTGGTTAATAAATTTAATTAGCCATGCAAAAATGTTAATTAAAAAAAAAATAATAAAACCGCACAAAGAAAAATGGCATCTGCCTGGAATAGTGCTGCTGCTATAGGTCCCAGTCAGCAAGGTTGCCAGGGCTCACAGACACTCAGGGAAGTCTGTGAGGTTTATTCAACTGGATTGTCCAAATCTTCTGGTAAATTATTAGAAGACACAATGTAGGCACAGTTTCTACATGGCATTCATTAGAAAACATAAATTCTTCTTCTTTTAAATTAGGGCAATTGGATCAGACAGCTGGATGTGAAAGTGCAATACTAACCATATGTTAATGCATTTTTTCTGAGGCTGTTTTCTGTCTAAAACACTCTATCATTGGATAAATCAAGGAAAATTCAGTGCTATAGATGGTGGGAAACATTTCTTCATGTTTGACTGATGCCAGTACACTCCATGAAACTCTTTTCTGCATTATCTGCATGCAAGTAAAAGTGATTTTGTGATTTTTTGTTTGTTTGTTTTGGTTTTTTGTCCTCTGAAAATGGCAATTGGAAAGAATGAGGAAATCTTTCCATAGTGAAGTGTCTACTGGATGGATTGAAAGTTTATTTATATTAATTGGGAGATTTCAGGAGTTTAGCTCAGGATAAAGATAAGCTGTTCTGGTGAAATAAAAAAAAATAAAAAAAAAAAAAAAAGAAAAAATAAAAACCAATCAAATTATTTAAATAAATACCTATCCTGATTATACTAAATTGTCCACTCTCTACAAAAGTTTCGTACATTTGGCAATGTGAAATCCACTGTTTTCACATGGTTGGTATCCATGTTTTGACGTTCTCTCACCTCAGGTTATATTTACAACTTTTGCCATGCTTTTTTTAGTCTTCATGCAAGATATAAACATCTTAATTCAATTCATTGACTTCCAGATGGCAGCAGTGACTCACTTTGGAGAATGATCCAGCTCAGGATAATCATACCAGTTAGTACTCAAAGAAATTTAATGTCATTCATATTTGTCACACTACACCTGAAAAATGGAATGCTGTAGTCTAAAAATTCATATGAGAAGGTGAATTTCTGTAAATTTTCTCTAAGTGGCTTCTTCGAAAAGCCTTCCTTTCATTTACAGTATCAAAAATCAATGTGATGGGTTTTGGCTCTTTTAAAAATGCTTTGTTTTTCATATTTAAATTAATTATGCCAAGTGCAGTATTTAATCCTGATTTTACTTTTAATCCTGATTTCACTTTAAGGATTTTTTTGGTTTGGTTTTTTCTTTTTTTATACAATTGATTAGGAGTGAATTTTTAGAGTTCTCTGCACATTTAATGTGCATAACATTTAATTTCTAAAAGATGGTGTGTAGTGTACGCTTGCACTTAACATAATAGCTTGGCTACTAATGTTAATCATCAGCACACTTAAAAATGAGGATAATGCAAATGCACATACACGTAAATTCACATTATATGAGACTTGCATAACATTTATAATTAGGTTTCATTTTAAAAGTGCATGAAAACGCCGGGAGGAAATTTAAAGTGACATGTATTACTATTATGCAAATCCAGTGCTTACCAAACTCTTTATTCTCAGACTAAATTCTGCTATATAAATAATTGCTTCACAACTGAAAATTATCACCAGCAGCCAAATTCTGCTCTCCCTTCCAGCCCTTCCCTTGATGGTGTTTATTCAGTAACACGAGAACGTTCAGCAGTGTTGATAAACACGCTCAGTGCTCATTTGGTTAAGCCTCAGTAACACGAGCCTCTGGAATTAGCAATCACTGCTTACAAGGATACAGTACACACTGTAGTATGTTTAGCTGCTCTACCAGAACCTCAGCTGCAAGAGTATGGAAACTTTCCAAGGCCCAGTTGACATTTGTTACAGTAATTTCACGAATATAAGCCACACCTTTTTCATTGAAGAATCCAGCCTAGCCCAGTAGTGTGGCTAATCATCAGGTGCGGCTTATCTATGGACAAATTCCAGCAAAATGTCAACCCAGAAGTGGGGACTGGCCAAGGAGGGAGGTGCCGCGGAGCTGCTGCCGGGTGGGCGGTGAGCCGGAGCCATTGGCGAGTGGGCGGCGGGCTGCCACTGGATTGGCAAGGCCAGCCTGGCTTTGCCGCCTTCACAAGAGCAAGCCGCCTTTGCCGCGTTCACACGGGCGAGCGAGCCGCCTTCACTGTGGCCAGCGCGCTGCCGCCTTCACAGCCCACGGGGAGGAAGGAGCGGGTTCCCAACGCGAGCCGGCTTCAAGCCCACAAGGAGGGGGGGTGGCCGGCCGGCCAGCCGGCTTTGCGTGGCGCGGGGAGCCACCACTGCTGCCAGGTAGCCGCGGCAGCGAGTGCCAGGGGCAGGAGTGCCAGGGCCACAGCATGGGCGGGGCGCCTGGAGCTGCCTTTAAAGGCTTCGCCGGAAAACTGTTTGCAGATTGAGCAATTTGACAATAAACCCTGTGCTGGCCCGATTCTGTTACTAACTCGTTACTTTGTTGCACATGGGTACTTGCTTAAAAAATAAAAAAATGCAGCTTATATTCGGGTGCGGGTTATATTTGGACAAATCCTGTGGTCTACCCAGCTACCCGGATGTGTGGCTTATAATCAGGTGCGGCTTATCGTCGTGAAATTACTGTACTTTTTTTTTCTTGGCAATGCCCATAGCTTTTACGTCTGCTCATAAATCATTTTTAGCCTAATGTGGTATTGAGGCTTCTTGTTTTGCAGTAATAGCCAGGGTGTAGCCCAGCAGAAGCAACACAAAGAGACACCCAGAGTTAATTACTTGGACAGGTAAGGGTGACTTTGCTTCCTCAGTAAGGGAAACAAAGTCATCCAGATCTGATAATAGAAAAAGATTCATTTAAGAGGCAATTATAGATGAAGAAAGATAAGTAGAGAGCAAACTTCCAAAATAAAGTTAAAAAATATTGGACAGACATAAAATTAGTAGGCCAAGCAAACTCCGCCTCATTGCAGCTGAAATCAGAGTGCTCCTGTTTCTGCCTATTAAATATTGATCCATCATGTTATATACATGTCCACAGCACATACCTGGAGCAGCTGCTGCACAGCAAAACTTCCTGTAGCAGCCACTGGAACTGAGCCACTGTGGCACTCCTGGGTCAGTTCTTATGGAATCTTTTATTGTGGGGACAGAAATCCCATTAGAATATGACTATGGTGGGGTGGAAAATTTGCACCATTGCTCCAACTCTTGTGCTTGATGTGAAAAATCAGAAAAAAAAAGAAAATCTGTTCTAATAGAAAACACAATCTACTCAGAAAATTAACATTTAAGACTTTAAAATATATGATTTTTAATTTTTTTAAACTTCCTTACACTGGATCTATTAGGGATTTCTATAATGATGTCTTGAAGTTTACAATTTAATATTTTCTTCAAAAGCAATCAAGAGCTGAGTGCATTTGATATGGATTTTGGATTCAATTTTCTTGACTCTCTTGCTGGCATTTGCACAGTTTTCATCTGAATGCATGCAAGATTGAACAGTAATGACATATTTTTATGAACTACCAGTGGGCATTTTATTGGAACAAGTATTGGCAAAGTAATTAAAGAGCAAATTTTACCACATGAACCCTCCAAACAGCTGCAGGTAAATATTCCCAAAAATGAACTCTCTGTATTATCTTAGTCAGATGAAGTGTCAACAGCAAGACTGATTTTGAGACAAATTTACAAAACAAGAGATCATATTTCCAGATGGCTGGGCTGGTACTGATCCCACTGGTACCAGTGCTGCTCTTGCATCACTGCTGCTCTGCCTCACACATCTCCTGCTGTTTTGAGTTCACCACATCCATTTTTGTAACACCAAAACCAAGAAGTTCATAATGGAACAATTACATATGTGAAAAGGTGCAAGTACTTGGGGAAAGCATGCCATCAAGTACAGGAGATTGGGATCCAACCTCATCTACTGGTTTGGAAAATTTTCATTCTCTCTAATAAAAGACAGAAAATTTTCTATGACCTAAACATTAAAAAATAAGAAGAAAAAACTATGAAATATATTAAATAATTTATCAGAGTTATTTCATTTAATTCTGTCAGAGAGACAAACCCTTTGTATTTAGATAGAACCTATACTCATAATTTTTGGATATAGCTCTGATGCTGCAGTTGCTGTATCTGTAGAAGCTTAGCACATCTGCTACATGAATCTGGAATGAAAAAATGTAGCCTTGCAACTCCCAGAAAATACTAGCACTTCTACCATCTCAGTGTGGAAAAATGCCACAGACCTTGATCAAACCCACTTAATGCCAACTACATGTAAGAAGACTGTGAAACCAGTCTGCATCAGACATTTATGTTTTGTCTATAGCCATGGAGATAGGGAAAGAGAGAGAACTCATCCTATCACATCTTGGTTTCACTAAGGATTGGAAACAGGAAGATGTCAACCACTCTGTAAAATATGGCCCAGCTCGTATTTTAAACAGTAGACATGTTAGAGGGAGGACACTTTCCTTGTAGAAGTTTTGTCAAGCCTATTTTTAGAGGAATACCATGCATTTCATTACTAAATTCTTCCTGCTGGAAGCAGAAGACAATTTCATAATTGCTGAAAAAATTGAAAACTATTTTTTCTATTTGCTTATTATCTTGTTGCATGTTAGAACTCTGCTGGGAGAAGGGACCTAAAGGAAGAGCCACAGCATTTGTCATCCCTCCTGCTAAGGGTAGCAATAAATGCAAAGTGAAAAACATGACAAAAAGCATGGTCAAAGCTGTCTGTTCAGGAGTTCTGAAGACAAGTACATGCCAATCAAAAGAAAAAAAAATAAACAAGCTGCAGCTCAGCATTTCTTCTGTTGCAACAAAACATCTTTCTTTCCAAACAGTATAAATAGTAAGGATTCACTGACAGAAGGGAATTTCAGAAGCTAACAACTTCAAGACAGTTGATTCTTTAATGGCACTAAATGGAGTTTCAGTACAAGTTGGTCTGCCAGTTCAGAAATGTCACATGATGTAAACCTCTCATTTTCTCACAAGAAATAAAGAATGAATCACTGACTTCTGTTAGGAATCAGATTTTGAAATACCAACACTGCATGTAACCGCCATAGAAATTCAAATGTTTTTCTATATTTTGGCATTTAATTTCAGTCTGCATGGTTTACAATCAAATGTTTGTGTGGATGTAATTTAACTTTTAACACTTCTTCCATCACTGCTTGTACTCTGGGTGTGTGTATAACTGCCTGTCATTTTTTCCAATCATTTTTGAAGCTGCTATCCAATTTTAGCTCAATTGGACATGAAGACTTTCTAAAGTCTTTCTAAATTAAGCTCCCACAAGATTTAGAGGCATATGTAGCTGGGAGAAAGTGGAGGGGAAAGGAGAGGGACACATCTTTATGGGGGAACATTCACCCCCGAAGACAAAAAGCATATGGGGTTTCTACAGAACTGCATGTAATACTGAGCTGGCCAGAGTGGCAATAATACTATTTAACCAGAAAGTAAGACATACTAATAATTAATTGGAAAGGAAAACAAGGGCAGGGACAGGTCAATCTGCATTCATAGAGTCTCTTCATCTTGTAAGAGCATTAATAGAATTCTGCTTCATGTTGATGGATGTGAGTCCCTTAAATTTCCATGGTAAATATACATGGCAGTCTGTGACATACATAACATTTCTTATTTGACAAGGAAATTGCCAGAAAGAAAATCAACCCAGAAAATCATCATTATTAAGACTCTATATTAAAAATTAATTTCACGGGTATAAGGCGCACCTTTTTTGACTGAAGTTTCAAGCCGACCCTGGAAGTGCGCCTTATCACCCGGTGCACCTTACATATGGACAAATTTGGGTGAATTGCCAACCTGGAAGTGCGAGCCATGGGGTGGAGCCGGCAGCCGTGCGGGGCGGGGGGGTGGGTCTGGCAGCTGTGAGGGGTGGTGTGGGGGTCCAGTAGATGTGAGGGGTGGGACCAGAAGATCCTCACTGCAAAAAACAAAGTGTGCCTTATAGGCCAGTGCGCCTTATATGTGTACAAAAATCCGTGGAATTCCCAGCCACCTGGAAGTGCGCCTTATAACCTGGTGCGCCTTATAAGTGTGAAACTACTGTATATGCTGGGTATATTACTATTAATAGAACATAAATGTTGGAGAAGTTGGAAAGTTGTGTGGTTAGCTGAGGGAGAGAAATAGTCATAAATAAGGTATAATGACCTTTTAGAGCTAGAGATTAATTTAAAAGAAAGGACTACAATGTTATCATCTTATACAAGTCTGTCAGCAATTTGGCGCTTGCAAATTAGAGGCACCTAAGACCCACATGACAATTCTTAGTGTGCACATCCATAGGAGGCAGATGCATATACAGATGTGTGCAGAAGGCAGAAGACTTGCCTTTCCAAAGGCATGAAGATTAGAGGTAGACTATTAGCAAGAAAATGGAACAAATAAAGCTGTGAGGGGCTATTCTTTAGCAGAAAAATGAGGGTGTTTAGAAATATGCTAATAAGGTTTGAAAGAGTGGCAGTGTTTTGCAGCTGATAAATGCACAGCATAACAGATCATTATTTCATAACTCAGTGCAATCCTAAGCATGATACTTGTCTAATGAATGTAAAATTATTTTTACTTAATTTTATACCCCATAAAACTTGCATAAACTGTGTTATGTTTGCTAGGCATTTATGCTACCCCACCCATTATGGTAAACTCCTTCTTGCCTTTTAATACATAAACAAATTATTCATATAAAAAATTAATTTCAAAAAATGTACCGAGTTACATAACTTGTATTTTTTTCACTAAAAGCAACTATCAAAGACTATGAAAAATATCAGTTTTATGAACAAATTTATGAGTTCAGAACATAAAAGGAGTCATAATGTACCTAGGACAGTAATATTTCTCAATAGTCAACATATTAATGATGCACATTTTTCACTACACACTCAGAAAACTTTTGAAGGTTCACAGCATAATGACAGTTTATAAAATAGTGAGAAGGGAAGCAGTTGTTTGAGTAAGTGAGAGCTGTAATTATTCTCTGTAGCAGGAGTGTTCCCTTAGATTTGTGAAAACTTTTGAAGCTACAGTAGAACCTCTGTGTAATTCAAACTCAACAATGCTGAGTCTCTTTCAGACATTTCAGGAGTGAGTGTGGAAAAGACACCACATCTGCAGTTCTGAATGGGGCTGCTGATCTTGGCCAATGCAGTCATCCCACCTGAGGCATCCAAAGGCTGCTCTAAGGAGCTCTGAGGCTGCTCTCAGTAATGCTGACTGCTGAAATTTGAGAAACAAAGAATTTGAATCGTGTTGGTAAAGTGCCATGAACTTTAAACTATGCTTATTCCTAAGCATCCTGCCTAGTCCTCAGGCAGTCTGGGAAAACAATGATCACAGAATCACAGAATCACTGGGTTGGAAGACTTTCAAGATCATCAAGTCCAATCCATGCCCTAACACCTCAACTAGACCATGGCACCAAGTGCCACATCCAGTCCTTTATTAAACACACCCAGGGATGGTGACTCCACCACCTCCCCAGGCAGACCACCCCAGTACTTTATTATTCTTTCCATGAAAAACTTTTTCCCAATATCCAACCTATACTTCCCTTGATGCTTGAGACTGTGCCTCTCGTTGTGTCAGCTGCTGCCCGGAGAAAGAGACTGGCCCTCACCTGACCACAGCCACCTTTCAGGGAGCTGTAGAGAGTGATAATGTCACCCCTGAGTCTCCTTTTCTCCAGGCTGAACAACCCCAGCTCCCTCAGCCATTCCTCACAGTGCTTGTTGCCCTTCTTTCGACACACTCAAGTGTCTCCACATCCTTCCTAAACTGA
>VRYO01001366.1:16545380-16579989 GCA_009812075.1 Sialia sialis
CATCTGCAGTTACTAGTTTCCCTCCCTCATCTAATAAGGAACAAAGGTTGGTCTTACCGTTCCGTTTCCCATTAATATATTTGGAAAATAATTTTTATTACCTTTCACAAAAGTTGCCAAAATAAGTTTGAATTGAACTTTAGGTTCTCTAGTTTTTTCCTACATGCCCTAACAGCCCCCTCTGTCTTGAAGCATGCCCACCTTCCCTGGACTCCTTTGTTTTTAAGGGCTGCTTCCCAAGGAGCTCTCTGAACAAGTCTCCTAAATAGGCCAAAGCCTGCCCTCCAGAACTCCAATGTAAAAGTCTTACTGATATTTCTCCTGATTTCACCAAATATTGAGAACTCTACATTTTCATGATCACTGTGCCTCAAGCAGCCTCCAACCACCACATCTCCCAACAGCCCATCTCTTTTTGCAAACAACAGATCTAACACAGTCCGTTCCCTGGAGTATCAGCAGCGAGTAATAATCAGAGGGCTGGATCAGCCCAGGGAGTCTCTCAGTGATATCCCATACCTGGGCCCCAGGGAGGCAGCAGACCTCCCTGAGGGATGGGCCCTGTCAATGTATGGGGCCCCCTGTTTCTCTCAGAAGGGAGTCACCCACCATGACTACCCTTCTTTTCTTTTAGATGTCAGAGGTGGTGATCAGATGAAGTGTAATTGAGAGGCTCACTGGGCAGATCATTTTCTTCTACAACATCTGGCTGACCCTCTAAATCCAGGGCCTCACACCTATTCTGAAGTGGCTCCTGGCTAGGTGATGGGGGGTGGGAGGAATTTTTATTATTAGCTCCCTGAGCAGAGATCCATTTCCATTCCCCTTCACCCACCAGGTATCCTCCCATTTCCTGATAGTGGGAGTTTGGGAGTCCTCTGACTCCTGGTGGGTCTCCCTCAAGGATGGGAGGGTGGAACTCCACCAATCTATTTCCCTTTCACTTTCCCTGATACTTCTCAGCCTTTCAACTTCCTATCTAAGCTGGACCACCAGTGAAAGGAGATCATTCACCTGTTCACGCCACAGGCAGGCAGCACCCCACTGATGTACCACTGATCAGCTCAAACACTCCTCACAGGAAGGGGTCTGCACAGACACATCCTTTTGGAGGGTTCTACTTGGCTACAGACACTTGCACTAACTGCAGTTCTTGTGTAAAAACCACTGCTAACAAAAACACCCCAAACCAACCAACCAAAGCACAACAAATGAACTAAAATCCCCACTAGCAGGAGGAAACCTGCAGCCCTGCCTGCACAGACTGCATTCCCTCAGAGCCTGCAGAGCCCTGCTGAGCTCCCCAGAGCTCTCTTTTAGCATCCTCACCACTGGCTGCAGGAAAGCCCTGCCCTGCACCTGAGAATGATGCTCACCATATGCCTTCCAAATTTTGTAGAACTTTGGGGGGTTGTCTGCCCCAGAGCTGGTCCAGCTGCTACTGGAGTCCTGAACAGGAAAATCTCAGTTATTTCACATCACCTTAAAATTATATTTGTCCTCAAATAGTCTATATCAATATCACAAAGAACTGATGAAGCCATCAGAAACTTTAAAAAAGTAGTGGTGGGGAAAATTGCTAAAAAAACATGTAATTATTGTTTAAGCTTTAATAATTAGGTGCATACATGAAAGGATACAATTTTATTTCCTGATTCTGCATTTCATTCTTAATCTGTTTTTCTTTAAACATAAAATCCAATTTTCACAGAGAGAGAGCAATTATGTTATCACCTAATAACTCTGCTGGGTACTTTTCAAGCACCCAGGCAACAAGCTTAGTAGAGTTTCAAATATGAGTTAGCATCTTAATCAGCTAAACAATTATTGCTATGAGCTGATGCCTCTATCAGTTAAAAGTCTTCATTAATAGAAGTTAAAATTAACAAAAGCATTGAGAAATTATTACAGACTGTGTTACTGCCTAAAGATGCAAGGTTTTATAAGTGCTTAGGAAGACAGTTTATTTCCCAGAATCAAAGCCACATGTTTAATATAAATATTATACATTTAAAATGTTATTAACTTGTTGATCTGGAGAGGAATTGTCAAGGAGTTATCCTTTACTCTCTCTGCAACCATATAAGAGTATAATGGCATAAGAGCTGGCCAAATTTGAGTTCGGTTTTATAACAACATCTCAGGGAAAAAAGATCTAATGCAATGATATTGGTGTAGCTGTACATATATTGTGACAACTGTAGCCTCAAGGATGCGTTTCTGCCACATTAACTCATTTCAGATTTCATTCACAATGTGGAGAGCCTGCAACTTGTGCTCTGAAAGGAATGTCCTAAAGCTAGGACCTATCAGTCTGGATAGCTCACCTTTTTCTTCTTGAGTTAAACAAGGATAAACAATGAAAATAAAGTGTCTGAAATGTGGAAGGAACCTGTAGAACAAACCTGGTTTCTCTCTCTCTCTCTCCCCCATTGGATCCCTTTCTCTCCCTTCCCTATTATTTTGCCTTGGAAAATTACAGTAGCATCATTTAATAACAATAAATCTATTTAAATAATTGGATATCAAATACTCACCTGAAAGATTCCTCTCCTAAGAAACTTTACGTTATGTGCCAGGAAAACAAAATCACTATCCTCTAGCACTGTGTGATTACTGTTGTTGCAGTTCTGCTGTTAAATTTGTGGAGTGATAGTATCTGGTTCAGAAAAATTAACAGTAAAAAGAAAAACAATTAGCTGAATACTGAGCAGTATGATTCTATGGCATCTGATGAAAACAGATTTAACATCAGATGATCTGACCCATAAAATATCTTGAAATCAAGCATCCATTTTTGCTTTGGAAAGAAGCAGTATTAGTGGGAATTGGCAATGAGGTCTTCTGACAAATATTGATGTTTTCTAATAGTAATTACTGTAAATTCTGAAAGCATCTGCAAGAAAGATCCAAACACGAAATGCTGCCAGGAGCTGATAATAAAGCTTGTCTTTAGTAGCTGTGAGTTACTCTGGCTGGTGTGTATCTGCACTAGTGACTCTTGAGTTTAAAATGTGAGGTCATGCAAAGAGCAGAGCAAAATAGCAAACTCTGAACACTGTAGGGTACACACATTCAAGTTTATTCTCACTGAAAAACAATTTCCTGAGACTAAAACCTGCAAATTCTGGCTTCTGTTTATGCAAATGTTTATACTGAATAATTAATTTCATTTCCAATTAAGTAGCACCAGAAGAGATTTAGATTAGATGTTAGAAAAACTTCTTTGGAACTGGCTACTCAGGGAAGTGCCAGGGAAATCTCCATCCCTGGAAGCTCAAAGTTGTGTAAATGTGGCTCTTGGAGACGTGGTTTAGTCCACAGTAGTGTGTGCCAATAGCTGGACTTCATGATCTTAGCTTTTCCAATGCTATTGACTCTGAACTCCTGCAGAATGACTTCACGGCTGGAGAAAAATGCCAAAGAAAGAGCAGCTAAAAAAGAGTAATTGATACCTCCAATTGCAGGGCAATTGCTTTTTGTATGTTCACACAAATCACTTAAAAGGTTGCTTAAAACCCAAAACTGACTGAACAGTGGACTTGGACTGCACTCTTTCCTTCATGGTTTCAGTATCTTATCTGTATAAGCATTTTTCATGAAATTGCTTCATTTGCAGTTTTTCTTGTCTAGCTTCTGCAGCCTAAATGGATCTGTGACGTTTGACAGCACATGCAGAAACCTGCACATGTTGCACTGTAGCATCTGAAGAACTACAAATACATCACAGTAAAAGAATGAGTAACCAAATCACATTGGTGTTGGGATTGAATTATTTATTCCAAATTTTTTGCTAAATGGTGATATACACCATAGTGTATATAGTGACCTGCTAAGTCAGAAATCCTTTGTAATACAAGTTGTCTTTTAATAAAACCCCTCCATGCATGGAATAGCCAGAATATTATGGTCAGAGTGTATTGAACTCTTGTGCCTTCATATAAAAAAGAAAAAAAAAAGGCAGTTTAGAAATAGCTGGCAGAGCTGGGAAATGGCGTGAATTGATTTGTACAGGATGCCAGTGAAGTTAAAAGGTTCAATAGCATCTTTGTATTTCACTTCACTTTTGAAGTAGCACAATTTTTCACAAAGTTTGAAGATAATCTTCTGAGTCACTGACCAAAAGTTCCCTTATCTAAATGAGCTAATAAAACAAACCTGGCATCAAAAGTTGCAATTATTGTTCTGGCAAATGAAGGGGAAAGTGAAGCAAATTTAACATTTTAAAAGGTACTTTATGGTTAAACACTACACTTTCCAAATGTGAAATGGAGGATTAAATTTAGTATTAGGGCTCAAAAATAAGAAATTTTATCAAATTATTCCTTCCATCTAAAGAGTCAAGTAAATCCAGTTTTATTTTATTTCTGAACTATTTTAAGCTTTATATGGTTTTGGATGCATTGGGGTATTAGTTAGTTAGAAGGATGGTGCTATCATTCTATTTCTTATGTAAATTATGACATTTTTATGGTGACCACTGTTGCAATAACATGGCTATTCTGAATTTATATTGAAATTCCTATATACAGACTCTGCAAAGACTATTAACTCCAATAAAGAAAGAGAAAGATTTTGAGACAAATATGTTAAGCTCGCATATCCAAAACCATTCATCTGATAAAATTAGCTAGAAAACACAGGATACACTCATATCTGACTATTGAATACGCAATGTAAATCACTGTTTACAGCACAGTATGGCAGTATTTTCTTAAGAGATGTAAATATTATGTGTTGCTGTTATTACTGCTTTTGTTTGTTTGAGTTGGCTTGGTTTATTTAACTGAAAATAATCATAGTATAACACTAAAATATTGCCATTGTTGCTCTTTTCAAAGTCAAAAAAAATATATGTCATCAGTACCAGGACAAAGTAGCTCAAAGGCTTCTATGCCAGCCCATTGAATTTTGCAGAACAACCATCCTTCTAAAAAGTCACTTTTGATGACTTGATACAATAAATTGCAGTCTACATCTGTGTGCACATTGCATCTTACACTCTCCAAAGTTCATAACTGCATGGTTTCAATTCTAGACTCTGTCATCTAAATTTGTATTAATGCAAAATTAGGGATGATATACATATGCCACTGCTCATTCATTGTGGCCTATATTGGAACTTTGCTTGTAAATGCAAATGCACATCAAGCACAGCTCACAATTCTGCTGCCCGAGAACAACTTGGCAATTCCTGCCCTTTCCAAGCTGCCCACTAGGCCAGACTGTAAATACAGCAACAGTGTCCTTCCCAAATGTCCTGTCTGATGTCCTGGGAATGGGATACTTCTGGTGGAAAGCTGAACTGTTTACATTGCTCTTCTGAGTTATCTTTCTCTTTTCTGTATGTGGCTGTGTCCCTGTTAAATGTTTTTCCCTTGGCTTTACTCTTTTAAGACAAGTAGTGTGTGCAAGGGAATGAGGTACCTGTGTTCCCTTACAGGCATTGCCTATTTTTGCAGGGACAGGAATAATAAGAAATAATAAAGCAATAGTAAAACACAGATTTAAATCTTTTGCCATACATTAATGTATTTATATCCATTTTCAATTAGGTGGTATTGCACACAGTAAAAACACTTTTATCTTTTAGTATATCTGGCCAGATGTTTTACAATAAACAATGTATTTATTATTTAGCTGCTTTTTCTTCTTTGCTTTTTTTTTAATGCTGACAGTAATTTAATGATTATAAGCTGCACCTGATTATAAGCCGCACCTGATTATAAGCCACATCTCCTGGTAGCCGGGTAGACCACAGGATTTGTCCATATATAAGCCAAATTTTTTTCTTTTTTTTAATTTTTTTTTATAAAGGGAGGATCCATGTGTGACAAAGTAACAAATTAGTAACGGAATCGTGCCAGCGCGGGGTTTGGTGTCAGGTGATCAAGTTGCAACAGTTTTCATAGACCAGAGAAGCCTTTAAAGGCAGCCCCAGGCGCCCTCCTGGCCAGCTCTCACTTCCGGATTGGTATTTCGCTGGGATTTGTCCATAGATAAGCCGCACCTGAATATAAGCCGCACTACTGGGGTAGGTTGGATTCTTCAATGAAAAAGGTGCAGCTTATAATTGTGAAATTACTGTATATTGGATAGTTACTTAAGAGTATTATTTCTCTAGTCTGAACATGAACAGTGTGGTTGGTCTAAATCTATTGATTTTCTCTGACTGGATGACAAAGTTATGTTATACAAGTTACTATTTTCTCTTCCAGAATTTTATTCAGTTTTGTACTGTTTTTTTTGTTTAATGTCTTTACTTGGCTAGAATTTCAGTCTTAAAGGATGGGAGAGCATTGGAAGTGTTATTCACTTTTGGAGAAATTTTATGAAACACAATACGCATGAGTCAGCTCTTATTAATGTGCATGTGTTATTTAACTTCATAATTCAACCTCTGCATAAATGTATACTAAATAATCAGAAGTGATCTATTGTATAACTTAGACTTTATAGTGGATTTCTTGTCCATCTTCAGGGTATCAGGCAACTTTTACATTTGGAACCAGAAGTAGTGAACTCTCCTATCCCTTTCTTCTGTCTTTCTCTAAATAGGACTGAAGGTCAAAGGGCATCCTGTCAGAAGAATGTCTCTATCTCTAAATGACTCTACCTCTAAATATATATAAAAAGGGATAGGATTAGAAAATAACTTATGCCTTAAAACAAGTAGGAAAATAGTCATGCTTGGTGTTACACCTTCAATATTGCTAACAGACTATGGACTTTGTATTTAAATTTAGCATTTTTACCTCTCTGCAACTTTTAAATCATTTTTCAATGCAATATATTCTCTGCAGACCACTACAGTTAGTCTTTGCTTGGTATTACCTTTTAAATTATTGAGGCAGTTTCATACAATGCATCACCTTTATTCATTATTAAGAAGACAAGCCACAGAACTCCCATATTTTCACTTGGGTGCTATTAATAACAAGGAGGGAGTGAAGCAAGGCGGGACAAGAATAAGGATTGTACTGAGAGAAAACATTTCAGCTGAATTTTCTTCATTTCAGCTGAATTTTTTTCTTCACTGGAGAAAAAAGGATTAACATAATGAAAATACTGGAATGAGTTATCCTAAGCTGCAGCTGTAATTGAGCTATTGATTATTTTGTTATTTTTAGCTAACATTTAAAAAAATACATAAATGCAAATGCACTAGCAACAGAACTGGTAATGCTTCTCTTATCCTGAATTAAAAAAATGTAATGTTTGCTTTCTTTTCTTAAACAGATGAGATGAAAAAATAATTTCAAATTTACATAGAATACATACATATTGGTTGGATTATACACAATATTTGTAGAACTTTTATTTATTTATTCATAATATTTTACTTATATTATATTCCAAGGTAAATGGCAAGAATACACAGAAGATAAATGTTTGCTTATCACCTTACCTTTTTATATACTTTAACCCCTTTTTTCATGAGGCATTCAGAGTTCTGTACTGACATTAAAAGTTGAAAACTGTTTGCAAGGCTATTTCGGGGCTATTTTTAGAAATATTTTTTTCCTTTTCATCTTGTCTATGTCCTTAATACTTTTTTACTTGCTTCATCAAGAACATTCGTGCAGTATTTTATGAATGCACCAGTAATCTTTCATGTGGACAAGAACAATTCCCATGTAGATAGTAGGATTCATTATTTACTGAAGGAGTGTTGCCTCCTTTTGTGTAAACATCACTTTACCCACCCAAGCAGTAGAAGTGCAATGGAATTCAGATGTTTGAACATGAGAAACTGGAGCAATAAGTTTCTCAAAACATAATGAAAGCCAAATCTTGAAAAAAGCTAGGGCTGAATTATAGCTTAATATTTCATTTGTCATAATGAATAAATTTATAAAAGTGTAAATCTGAATGTGAAATTACTTCAGGGACAAAAGGCGAAGTATTAATTAGATCATCTTTCCTATCCATGTCTGCTGAGAAAAAACAGCTAGTGGTGGATTTATTTTCAAAATCATCTTATTTCCTACCTCAGGTATGGTGAAAACAGGTAACAACATGTAATATTTTATTAACCAGTTCAGATTGTCCATTTACTGTTAAAAGTCTTTAGGGGAGCTAATACAGGACTTGTTACTTGAGAGAAACTAGAGCATGACTTTGGCAGAAAGGTAAATTGAGCTTGTTGCATGATGGGGAGTCAGCATGAGCTGCCTAGTCTCAGATAAGCTTTCTCATGATTGCTTATGTAACATGTTGACCTTGGAATAATTTCCTGCCAGCCACAGGGAGATTGTTGACTTGACAGTTTTTGCACAGTAAAGTTCTGCATGAAATTATTGAGGCGCATCTGGATGCTCCATTGCTTTAATTTTATATTGCTGATAAACTAATCAGCATTTTAGACAATTCATGTCTTTAGCAACTACATCTCTTCTTTGGAGCATTTGGTATTAAGAAACTCTGCTTTTCAGCTTTTCAGCTAAACTGAAACTGCCAGCTCTGTAACTAAAGTGTACTGAAGTTATCAAGGTGCAACAGAGACATTTCCTACACATTTTGCTTATGCAGCAAGGATTGGTACAAGAGATAAGAGCAAAATTATGGCATCCTTCTGTCCTGTGTGTCCTTCATGAGTTTTGCAAGTCACTAAGCATTTCTGTGTGTATTTTTTGGAAGAAAAGAGAAAGAAAGGGAAATCTTCCCTTGCTCCCTCTTCCATTAACTTTTTGATAGATCCTTTGAGAACAAAATATCAGTCACTTTCATATTTTTTCCTTGAACTACCATTAAAATTTTATGGCATTATTTAGTTCTCTTTGCTGTTGTTGTTGTTGTTGTTTTGTTTTGTTTTGATTTTTGGTTTCTTTTTATTTGTTTCGGGGTTTTTTCTGTTGTTTTTAGGGGGGGGGGGGTGTTGTATTACCCATTAATACATTTAATTTGGTCAGAATTTACATCACCCTCATCTGATTGGTTTTAGGACTTGGTGCTATACTGCAAAATCCCAAGATTAGAGGATTAGAGTTAAATACTTGGGAAAAATATGTCTGCAAATCCTGGACGAATCTATTTGCAAATCATCAGATGGAATTATTCTAAATTACCCTATCAGTTTTACTGACACCAGTGAAGGTTGTTTTTGATAGTAAAACCCTCAATCAGATCAGGTGGGATGAATATAGCACAGCAGAAGGATATCCATTTGTCCTTGTCAGGATACTCTTTGTCACATGTTCCTGGGAATAAGTACAGACAGACCAGCAAGAAGAAAACGGAGTGCATTGCCAAATTATCCCCTGACACTGCTGCTGGATCTGCTGGGAACTAACATTGCTGGTCAGCACAGCAGGTCTCTAATATCTTATTTTCAAGTAACAACCTGGAAAAAATGGTGTTCTGTACTAAAGCTGACTGCAAAGCCAATGACAGCACAGTAATGGAAAAATTTGAATTATGAAATGGGAACACAGCAGTGATGATAAAAGACTAAAATACTCTTAGAAATGTTGTTTGTATTCTTTCATAAATAGGGGAAGTTCTGCTGAGTATTTAAAATTCTTGGCTTCCTCCTTTTCATTAAAACATATAAATGATAACTGTAAACAAATAATCAGCTCTTTATAATACCACAGAAGGAAAGAACAAACAGCTGCTGAATGAAATAAGAAAAATTTGTGATGAGCATCAAAACTGAAAGTATATGTAATAGGCAGGAATTACAGGGATTTATCATGTTCAATAATGAATGTCAGGAATTGCTCAGTGTTTCCACCTAGATCATTCCATCCTATCCATCATGTCCAAAAGTAAATGTCTTTTGTTTTGGATGGTGTTTGAAGATGGAGAAACTGGCTGTTGGTGTTTTCACATGGACTTCACAGCACTCTGGGTGCAAAAACTATTGGATTGCCTGAGAAAAATTCTGATATGGTGCAGTTCCTTCGAGGGAAACAATGGTAAATCATTTATTTTTGGGGAAACAAGCAAGCAAAAAAACCCCCAAGCACAATACCTCATTTCTACATAATATGTTCTTGTCTCCGGACTGATAGTTTGGGATCCAATGGGTCTCTAATTAGGGATCTCTAATACGGATCTATGTGTTAGGCTCAGATCATGTCTGCTGAGAAACTTGATTTTAACTTTGATGGCCACTTTCATCTCTCCTTCTTGGTCTGAGACTCTTGAAAGGACAAGGAGAAAAGCAAGATTTTAGACTTTAGGTATCAACCACTGTTCCTAAACTGCAGGCTGTAACTGAAGGCCATCTGTGGAACATGGGTGGTGCTTTTTGGTTGGTTTGTGCTCTGTGTAGTGGCTTGCACAGATGGCAGTGACAAGAATGAACCTTCTGCTGCCTGTCTGGGAATTGTTTCCCTCTCTCTCTTAGCAGCAATGCCATGCACCACAGAAGGCCTGAGAACAGGCATGTTCAGAACCTCAGGACTGAATCTGCACATCAGTATTTCTTAGGAGTTTCCAAAGGGGCACCAAAAGGGCAGCAAAAAAAGGGCAGCTGCATCTCTCCATGAACTGTGTCTGACAGGAGTCCTTAAAATCAAAATAAAGTTTAATCTTAGTCAGGTCATGAGACCAATATAACATAAAAATGAAAGTCTGCCTTTTGCTTCCTCCTTCCTGGCATGGGCAACACCAGATTTTAAAATACAGAATAAATGCTTCTTTTTTAAAAAAGACAAGAGAAACTTGGGGTGGGGAGTGGTTGGGCAGAGTTCACCTTCAAATTAGCACATGTAACACAGAACAAGAGTTGTTTGCAGATCTGTTGAGGAAGAAAATATCATTTACATAGCCTTTATCAAAGTAAAACCATGCTGTCAGAAGTAGTAGAATTTAAAATTTCAAGTCCATGATTCATCCAGTTGTTCTATTTTTCCAGTCTGTTCAGCTCTCTGTAGCCCTTCATCTCATATGGAAAGTCCCTCACTTACTCACCCATTTAGAACTGTTTTTCTTTCTATGTGTCCCTTCCTTCCTTGTGGCATTGAACAACTTCACCCCTGAGATCCCTGTGCTGTTAACAAACCCATCCCTTTAATCACCCTGCTGGCACAGCACACTCCACCTGCATTTCCCTGCTCCTGAATTCCAGCTTCTTCTTATTATGCTTCTTCTTTCTTAGCTACTGCCTGTAACTTCCCACATTTATCCAGCTTCTACTCCCTTTTTTTCTCCCATCCTTAGCAGTACCTTAGAATACTTAGTTAACCTGTGTTATACAGCAAATCTTGGTCTATTATGGCAGCCTTTCATTCTCCAATCTTCAGTGACAGTCACCCCTTACAAATCTGTCCTATCCAAAGGTTAGGGGAAATCTCCACCAGCCTTCTTTTGTTTTGCTGTTAGCATCAGCCAACAGGGTGAAGAAGCTGTGGACGAGCCACAGTTCTGTCTGGTGTGGAGACTTCTTAGTATTTCATTTTGATTAGCAAGTTAAATCCAGGATGTCTTTTTTACCAAATATGAGACATGTAATTTGCTACTTCAAAAAAACTCCAGTGTTTGAAAATGGAGCATGAAAGGTATTACTTTACTGTTTCACTCGGTCAAAAATGTGATTGTCTCCTTATTAAACTAGCACAGGTTTGAACCAATAGAACAGATCTTAGTCTTTTCCTTAAATGAAGTAGATTTTGTAATGATGGCTTTGAAAAATTTTAGTGATTTTCATTATAACAGTCCAGTATATTCAAACCAGGAGAACTCAGGATTGTAGAGTCAGGACTGAAACAAACAAATGTTATTAATGGAGACCTGCTGCCACTGAGAATACAGACTGAGATGACTGTTGGAAACCCAGGCCTTAATCTAAGGAGCCACTTTCTAAGCAGGCAGCCTGTCAAAAAAATCTGGACTGCTGGAACACCACCCCGAGAAGATGAATGCCCAACCATTCTGTTTAATTTAGGCTTAGCATTCTAGACAAGCTCAAAGGACTCTGACACATAGTTCCCTGTGAATCCCCAGTGAATCCCTGACTTTCCTAAGCCTTATTGAAAATCCTGGCATGAGGTCACTGAAAGTCTGGCTTCTGGCTGTCCTCCGTGTTTGTGCAGATATGCTGCACTTTTTTCCTCATTGCCTCCTGTGTGCTCACTGTCTCCACACTGGGATGTGCACAGGAGATGGAAATGGCCACACTCTGCTCATAGCTACCTTGGGGAAGAACACCTTAAATAAATCTATAGTTTAAATGGCAAGTGAGTATTTGATTTTAAATTATTCATTTTAGAGGGGGATTTGGATACCACTACTCATGGATTTGCCTCATTTCAGTGGATTATTTGTCATGAAAACTGCCACACTGACAACTTCAGGATAAGTTTTTTGTGCCCATCCCAGGCTGCAGGGATGCCTTTTAAAGGAGAGCAGCTGTCAGAAATAAGTGCCAGTTGATGGAGTGGGTTTGTTTCTGACATCAGTTTGGGAGAAAGTCCCATCATCTCATCTGCTACCAGGCCATAAGCAGCCATGTGATTTCCTTTGATACCTGCTTCCCTGAATTCCCTTTAACAGCTGCAAGATTGGTCTGGTGCTTTCATGTTCTACAGGAGCCTGATTCAAGTCAATGGGGACCAGAGGAAGCCGCAGGATGCTAACAGACAATAAACCTCTGTAATTGAATTGCATTTTAGTCTTTTTGGACTTAAGCTGTGTGCTTATATTTTGTGCTAACACACACTGATTCTATTCTTAGAAATCCTTAGAAATAACCAGAAATCTTTTAAGGCCTTGTGCCTTTATTACCATTTAGGTCTGAGGATAGATAAATTATTTATATATGTCTTTAAGTGTCACAGTGTTTGGATATATGTCTTTTTAGGGAGGGGTTACATAGCACATATTATAGGGTCAGCTAGCTTTAAAATTCAGGATTGATTATTCAAAGATAGGACTTGTTGATACAACTACAAAAATAGGTGAGACTCCCTGTTTTAATGAGGCAAGGAATAATTTTTGGACAACAAAGTCCTTTGCAGAATGTTGTTTCTTCACACAATCCCAGAAACAAAAACCAAAAACAACAACAACAACAACAACAAAAGGGGGGGGAGGGTCTTTTAAGAGTGCTCGACAGGGCCCAGGTTTGTGCCAGTTTAGTTTAATGAAGCACAGTGCCACTTATACTAATCCCTTTTCTAAACTCCCATTTAGTCCCTTAAAGCCTTTACCTTTTGCAATGGCTGGGTGTGCAAAAGCCAGAGATAAGGAAAAGGAGGCAGTGAGGCACTCAAAAAGCTGCATGAAGATAATTAGTTATCAGCTTTCAGTGGCTCCAGAGGTGCAAGCTTGCCATAGCTGCTTTGTGTTGTCACATGCACTGCATGTATTTACAGAGTTCCAATTTTTAACTTGAGGAGACTGCATGCACTTTCGAAAAGTTTAGAGATGCAAGTGAAGCTTCTTTCATAATTAAAATAGGATTCATGAGATGAAAAATTATTTCCTCAGAACTGTTGTATTATCTGGGTTTTTACAGTAATATGACATCTCCATAAATCTTCTCTCATTTTCCACTCATTCTCTTATTGTTTGAAATTGAGAATGCGATGAAGATACTGACATGTTTAAAGCTGGCTGTGTCAAATCATCTGCAGAGAGCTCTGTGTCTTGCAGGATTTAACCCTCCTGTAGCACAAATCTCTTCTCTGTAGAGAAGTGCCCTGAGCTAATCGTACATTTTTCATCCATATGTTTGTTCTGCCATGTATGTCTGCATGTTTACTGCATGATTTGATTTATAACTTGATTTTTTCTTTGTGAATACTTTGTGAATACTTTTCTTTGTTGATGTTCCGGAGAAAAAAAAGATATTTTTTCCCCCCAAGTGTAGTTGAAAGGACATTTGTTCAAATTCTGTGATACTGAATAAAATCACAGCTTTATTACAGTAATTTCACAACTATAAGGTGCGCCGGATTACAAGGCGCACTTCCAGGTTGTTGGCAAATTTCCGAACTTTGTCCTTATATAAGGCTCACAGGACTATAAGGCACAGTTGTTTTTTTTCGCAGCGAGGATCAGCGCAGAACAAAGTAACGAATTAGTAATGGAATCGCGCGATCACGGGGTTTACTGGCAGGTGATCAATTTGCAAACGTTTTTCACAGATTGGTGTAGCCTTTAAACACAGCCCCAGGTGCCCTCCCCGTGCCGCAGGCCCTGGCACTCCCGCCTGCCCCCAGTGCCGGCTCTCGCAGCTCTTGCAGCTCAGCTCGCAGCTCGCAATTCTGGTTTGGCAAACTTCCAAATCTTGTCCACATATAAGGCGCACCGGATTATAAGGTGCACTTGCGGGTTTAGATCAAAATTTTAGTCAAAGGGGTGCACCTTATAGTAGTGAAATTACTGTAATTGGATGCTCCTGTAAATATTTACACCAAATGAGGGTCTGACATTATGTGCTAGATTTGAAGATTAAAGAAACCAGTATATAAGTTATTTAAACAAGTGTCTAACATGCAATGCATATATATTGGTATGTCTCTTGGTTAAACTTCTATTGAAAAGAAACTCCATATGAATATGAATATTAAATATTGCCCTGTTGTTGGCATACTAATTAGTAGTAGTATTATAGGTGTTGATGCTACAGAGATGTGTTCTCTTTTGGAAATGCATGATTAGAAAGTGTAAGTTCAAGAGTTCAATGAACAGCATTGTGGGTGTGCTGGTTAGAAACCACTAAATGGTAAAGGCTTGAGTGCTCATAAATTGGAAAAAAATGTTTATTTAAGTGAGGTTAAGTGTGAAGTTTATGGCTATCTTGGATGGGCAGTGAAGAATGTTTCAACAGTACCTACCACAATAAATATATCTAGTAAAATAACAACATTTTAATGAGCTGTGTTGTAAGTGAAACTAAAGTAATTAAAGTAGCTAATGACAGTTTAACTTCGGAGTGTTAATCAAAACAGTTAAATTATACACTAGAAAATATATATAGAAAAAGAAGCTATTTGGGCACTCTTTGATCGGTTTAATAAGGAATACAACATTTCTGATGAGCCCTAGTTGGTCCTTGGGCTGCATTTAACCATGCAGTCCATACGCAGAGTCATGCTCCCTGGTGAGTATCAACCAGTCGATCTCAAATGAGAACTGAGCAGTTCTGTGCCAAGTTGAGAAGATCAATCTCCCAGTTTTTCTCAGTGCTGGGATTTGTGAGGGTCTGTGCAGATGGCAGGGGAGATACCTGGTGGTTCTGCAGTACAGAAACCTGTCTGCAGTGTGCTATGCCTTCCCTGCAGACCACAAGCTCAGAATAAACAAGGCACTAATTTCAAGGAGTTTCCACTGTGGTTCCTGCAGTTCAGACACAGTTTAAATGTCTTCATTTGCACCACTTTGGAAACCTTTGCATTAGTGTAATCCTGCCTTCAGCTTTGTTCTTTCCTCTCAGCTCACAAGAGAAAAGTGTGAGAAGCTTTGTGGGGCACAAGAGCATTGAAGCAAATCTAAGAGTAACTTGAAACCAACACAGCAGGAGCACCTGAATGTCATTCATCTACTTACTACAATTTCTTGTTGAAAGCTTCCAACCAGGATCAATTGCATCTCTGCACATGCTCTTGCTGTCAGCACAGGGAATATAGAGTTTTGTTTTGTTAGACTTGCTCATCATGATTCAGGCAATAATTTCCTCAGGAAAAATACATGAAATGTGTATTAACAACATAAGAGCTTCTTTCCAGCCTATTGCCACTCATGTATTTTCAAGGCTAACATGACAGAGGCCATCACCAGATCTGAATAAATCTTTGTTCTTTAGATATCTAAAGGTGAAATGAAGGGCAAGGTTTCCAGTCTTCACCTCCTGTTCATACAGTTATCCACGCACTACTCCAACGTTAGGCTGAGTTCAGTCAGGTGAAGGATAGGCTTGCTTTGCTCCTGCTTGAGGAGATTTATTTACTTGTACTGGAATTATAGCAGCCTTAATAAGAGAATTTAAATGGTCCCTATCTGCTTCAGTAGCAGCTCTTTGCTGCTGCTGTTGTAGGAAGTTGTTGCTGTAAGTCCAAAACATTCCCAGTCATGCAGCAGGGTGTGCTGAACAGTGTGGGAAATGAAAAGATACTGATCTAGCACATGTTATGTGGTGGAAATCTATAAGTCATAGGAAGGAGGTTGATGCTGCCTACTTATACATTATATATTTGCAGAGCCTGCCTTTTACTTAATTAAGTCCATATTACTTAATTAGCATTGAGACATGAAGGAGGAATAGATATGGATCTCCTCTGAGATCAAATTTTGCTTAAACAAAAGAAGCCAGAGAAAGTTGACAGTAATAGAAATTTATTAACAATTTTCCTGTCTGGCATCTACTAAGCAGGCAAAAAATTCTATTCACTAGAGTAAAAGCACCAGCCAAGGGCTCTGAACATACTTCATGGTGACAGGTATTTAAAATTTGGCAAGCAAGGCAGGCTTGGACTGAGCAGAGGAACTAGAAATATAGGGAGAAAGAGTTTCAATTTATTTACACTACATAAAAAGCTTTGATTTAGCACTTCCCTTTACAAAAGGAGTGTTAGAAGCATAAAATCATGTGAGTGGTCACTGTCCTCACAATATTACTCTTCACTTCCAGAATGACTCAAGATGGATCTCTCACTTGTGGAAAGCAGAACTTTACTTTTCTTCCTTATTGGAAGCATCCCATTATCTTTTTGGATAAGAAGGTTTTACCACACAGATTGGGGCCTGTAACAAAAGAAACACCGTGTTAAACCAACTTATTTCTATTGTTTCTTTATACTTCCATGAATGTTAAGAAAAGGCCTGAATCGTTCAGTTCTTGAAAGACACTTCTGCTAGCTGAGGCACAAGGTCTCACAGACATGCTGTGAAGAAAATCTTTCAAAAGGGAAACAATTTTGATGTTGCAAGAGATTGAAGGGGCTTTAAAATATAAGAAAAAATGCAGTTTTCAGAATGGCTGTATCTCTTGAGACATTTCTTCTGACCTTGCTGCTGAATCTCCATACACTGGTCAGTGCTTCCATCCCTCTGGTTTGCTGTAGGTAAGCAGAAATAATTTCTTTAGTGTGGTGCTTAGGCTATTTGCAATTGGTTTTTTGTTCCCTCTTCTCAACATGTAGAGCATTACCAGTGATGCCTCTTGCTTTGGCTGTTTCCTGATCATCTTTACTGGTGTACAGGGAAACGAGGTGATGTTGCAAACCCCTTTCCTTTGCTCCCATAGCAGGCACACACAGACACCTCCACATTTACACCAGGCTGAATTCCTTTGTTTTGTACTCAAATCTATTTTAACTGTTCCCAGCAATAGGAACTTCATCAGGGGGGAAAAAAAAGCATAAACTGAATATGCACTTAATTAAATTTAGAGTAGCAGATTGGAACCCTTCTTTGGACAACTATTTGTAGCTAAATTTCAAGTAATTTTTACACTGATTATTTCTGGAGGTAGACAGCAGAGGCTGCATAATGACACCCTCATGATTAGCAAGTGAAGAGACTGCAAACTATATTTTACTGTTATAGGGTAAATGATTAGAAATGAACCAACATGCTGATGTGGGTTTCATTTCAGTAAGCAGTATTTCAACAAGCCACAGTAAGATTTTAATTAGAACTCATTGAGAGTACTGTGGCATTCGGAATATAAAAATGAAAATGCTAAACTATTCATCAAATAGTTTAGTTCAGCCTTCTATCTCACAAATAATGTTTTTGTGTTAGGGAAAGCTGTTTGGTTACTATCCTGAGAGTGAAATTTAGGTGGTAACTTGTTTTGGATTAAAAAAAACAACATTACAAACCCAAACTCTAAACTAAAATTAATGTCCACCACAGATAAGCTACTCTGAGTGCATTTTTTAGCTTTTTAAAATTGTAATGACCCAATGAAGCTATTAAGTTTATCAAAATTTGTCCAAATACAAAAAAAAGAAGCAAGTAATTTACCAGCTTTTTTCATGATTTTCATACTAATGTTTGTGACAAGGAAATGCATGCCATCATTACAAACAAAATCTGTGATTTTAAAAAATCCTAGCATCAGAGTTTCTTTTACTAGTACAGAAGGCAGAATAATACGAATCAAATGAACATGTTTATTTTACTGAAAAATACCTATGTAGGTAATTCCCTCTTAAAGGAGTAACTTTTAAAATGGAAAATTTTTTACAATAATTGTTGTTATTGGATATAAAACAAATAAGCAACCCCTAATCTATAGGAAGGTTTGCTCAAGGAGCTCAAATCTGCACTGGGAATTCAACTGGATCCTGCAGCCATCGTTCCAAACACAAATAAGGGAAACTGTGGGCTCTGAGCTGTGAAACATCACACACCTTCCCCTCTGAGTGATGCCTGTTGCTCTCTCTCCCTTCCCAGGCCAAGGACATAAGAGGCTGGGTCATTCAGGATTTCCAAAATCCTGAATGAAGCGACAAAATGAGGGAATGACTGAGTGAGTGGTTTCTGGATGAAATAATGCTTTACTTAGAAGTAGTGGTTTAGGGTCAGAGGCAAGTCAAGGCTGTGGTATTAATACCTACTATTAGACATCTGAAAAACAGAGACAACCTTCTGTTTGCTCTAGTCCTTCTTGAAATCTAAAATAGTTGGTGACTTTACAGCTGAATAAGAATGGAGGATTTACTCATCTGTTTAACCTGGAAATTTTTCCATAAATTATATAAAATTCAGAAAAATACCTCATGTCTTCCCCCAATTGATTTAATTGTTCAGCTCTGACTTTAAAAGAGTTAGCTGTGTCTTAGTTGAAAACAACTGTATGAGAATAAGTCTATAAATATGTAAATCATATTCTGTGCAAGGACATCTGATTTTTCAGCAGCGGCAGTTCAAAATACTTCAAGTACCTTCGCTTTGTTAAGGAAACATTTTAGAAGTTGATCATGAAGCCAAGAAAAGAATGAAGGGAAGCAGGAGTAAAATTGTAATATGCATAATAGAGACTAAATTCTTTTCAACACACAAATGTAATGTCCTCCCATTGTTGCTACAGAGAGTCTTTCTTATTCCACAGGTAGCTTTTCAAAAGTGTTTTGATTTTCATTCTTTCTCTCTAAGGGAAAACCAGGATTAGCTCCACCACACCCTGCAGTGTCTCCCTGTGGGTCTGAGGTCTTTTTTGGGAGACCTCTGGACCTTGTCATCCAAGAGCTCACAGTTTACCAGGTTCTTTGGGGTGTATGCTCTTTCCTGTTAGTTTTGGGGCTTTTTCAACAACATAGCTTGGAGGTTTTTTTTAGCATGTCCTTTTAGCATAAACCCCAGTGAAAAAGAATGACAATAACCTTTCCAGTTCATATCTTAAGCAATTTTTTATTTTAGCAAAATTTCATTGGAGATGCTGTAGATTGGTTGATTGGAACATTTCAATGAGAGATCACAGGGCACATTTTGAACAGGAAATGTTGAACAGTGCAAAAAAAACCCTTACCTGCATGAAGGACAGTCTTTCTTTTGATTCAAGTAGGTAGATAATTGATAAATAATACCTATGAAGATATGCCTATTACAGGAGCATTTTTTTATGCTTGCTTCTCCTGTTCAGAAAATAGAAGAGTCAATATCTTGTTTGTGTTATTTATTGCTTATAAACTATGTATGTCTAGCAGTTTCTGCTTAGAAGGAGGATGCTAACACCTATGTAGTCGTTCAAGATATGCATCCTGGAGAGCTGTACGCTGCATTGTCAGCCTCTCTGAATTTATTAATGTGCAAGATTATTTTCTGTTATGCAGTGTCAGTTTGAAAAAAAAGGCAGATTGCTGGGTTGGAAAAAAATGGTCCTTGATTTGTTGATTAATTTCTGCTTAATAGTTTTTTATAGTGATTAATGTTAAGCTCTTCTGGTTTGAGGGTACACACACTTTCATATAGCACAACTCAAAGTAAGGAAGCTCAAGGGATAATGCTGACTGGCAATTACATGAGCAGGTTGATTTAAGAGTGAAGAGGCTGGATCATGCATTAGCATGTGATCCTATGAAATCATAGGTAATGGAGCCTGAGCTGAAGTTAGTGCAATCAGATGAAAAAATAGTTCAATAAACTTTAATGACCTACAGATCAAACACAGTAAATTAAATGTTCCATGCTGAATAAAGCATACAGCTTCCCCTAAATCCCTCTCTGTGTCAGCACTGCGAATGTCTCCCTTTAAGGAGGCAAATATGAGCACACTAAATTTCAAAATAGCTGAGATTAAGGTATAAATTTTGAAAGACCTCACATGGAGCAGATCTGAAGCTCTTTACTCATAAGGGTTGACATTTGGATGTGTGAACTCCCTCTAAAGCAAGACACATGATATAAAAACTGTTTAATAATAAAACTAACCAAGTATTAGAGGAACTAATCAGTGTTTACCAAACACTTCTGTTTCTTTAATACTTGTGAAAACATGTTCTTTTAAACTGGTAGACTTACTTAGCTTTTCTAACTTTAGGAGCTCCCAGTAATTTAAAGTTAATGTACACCCAGAGATTAGAAAATAACTTATTACAGTCAAAGAAGCTTAGTCGGGAAGCTCAGTTATTCCAGGAGAAACACACAGAATAGTAGATAAATCCAACACTAACTTGTATTTCTCTTTCCAATTTTCTTGTCAGTGACTTATCACCTTATGCTGCAATTTTACACTTTTTCTACTGTCAATCACATTCACTGGTGTGAATCCAAACTAAGTCTACAGCTTCAATGGCATCACTCTCTATTTACCAGAGTATGGCTGAGATCAAAATCCTGCACTATTTTAACATGCCTTCCTCCCAGTGAAGGTTTTCTTTCCTACCAATGAAGTTCTCAGAGTGCACTTTCTCCTGACTGACGCTGATGGTGTATAAATAATTTGGCAGGTGCATTGTATTAATATAAATGATCTGTCACAGCTCTGCTTTCCTTGCAGCCCAAGTGAAGTGTGCAGGAACAGTCAAAATGGGAACTGGGCCTGTTTAACTCTTGCTGCCAGTGCTGTTTTAAGTGAGACTAACCTTATGGACAGCCTGTGGGTATTCTGATACTTGTCTCATGAATTTTGGATGCATTTTGTTTCTGTAATAAACCAAGCGACCCTTTTCAGATGTGGAGGCCTCAAGGATTTCAATCTTGTCTCTCTTTTATTGAAGAAACTTCATAGCTGCAGCAGGTTAAAATAAAGGCTGAAATGCAAGAGGAAACACAAGTTGCAGCACTGATCATGGCCACTGGATTGTGGTTCAGCATCATCCTGCTTATCCAGACCTAAACAGACACTTCATGGTGCTAGTTCCTGTCCTGCCAATTCCCTCCCCAAAGGGCTCTCTACAAGTTCTTAGATGCCCATGTTGCTGCAACATTACTTGCGTGCATCAGAAAACTTTCAGCCTGATAGTTCTGTCAGTTCCTTCGTTTCTGAGTTTGGAAAGCAGGACAAATGCACCAAAAAACCTGTACAGCTTGCTCAAGGTCATAGAGAAACCTGTGGCAGAAAATAGAATTTAAATACTCTTCCAATTATTGTTGCTTAGATATAAGTAATTCAATTCTAGAGTGTGTAAGAATAAATATTGGAATTGAATAAATTATTCAGGGCAAGTGTTATTCTGAATGCTTAGCTCCCATGCAGGTGATTTCCAGATTGTTATAAATATGTTTATTTTTCCAAAATGCCCAAGCAACAGTCTCATACATAATATTTGCTGAGATTATTTTCTGTATTCACCATTCAGCTGTCGTCTGCAACATGAATTTTCCTGATGGCATCACTGATTGGATGTTCTTGTATCCTCTCAGTATTTCCAGGACTACTGTGGTATCTATTTTTAATTTAAGCACAAACATGACAAGACATGCTTATGAAAATTGAGAACTTTTAATAATTCTATTGACCTTATTGAAAAAGAAGGACACTTCAATACATTTTCATGAAAAAGGAAGATGCTCAATGGCATCATAGTCAAATAATGAATTTTACTCAGTCATAACTGTTAAAACTTGCTGTCTGATATCCAGAATGCATTTATATTCTAATATTTTGCAACTCCCTGTGACAGAAATACAGTTAATTAGGCATGCTGAAAGGAGAACTTTAGCTACTTCAATATGCATTGCTCCTGTCACAGAATGTTCAAACATTGGTGGTGAATCAATTTGAAAACTCCAAGTAGGCTGGTTGATATAAATTAAATTAAAAGCTCAAGGCTGCTTGATATGCACTTTTTCAGACATTGGCTGAAATCCTGCTCAAAAATACCCTGCCAGAGTCAGCCACAATTTAAGAAACGATCATATTTCAACTCCCATTTAACTGTCCTGAATGTTTCTGTATTTGCTTCCCCATCACTGCTGATTACTGAGATATGTGTGTACAAACAAAAGCTCCCCCTTCTACTGGCAAAACATTCCTGTGATATAAGATCATATTAATTTTTGCAAGAATGGTAGAAACATGGTGAACAAAATTCTGCAATGCTGCTTCTGTTGGCTGGAATGCATCCTCTCATCCTGCAGGAGCTTTGACTCTGGGGTTTGGCTTTCTGTTGAGGGGGAAGTAAAATGACAAGTTCTCTGCCAGCTTTGAATCCTACTTCTGCAGGATGCCCTGAACAGAGCACAGTTTCAAAATCAGAGGAGAGCATGATCATGCTTTTAAACTTTTCTGTAGATATTTGAACTGTTTGTACATTTTTAAAAATAACCATATTTTACCCTGGTTCTGGTGAGTTTTCACATGTAGGTTTAAACTCACTTCTGAAAATCATCATTCAACTGCATCTCATTTCATGTGTCATAGTAACACGTGTATAATTTTCAGAACATCACTAAGCCTGTTGTGAAAAAACAGACTGAGAGAACCTTAAGAGGTCCCTTTTACTGAGAATGGGATTAGAAGAACCTCTGGCATCTTTGACAGGAATGCTTCAAATCTTTTTTTGTAAGGAGACTACATACTATAGAAGAGGTAGGATCAGATCTTTGTTCTTACTAAGAACGATTTTGGCTAT
Organism: Sialia sialis; assembly: GCA_009812075.1. NCBI lineage: Eukaryota > Metazoa > Chordata > Aves > Passeriformes > Turdidae > Sialia > Sialia sialis. The sequence goes on from VRYO01001366.1 coordinate 16,568,357, forward strand.
CTCACCTGAACTTTTCCTTTTGCAGCTCTCCCATCCACATGGCTGTAGAAGACTCTGCATTCTCTATTAATGAGAATGACCTCTGGGATACACCAGATAAAAGTCACAAGGTCTGAGCCTTCCACTTCTTCCCTATTTACAAAGTTTCTAGGCCAACAAGGAGTATTGAAGGAATTCATGCTGGTCTGACACAACTTATTCCTGACAGCTCCATTTTTGCTACTACTCACTGCCTTGCTATCCCCAGATGTGAAAGCATCTGAGTGATAGATAATGCAGCATTCTCTGTTACTTGATATGTTTGTTGTGCACCATTATTTAAGGAAACCAGTTATAACTTGAACTGGTCAATTTTTTCTATGTTTTTCATGTAATAAATATTTATGGATTTTTTAAATTGTAAAAATGTTTCACTTTGTTTAGAAAACTTGTAGCAAAACACAATTTTGACTTGAATTATTTATGTTTCTTGGTTCATTTTCCATTTCTCCCCTTCTCAATCAGAAAAAGAGATAAGAAAAAAGAGAAGCAGAATTATAAATATTTTCTAAAAATGAAAACTAATCAAGTTTTTATGTTATTTTGAGGAACTGTGAGTATATTGAGGGAGGTAGGGCTGATTTTTGAAGTATATAATATTGGAATGAACTATCCTCTGCCTAGCTCCAACTCACACTCTAACAACTTCTTTGACTCATTTATAAAAATTCTTGGAACATCTGATAAAGTACTCTCTCACCTACATATTTAAGAAAAAAATTATATTATTGAAATAGTCCTCCCTTGGAATAGCAAATCAAACATAACAATTCACAGTGATACATTGTCCTGGGTCGATGTTGTGTCTAGTTGTGTCTACCCCTTCTCCCTGCTCCCCCCCTCCCTCGCTGTCTGCACAGAGCTGTTGCAGCTCCTCCCTCTGCTGCTGCTGCTTGGGCTTCTGCCTGGCTGCTGCCCCTGCTGCTGCTGCTGCCCCGGCTGCTGCTGGTTTTTTTTCTTTCTTTTTTTCTTCCCCCTCTCTTCTTCCCCTCATCTCCAAGATCTGTACTGCTCCGGACGGGGACCTGCAGAGCCTGTTCTGGAGTCTGCCAAAGAAGCTTTTTGTCCTTCCCAGCAGCGACCGTCTGGGCTCATTGATCCTCGCTCACTTTAGTGAATTGTTTTCTTGGTGCTGGGAAGTGTTTTCCTGTGTTCATTAATAAATAGGTTTTTTCCACTTTTCCCTCTGAGGAAAAATTCTTTCCAAGCCCGGTAGGGGAGAAGAATCGTGGGGGGTTTGTTCTCTGGGGGGCTCCTTTGGAGGTTTTCCCCCAATTTTGCCCTAAACTTGGACAAATACTTTTTGGTAGCAGTGAGAAGGGGTAGACACAACTAGACACAACATCAACCCAGGACATACATACATATCACAACAAAAGTGTGACAATTATTCTCTGCAATCCTCTTTGTTTCACTTTTCCATTATAAAAGTAGCATGATGTTTGTGTGGATAAACATTGAAACATTAGACTGTATCAGCGCAATCTTAATTTGACCCTTGTGAATATATTTTCCACGCTTTCTTAATCATATGATTGCATTTTTCTTCTCTCTCGAAAATCCTGTTCGTTCTGTGCAGAATGAATTGTGTTCTTACATTTTCACAACCTGCTGTTACTTGGATTGTTCCCCTTCCAGTCCTTGAGTTGCCTTAATCCTCTTTTTGAAAAAACTCATCCTTGATCAAATGTCTTCCTGTAAACACTTGTTTTATCCATGAACCAAAGGACTTTTATGTCTCTTGCCCTTCTCCATCTGTTTGCCAAGTACTACAGTTTAAAATTATCACTTATGTGGCTGAACACGTGTAAGAAATATCCCTACATGGCCTCAGTGTGTCTTCCTACAATACAATTGCTACTAGAAAACATGTTTTGCTGCTTTTTGTTCCCACACTCTCCTACAGAAAATGATAATGTAGCAAGGCCAGCAGTTTAATCTCTGTCCAGCCCACTGGTGGAATCACCTACAATTCTCTCCCTGCTGGTGGTTTCCAGCCTGACTCCCATTTCCTACAGCACCCAGCAATAACCCTCTGCACAGCAGGGCTTGCCCAACAGATGCACACAGACTACAGCACTGACTGGAAGCACCCATTTTCTAGGACTTCAGTCAATTAGGCAAATCTTTGTCTTCAAAGCAGGTTCAGGTAATGTGCTGGCTGTAGTGAAATTTCTAGTGATGAGGAAGAAGTCCTCACAGATTCCTGCACTTTGGTAGCATTAGCTTTCAATTTTTGTGCTTTTAAATATATTTTTTTCTAAATTGTTGCTTGCTCCTTAAAAGAGGAGCTTGCATATGGCATTCCTGTAGTTCCAGTGCACAGCAGCTTGAATTAAGCCAATACACGCACCAGCATGCACAGCACCCTGTCCCTGTGGTTTTGCTCACCTTGCACATCCACTAAACCCTTGCTGTAGTAATTAGATGAGACAGGAGGGAAACTGCTCTGCTCCTCTTTGTTGGGGTGGAAGAAAGGGCTGCAAACTACACAAGGCTGAGTTTTCATGCTGGGCAGCTGAGGTTGCAGGGAGGGCTGAGCACCTGAGACTGCTGCACCTGGCTGGGGCTGCAGGGACTCGGCACAGGGATGGGGCAGGGCTGGTACAGGTGATCTTGAACGCAGAGCCCAGGGGAGCTGGTTTCTTCTTCTGCTTGTTGTCATGTTGTCTGAGGAGTAGAGGTGTGGCCGTTCTGTTGAGACTTTCAAAATTTCCCAGGTGTGTATCTATGCCAGCTTTGGTTCTGAAATAATTATCTGACTTGGAGAACTAGGTAGTCAAGTATAAGTTTGCCTTTACCCAGATCTATTTGTGCACTGTCTAAACAGTATTATCATCATGTATTTCTACAGTGCATGTAGTCCCTCTGTCTATAGGATTGAAAATGCTATGTTTCCCAGTGTGGGGAACATTGATGCATTTGAACAAACGTTATTTTCCACTGGCTATTTGAAACTTTTTGAAATACATATCTATAAAGTAGCTGCAGATGGACTAAAAAATTTTTTTCAGAAATTATTTTTTATCTACATCTGTTTTCTTTATCTTGATTGTTGAATGAAATGTTCCATTATGTAGTCTCAAAGCCCTCCTTTTTTTTGTATGAAGCTGTAAATGTTTATTACTGTTTCCAAGATATTCTCCTTCATTATAGTGGTCTTTGGTACATGCAGCTGGCATATATGAGGATTTTTGAGTCCCCCTTGCCACTTGAAAACTATTTATGAAGCCTTTTTGAAAAAGCTTCTTTCCCAGTACTTTCGTAGTACAATAGTTTTGCTGAGGTTTTTTTAGTGAGTTTCTTCAGAAAAGTGGACAAAACTTGCTTTTTGTCACAAGGTATAAAAAGATATTTTTTTGTTGACTCAGTTTCCAGAGTGATTTTTTATTTCCCCAGAGAGAGAAAAGATATTGTTTAGAAGGAAAGTTTTGCAAAATGGTGAAAAATCTGTGATATCTGCTGAAATAGTTCAGAACATTGCGGATATTCCTTGTGAAACCTGGTGTGACATCTTTTCTGTGGAGTTGCAGCACCTTCTCTTTGGCCTCAAAAGTGACTAAAATCAGTTTTCCATGAAAACACTGAATGGGAGACCTCATTATCTCTGCCATGGAGCTTGGCTTGCTGAGGATAAATAAGCTGAATTCATTTTTATAATGCTGAACTCAGCCAGGGAGATGATCTCAAATGAACCAAAAGGACAAGAAATCTGTCCCACCCCTCACTTTTCCATTGCAAGGTGAGGGTATTACCTTTCTACCTTACAGGGCTTTGAGGGAAGCTACACACACATATTTATGTTTGGGCACATGAATATGTTCCGTATATTCCTGGCTGCATGTGCCCACGTGCACACTGTTCTCTGGAGCTTGTCCCCATGAGGCTGAACTTCAGGAAGTCCATAACCAAGGTGAGCCTTTCTGTACCGTACATTCGTGGTTTTCTGGGTTTTCTCCACAGGTAAAACTTGGGCAATACAGAGGAAGCTGGACAGGGTGCAGCCATTTAGGAAACCTCCACTGCAGGGAGTAGGTGACACTGTACCAGGCTCTGGCACTGGGGACCTGGTTGCACAGCTGACAACAGAGTAGTGTCAGCTTAGTGCAAACCCAGCAGCCAGACAGGCCTGTGGTTACTATAGAGATGTTCTTTTCGTGTCACACCGGAGCTTCTGCAAACCTAATTAGTCCTCAGTGGGTATCTGTTCTGTTTACTGTCCTTTTAGTGTGAAGGCCTGATAATGGCTGGGTGTAACTGGGTGTGGATGGCATTCATTGAGTGCAGTGTAACTTGACTGGAATCTTGCCTTATCAGGATGGCAGAAACAGCTGTAAAATTTTATTGACTGGTGAAACAATGGGTCAGAAACTCAGTTCGTACAAATCAGCACAGCTGGCTTGGGAGTCAGCAAAGCACCATCAGTTTATGTCAGCTGTCTTGTTCCAGTTGTCTAAGAACTCCTTAACATGATGGCTGGAAACTTGGCTTTCCTAACTTTGTTTTTTTTTTCACTGCAGTCACAGTCACAGTCCTTACATGCCTAGAGCATTTTCTGAAATCATGGAAGTGAAATGATTATAAAAGTTAGTGTGTTAAATCTACGTAGAAATAGAGCTGCACATAAATTCAGAGCTGTATTTTGCTTAACATCTGGGATGATGGGGAAAACAAAGGAAAAAAAAAACCCGAGTTGGAAAAGAATTTTTTTTGCAAAGACCACAGATTCATCAGACAAAAGTCCTGCATTTCATCAGAACACTGTTTTTTTCCAAGAAAACTTTTCATTTAAATAAAAATGTTTTAACTGTTTCGTTTTCAAGAACTTTCCAGTGGAATAATGGCAAATTCCCTTACTGTCAATGTCCTGCAGTCATGGTGCCAATCACTCATGAACATTCTTACCCATGAAGAAAGTTAAGCATTTATGTCCAAATGACATTCTTGTTTTAAAAATATTAGACCAATTTCACTCTTCTGATTATTTCAGTGATTCATTAGAGCAGTTTCTGGGTAGGATTTGCCTTACTTCACTTAATTATGGTTTGTGACCTGTGACAGTAGTAAAATGCTGCTACAAGCAGCTGCATTAGGCAGCAGTACTTATTTCTATTCATGTAAATAGAAACCAAAGGAATACAAGAGCCCTGAAATGTCTTTTTCTTAATCACCAGCTACTAATCGTATTGTATCTAAGAAGTCCTGCAAATCCAGAGTGATGCAAAGATCTCTGAACATTTCAAATCTTTCAGTGGTCTTCAAGAGGAAGCTTTGCTCTTCTGGATGATCTAGTACTTAATACTGTGACTCTTTTAAAATTAATTTTGAATGTCCATTTTTTTTTTTTTGTTTAAATTTGATTGATTTCAACATAGTTGAGGTCTAACCCTAGAAATGCAAATACTTTGTTATGAAAGCATCTGCAGAAGAATTATGCATTAGATGCCTTTCTTGGAAGAAGTTTAATGACATATTCAAGAGCTCTCTAATTCAGAAAAATAAATATTGGCAATTTCAGAACAATACCTATCAGGTGGTCCCTTTCAGTTCTTGAAAAGTGCTTTTGATGGCTGACTGTAGTGATCTGTTAGCTCCTGCAAGTGCAGTCTTTGTCAGGATGACAAAGGATTCCAAATTCATATTTTCACTTCACAAAGTTGTAGGATATCCGAACATTTCAATGTGAATAAATAAAAAATGAAATAATAGCCCCCATGCCACAGTGGGGAAGGGATAGGTCAGGATGAGAGAAAGAAGTTCAGCTTTATGTGGATGGAAGGTATATTTCTTCCCAGTCATTCCAATGCAATCCTAAGCATATTAAAGTCAACATGTGCACCTGAATACTTTCTCACCATTCCATGTTAAAATAGTTTTTAAAAGCAACAATGTAATGACTTAAACTCTTCTGCCAGAAAATACTAACTAATTCAAATTCCCATTTAAAAGCTTGAAAAAACTGTACTTTTAAAAAGGTCCCCAAACATGCAAATACTCTCTACTCTTCTGGAGGGAGCTCTTTAATTCTTTTTGTCAGTACTGACATCTACTTAATATATTGGGCTCTACAGGAGTCTTATTTATTGTGACAAATCAAAGTGCTGCCAGGGTGCTCATCTGCCATGGAAGTAATTTCTCATGTCATCTGTTGTGTGAACAGGAAATGGAAAAATCTTCCTTTGGTTATAGATCTGATTTGTGTGTGGAAGAAAATGCATGGGCTGAGTCCTACAGGAGAAACTCACTTGCAGAGAGGTGTAGAGTTGTGCACATGTAAATTTTTGTGGCTATTTAGTTTTCCAGAGTTTATATCAGAACACTGGGTGCTGGCAACAGAGGAATTTCAAAGCTCTTCAAAGTCAGGTCTTATTATACAGAAATACACACATATCCTTCAGAGAAACTCTCCCACAAATAGATAGATCTTTAGTTTACCTATGAAATAACATGCTTATGATCTCTTTTCCTATTGGATAGAGTCACTTGTAGTTTTTTATTTTCCTTCTTGACAGGCAAGGTCTGGATTGAATCTGATATGGTCTCTTTAGATATAATGAGCTCTATACATTTATATATCTGATACCCTCATCAAGGTCATTTATCTCAGAACATCAGAGTCCTCCTTCATTTTCTCTACAGCTTCAGAATCTGCAAATTCATTCTGGTCTTTTCCCCAAATGGATGCTGAATTTTTTAGAGTCTTCAAATTTTGAATAAGCCCTTTCATGTGACGTTATTCACTGAGGTGTCCTCTCCAGAATGCCACATCCCTGGAGTGGGCATGGCACACATCACCTCACTGTGCAGTACAGAGCCAGCCCTCTGACACACTGGAACAGAGGATACAACTGTACAAGGACTGAATTTTCATAGCAGAAAGGTGTGAAATTGAACATGATTTATTACAGTAGTGGAGGTGAACTTGGGGTAAGGTGTGCTCTACTAAAGTATTGCTCTTTGTACTTTAATATTCTACTTTTTATCTAAAAGGATAAATTCCAAGGGAGAATGAAATGTGGGAGACTGATCTAAAATTTTCCATTTCAGTCATGCCACCACAGAAATTTGGGAAAAATCAATATTATCATTTTTTTGCAACTTGGACATATATTTGAGGGATGCTCACCCTCATCAAGACATTTGTTCCAAAATGGAAAGATTTCACTCAAACCCTCAAGCTTGGAAAATTTTGGTAGCAAGCATAGGAGTCCAAAGAAGAATTAATGAAAAATAGTGTGGGCAATTATTAAATAATATGTAATATTTGGTAGGATATCTTATAGATTGAATCTATTCTGTTTAGTACACTTGAGGGACCAATGAAATGACAAAATTTGCTTTGTTTCTGTGTTTTTGGGGTTTAAAGTTTTACTTCATTTGTGTAATGTACTACAGGAAATCTTCATTTGGCCCATGGCATTCTAGCTTCTATATAAGATAAATCATCATCATGGCATGTTCAAGTTTAGTTCCTTACTTTTCCTATAGGAGGACACTGTTATAGTATAAAAGACACTTTGATTCAATTGCTGTTTTTTGGATTTGGTTGTGGTTTTTTTGTTTTTTTTTCAAGGACCAGACCTAAGTGAATCTGTGGGACAGTAGCTTGGTTGCTCAGTTACAGGAGACAATATCTGCTATTAAATTTGAGCCATTTGAGCATATTGGCCAACCTTTATGGGGCCTTAGGGAGTAATTTCAGCACTCAGCTGAAATTTCAGCTGGTTTGTAAATCTAGTAAAGTCACAGAAGAATCAGAAATGTGTAAAGGTTGAGACTGCCCTGGATGTTCCTTCCCTGCTCTCTGATCCTTTTCCTGCCTCAGTCCCTCTTGCAATAACAAGTGCAGTTACCCTAAAGGTGATGCATTGTTTTGGACATTTTAATAATCAATTTGTCAAAGCAAAGTGCATCTCTTTATAAAGATCCCCCAATAGTTAATGATGATGATCAGCTATATCCCCTCCTAAAGAGAAATTATGAATACTAAAATTATGCTGTTCAAGAAAAGCATATAATGAATCTGTTGATTCAGTCACAGCATGTTTTAGTTCAGATAAAAAACTCATAATAAGAACAATATTTATAATAGTATCTTAAGAAACACTCAAATAAGTAACAACGGAATTTATAAAAATAGTATTTCCACATAAGAAACTTCTTTTGTGTAAGTCATAGAAACATGAGACAAATCTGGGTATATATCTTTCAGCTTATACATTATGATAATAGAGAGAGCTCAGTTTCCAAATTTAATGCACTATCATATCCATCAAATAAAATCTATTCTCTGATAATCTTCATGTTATGTATTAATGTCTATCAACTTTTCCTACTTTCCTTTTTTATTCTCTTTGCAACTACATTTTGTGACAGGTATAGAAATACTTTTCTATCTGTGACTGAAGATTGAAGTGCTGTGTAAGCAGCACCTATCCCCATTTTACAGCCTGCCAAGGACTGCTATGGAGAAAATTCACTGTAATCCAGTGTGGGGAAGTGACAGTGTCTTTGTTGTCAAATTGTTCAGGTCATAATTAGAACCTAGGATTGGATGTTGTCTCAAAGATGATAAAATTGTGCTGTCTAAACTAATATAACACAATATTAAACCTTTGCTCATGTAATTTTTGAAGTTTAAAGTGAATGTGAGTGGTCCCACTGACAGAGGTGTCAGGGTTGGATCCACATGTATTGTGTGTAAAAGCATCACTTGCATTCACTGCTGGATTGCAATCAGGCAAACTCCTCTCTTTACAGAAGCAAGACAGCAACTATTAATCAGTATAACTTTCAAATCAGACAATTAAAATGCTAACAGGTGCTCTGGGGGGGAGAAAAGCCAAAATTACAGAAGTACTATAAAACCCCTATTCCTTAACAGTACAAAAAAAGTGCATCAGTTATGATGAATATAATAAAACTTCTTACTATGTTTCTGTCTTTTACCTTATCAATTGGCCTATAAAGGCTTTAGAACATTCATTTTCACAGAACCTAGGACTTGTATTGCCTCACAGGAGCAGTCTTCCAGATGCATAATCAGCAAACTGTCCACAGTGTTTTCAGGAGTGGTAGAAGCACATCTGATTATTTTTAATTTTCCCTTCATGTGGCTATTGGCTACATTAAGAATGTCACTGGTTTTCCAAGATTAAATTAGTCCAATAGGATCACCTTCAAACTAAAGTGCACAGAGATAGTTTAAATCTGATGCAATATCAGATTATTGCTGGTATATTGTGTCAGAAATAACTTCTTACCATACAGGACACCTCAAACAAACTAACAATCTTATGTTTCAAATAAGTGTTGATTATGGGAATAATAATAAAGATCAGAAAGTAGGAAAAAAAAAATAAAGAGGCATAGTTTATTTCAGTTTTGACTCAAATTTGTATTTCCTTTCTCCAGTGTTATAAAATCTATAATATTAGCATTAAAAGGCGTATCACATCAAAACAGGGAGTTCACACTTTTAATATAGGATAAGAAAAAAATGCACTGATTAATTTTCTTTGGTCCTTGACCTGTATTTTCATCTTGTATTTTCGAGTCTCTTTTTTTTTCTCTCCTTTATCACATCAGCTCTCATAGCTGCATGGGTAGCAGACTCCTGGAGCAATGTGACCCTGGGGTCAAATAGACACAATCTCTTTAAATATGAATTGAAGTTAATAAATAATTGTGTTGATAAGGCATCCTGTTCCCAAAACTTGTGCAGAAGCTGCTGTGTTGCTCCCTGTTGTCATGCCCTCCAAAATGAAATAGTCTGCTTGTGTTTTTTGTGCTCCTTGCTAGCCAGGCCTCCTCTGGGCTGGGGTTGCTCTGACCTTTACAGATAAATTAATGTGTCAGACACATGCAACTCAAGCACTGCTGATGGAAATAATGTCTTAATAATGGTTGACATTATTTGAAATCTTTAATAAAAGATTTCCTTCAGTTGTGAAAGATCATTTGAGTTGATTTCACACATGAGAGAGGCTTTGTTTGGCCAGAATCGTGTCTGCTTTTTCCCATGCTGCCAGTTCCGTGATAAATCCCATCTGCAGCTCTCTCCTCTGCCCCCAGAGATGCAATGCAAGGGTATTTTAGAGTGGACATATCTACTTTTGAATTAGACTCAAAGCCTGGGTTACTTTGGTTGTTCTAATGTTTAATTAATCCTTGATAAATTTCAAGCCTCAGTGAAACAGGTAGGAGCCAAAATTTGAGGCTTTCTCACCTCTGCTGAGTACAGCTTGCAACAATACATGGAAATTATGGGGTTTTTAACTGATCATTGTTTTTTGGCTTTTGCTTGGAGGCAGTGGTGATTTGTTATTGTTTAGTGTTCTGAATTGCTTTCAGTATTCGAAGCATGGCGTGCTGATATTTTAAAGTGGTAAACAAGTAAATATTATGACTGTAAGTTGTTGAGTGGTTGTTTATTTTGGGAGTACTACAAGTTCAACTCTCTTTGAGGAAAGAGAGGGACAAAATAACATCATATCGGTGCCAATCATGCTTACTGCTGTAGCCTGGTTGAGGGAACAGAGTAAATGTTTTCTTTTGCACATTAATTTCAGTGTGTACTTGGATATTATTTGCATGACATGTCAAATTAAATCAAATCTCTGAAGAGACAAGTGGAGAACCCTGCATTTAGTCATCTGGGTACCTTTTTGTGGATAACTGCATGACATTTGAAGGTTGGATTTCATGTTTATAAATGGTGCTACAAATAATGAAAAGAGCAATGTGGGTGAAATGTAGATGCATAGCAACTCTAGAAATGCAGCTTGGCAGCAAGCAGGTAGAAAATAAACATTGATGCTGACAGCTGGAGGACAGTAAATAGCAGTAAATGAAATGAGGTGGCACATAACAAATCTGGCATCATACTGCAGATAATTGAAAGAAATTGGACACTCCTGTAGAACTTTGTTTCAGCCCAATATAGAGGTGTAGTAAAAAGAGCTAGAAACATTGGGCAGAATGCTGTGCAAATGGAAACTTAATGATGATGAACTTGGACGTTCCACATTATAAATAAGTAAAATTATTTTTAAAATGACAACAACATGGATATTTTCAGTTGTCGTGCCCCTGCTGAAAATAATGCATTTTCCACCAGCATTTCTACTGCTTAGTAAAAATATACATGTCAACATTTGACCTTGGATGCTTCATGTATCAGCAGCTCTGAAGAGCTTGCCCATCCTATCCCTCCCTCTCAGCAGCACATTAAATACACCATGCTTAATTATAGCAAACCAATCTTCTGGGATATACTGAGTAGTTAATATTGAAAAATCGTGAAGGGTTGCTGGAAAATGTCAATTTTGAACTATTTTTTTAAAAGACAGTCCAATTGACTTTATGTATATGGTTTGACAAATTCCTTTAAAACAGTTCTTTGAACATACAGCTGGATAAAATCCATGGTTATTGGAGACAGTGGATCTCCTGTAAGCTCTGTGCAGCAGCATGGCAGGTTACATCTGTCTTTGGAGTTCTCCAGTCAAATAATTTTCTGCCATTTCTCTGGAGAGCAGCAGCTCTCCTGCACGTGTTGGCCTGGACTCTCCTCTCCTCTCCTCTCCTCTCCT
>VRYO01001366.1:16580989-16631439 GCA_009812075.1 Sialia sialis
TCCTCCTACAGAAAAGTAGAGAAGAAAGTACATACTGACTGTTCCTATTCTTCTGTCTGTTCTGACTTCAGTTCATAATGAATAGGCTCTCCAGGCTCTTCATGGGCCACTCCATTCTCAGCTGAATATCTGAGTTTTAAAGTAAACACTTATGAAAGTATAGTCCTTTTGCAGGAAGGGAATAATGGATTGTGCGATGAATTACGAACTGCATTGTCCAACTCCTGTGTGGACCTACACCATGGAGTGAAGAAGGAGTTGCAAATGTAATATTTTTTAATATTTTTCCTAATTAACTCTAACTGTGGATACACAATTGTGTTATTTTGATCAGTCCCATGAGTTGGTCAGTACTTTATACTGGGTGTATGGAGTAGGACACGTGTGTATGTCACCTCCCAGCAGGGCACCTGAGCAGCTTTCATGTTGTGTTATTTCATGGCTGTCATAACACTCCAATCCTTTCCTCTAAGAGGAAGCAGTGTAGTATCTTTGTTTAGGAGTTATGTCATTAGTTAGTATTTGATTTTGGTCCTAAGACCTTTACTGTGATGTATTTACCAGGGAAATGGTGATCACCAAGGCAGGCAATTCTTAATTTCCTAAGCAGGTCATTTCCAAAGCTTGGGCTGGGCTCATGAGAAACTTTATTCCTTCCTTACAAAGAATTTAATTTTTAGAGAGTGAGGGACAACTTCTACTGGGCATTACAGTAAAACTTGGTTCTATTTAAGAGCTCATAAAATTTCAAATACTTCCTTAGCTGAGCACACATTGTAACAGCATTTGAATTAAACTTCTTTTATTTGTCCATTAAGACTTCATCATTCTCCCATGCCAGTTTCAAGAAAAATCCATTATTTTTATGGCTTGATTTTTGGATCTATAAATCTCTGTGAAATATCTGTTTTGTTTCTTTTCACGTGTGACACTGAAATTTGGAATTACCATGGATTTTAAGGCAGCATCTCATATGTCTCAGGTGACTTGGCACAGCCCACTCCCATGAAAATCCTGGGTTTGCAGACTAGTTGAATTTCCCAGATTTTTCCTTTGGTACTGAATGTGTACTCAGAGATTTTTGAGATATTAGTTGTATAGTTAGTCCATCAGAGTAGATTAATGGCTCTGGATTTTATTCCTTCATATTTGTTTCCTGTACTCCAAATTGATATGATTCTTTTTGTACATTTTCTCACATTTATAGATGCCAAATGAGGTAGGTGGTGCTGTACCAGGACTGATGTCAAACATGTGAAATACTCAAAATATCAGGGGACAGTTGGTCTCTCCAGATTTTTTTTTTTTCCTGATAAGCCTGTAAACAAATGGCAATCTTATTCAACAGATCTTCAGGGAAATTTATCTCTTACAGAAGTAAAGCCATACAGTATTTAGGTTCTACACAGATCACATTCAGGGTGGAAGATGAAAAATTTCCTCCATATATCTTCTGAGGAAAGGTGAAGTTCACATTTCACCTCCAAGTGTTGAATTCAGTGCTGAATTTCCAACAATTTCAGACTCCCAGATGGGCTTGAATTTCTGATCATCAGTAAGATGAGCACATTTTATGTCAGGAGGACAAGACCAGAACACAAGATACACCTTAAGTAAAATATGACATGATATTTCCCTAATAAATAGAATTATTTTTTTTTTTCCCGGCATGCTAGCTTAGTTATAAATTAACATTAATTTTTCAGGTAAAATATTGTTTTCCCATTCTTTTAAGTCTGTGCAAATGACATAGCACTTAAATAAACTGGACCTTTTTAGACTTCTTCTAGTTAAGTGTTTCTTTGTTCAAAAGTGTAAATTGATTCTCCATGTGCATAGAATTTGAAAAGAAGAAATTTATTAGAGAAAGTGAAAGCACAATACTAGGTCTGTTAAAAAAAATTCAAAGGAAACCCATAATTGAAAAGCCATAAGATCTCTCAACTTTGCCATAGCACTTGAGCATACTCAAAACTGTGGCACAGCTTGAAAATAGAGATGCAAACAAGGAATTTCTTTTTTAAAAAGTTTTGGTAAAAATTGTATAACTGAAGTTTTAACAACAATGAAAGCTCATTTCTGGAACATAAAACCATTGCTGGGATATTTAACTTATTTTGCTGTTGTTCAGTGAAGTGTTGCTTGCCTTCCCACTGTGTTCAATCCATAATGCAAATAGATTCAGTTCCAATTCACTTCATCTCCATGTTTTACTTGTTTTTATCCCACAGAGCCATTCTTTTGAAGCCAGGTATCTGCTCATTCTTTTTGTTTGGTTTTGTTTATTCAGTATCCTGCTGTACAACCTAGCAACATTTTGACAATAAGGTGCATTTGAATACATGGCTATTTCTCTGGAATAATAATGGTCAGCTGCTAGTTAAACTTGTAACAGGATTGTCTGTGTCACATAATCTGCACGATTTTATTGTAAGACACTCATTATTTCTGACTTTTTAATATAGCTTTGCAAATCAGACACTGTTAAATTTTAAAAATGCCTATTAAAAAATCCCTCTCAGTTATCTACATTTATGCTGCAGATGAGTGTGTAGCATGTATATTTTACACTATTTGTCATACAAAGGAAGATTTTCTTTAGGAATTTCTTTCAAAGCTGTGAATGTAGATGCAGACTGGGATTGCTTTCAAAATTAACTAAAATGAGTGGCATTGTGCTGAGTTATATTTAGTATTGGTGAATTCTTTCACTGGCAAACAAGTAGATCTGTCACAAATGTCTGCAGAAATGTTCACTACTCATTTCTGAAGACAACTGAATGTCAGAAACTCTCTAAACATTTTTCTTCTTTTTTCAGTAACTTTTTCTGTTCTTGGTGGAGTGCTACAGAGACTTGTATAGTTCTTTTCTTTATGTTATTTCAACTACTGGCAGTACAAGCCATTTGTAATTGGTTGCAGATATTTACACCTTTGCACAATAGTACTGGTGCTACAGAGTTGTTAAATACTTTGCAGAAATTTCCCTTTTGCTCTAAGTTAGTTCTCCAACTATTTTTAAGGAATGGGCTTTCAGGACACTGAGGTGATGTTCAATGGATTTTCAGCATTCTATGCAGATCTCAAGTTAGGTATTGAATATTTAATTTAAAGCGTTATATAAACATGAAGTTGGGGATTCTGGCAAAAGAGTCTTTGTGTCAGCCTAATGTTCATCTTCTTTCATACCAAGACTTCCCCTCAGACTTCATCTCTGTATCAATCAGTGTCTTTACTGGAGCCTCTTTATCTTATGAAGTAAAGGATGCAGTTAATTCCTTGTAGAATAGTGTCTTGAATAAGGAATTACAAACACTGATATTAAGGATATTTAGAATTCCGCCTCGAAGAGAAGATGGAACATTTTATTCCATGATCTCAGTACTCATGAATTGAGTGATGATTGAATGAAAACCCCCAAACCCTTTTATTCTTCCTTTCAGTGTTTAATTTCCAGGAAGAAAAATATTTACATGACTATCAGTTGAAATTATTAATTTACAAACTGGGGCTTCTCAATGGCATAGGAAAGGCTTTCTAAAACCTCTGCCAGGACCCCAGTGCACAGGCAGTTACATCAGGCAGTGAGACCAAGCTCCTTGTAACCAGAACCAGGCACACAGAAGTAACTATTTAGTCTGATTCTGATAAGAGAAAATTAAATGTAAATGTTGTACCTAGCTAGTGAATGGTGCAGCAGCCTGAATGTCTAATCATGAGGTCTCAGAAAGAGCTGTGGCTGGAGAGAAAAAAAAAATAGAGGAAAAGCAGGAAGTTAAAACTTGGCCTGAGGTTTCCAACCCTTCCTCTTTTATCTGTCACTTGCTTTTTTGCCATGACTACCTGAAATATTGGAAACCTCAGTGGTTCCTCTAGATTTTTCTTCTATTTCTAAGATTAACATTCAGCTAGTATCTCAAGGTTAAAGGAAGAGCAGAAGTGAAATATCTAAATCAAAAGGATCTGTTCACACTTGTTTTTGTGCATTAAACATTAAGATCAAGAAGTGGTTCAACTTAAAAAACAAACCAACTTAAATAAAATCTAATCTGTTTTTAGACATGGCCACTGAGAAATGTGCTTTCCTTTGAAATAGCCTTTGGATAGTAATATCTTATATTTAACAGATATATTTATTAATACTTGTAGTTTATGCTTGTATTTATTTTCATTATATAAAGCTCTGGATAGAGACTTGGAAAATTGATGGGCCCTGTTTTTTTTAGCAGCATGAGCAAAGCTGAATTTTACCAATACCTTGCAAAAGCCAACCTTCACCAGGCAGAGATAAAGAATTTATTTCTCCATCAAAATAATCAGCTTTTAAAATTATTCACTGAAATATTTGAAAGAGCAAATGATTTTAAAGGAAGTTCTTTAATAATGCACAGATAATATATTGAGGGTGCTGATTTATATGGGAATGGCTGGAGACACTATTAAATGGCAGGACTTTTTCTTTTGTACTGTGTTTGCTTCAAGCCATTTTTGTCTTTTTTCTTTGTGTTTTCACAGAAATCAGTAAATGTGAGACCAGGTCCATAGAAGAGATCTCTGGTAATAGGAGGGAGTTTGTCCTACCTCTTTGAATTCTGAAATACAGGACATACTGACCATTGGGAAGCGTCAGCTAAATTGGAACAGAACAGCCTAACAACAATCTGCTAAGCCATCCAAATTAATTACTTAATTTGTTAAAATCAAGCTTGTCAGTTTATACAGGTCTCTGCATGAGGTCTGAAAGTCTCTGAAATATACAAACTCATTCCTAGTGAGTCTCTCATTTCTCTGGCAGAATTAAGCCCTGTAGAAGTTCAGCAATTATGCAATTAATATGTTAATCTGAAGGTTTAAGAAATAAACAAGAAGTTTATCTAGCTAAGAAGAATAAATTATTCTTGAAGCAGGAAGCAGATGGGCACTTGATTAGCCTTAACAAAATGTCTTATTTTCATGGACTTCAACAAACTGCAGCAAATTAGGCTTTGAGTAAATGAGGTGTCCAAAAGCCAGTAAAGAGAGAGCTTTTGTTTGTTCCTATTTTTAGAGGATGACATGGGAAAATGTCAGTAAAACAGTAAAATATGTAATTTAAAAAAACCCATTTTTCTATCTGTGTGGAAAAAGCAAAGGCAGGCAGGTAGATGGGAGAAGAGAGGTGCACCAATTAAAAAGCTAAGCTTATATCCATGAGTAATAATGCATTTACACAATGCTTGCTCTAACCAATGTCCATCTGCAAAGCAGGAAATATTCACAGCTAAAAGATATTCAGATCTTCAGTGTTTTAGGGGAGGACTAAAACACTGTGGGGTCAACTGATGGAACATTAAAAGGAATAAAGATTTAATGAACGAGCTTATTTTGTTAAAATGATACTTGAGATTGTAGAGTCAAATTTGAAATAAACATCCTTCCTTTTGTATTCATAAATTGTAATAATTGAATTAAAGCTGGTAAAGGTATGACTTAATCTGTGCATTGAAAAGTGACTAGAAATTAAAGGATAGTGCAAAGATTTTAAAAGCAGTGCCTGATTCTCAGTGGTCCTAACCATGCTTAAGTTTTTTGCATTGGAAACCTGGTATCACTGGGGATATGATTAGCAATGACACCAATGTTTTATCAGGTGTTTGAAAGCAGTTATAATAACATGGTATTAGAAATTGCATTTAAATTACCGGGTGGCTGGGGATAGATTTTCACTCCACATAGCTCAGATATTGTGGAACAAATGGAGACTGACCATAGTTCTCTTCTGAACCCTCCTGATTCAGAATATTCACAATTTGCCCTTCAGGGACTATGGAGAGAATACATCTTTGCTTTCCAAAACTGCTCATTTATGCACACACTCCTGCCTGACTCTGTAACCAAAGAGCCAGAGAGCCTGAATATGTAAAATGCCAATAAGAGCTGAATGATAGCTTCACCTTCTGGGTTGTGTCTCCAGCCATCGTAGATGGAAAGCAATCTTTTATTGAGAAGCTTCTATAGAGTCTAATAAAACCTGCATAAAATTTTAAGCTGTAACAATTCCAATTTCCCTTCTCTGGCAGATTGATGAAGATAAGTTTTCATTCTTTTGTAGGTATCTTACTTAAATTCTTCCTGACTACCTGTATAAAGATGCTCTGAAAAAAAACCAAATACCACTATTTGCATAGAAAAACTAGTAGAAAATACAGGTACAACTCAGTTCTCATGCACAATCTCAAATATTTAATTATTTAGAGCTCAAGTCTAAGTGCTACCAAGTAGTGGAAGTAAGAACAGTGTTTGGCCAGGAATTTCAGTGGAATCTGAAAAACTGCAGTTTCAAGGATTAAAATGTAGTGCCTTTAAAATTTATGACGAAGTTCTCCAATTTGTCTTACTATTCCCTCTTCTTCACCTTTCTCTGTCCCTCAAGAAAGTACTTAAACTTCCATATCTACTTTCAGATATGAATTTTTTTCTCATCTGACTGAGTGTGCTCATGAATAAGTACCTTAAACAGAGTGAATTGTATATTTTGTCTGGGAATAATATGCCTATACAGTACCAGAGCTAAAAAAGGAAGTGGGGAGTAGATGCCTTTCATATTATTTGTCTTTAGTGAGAGTTGATATGAGGCTTTGAATATGACAATGACTTTTCCCAAAATTTGTGGCAAGAAATCTCAGAAACAAGCCGTTTAATTATTATTATTATTATTATTATTATTATTATTATTATTATTATTTCTAGAATTATTTAATTGCTGTTATTGTATTTTCCTTTCATTTTCAGTGGTTTATTGCTAAAGCTTAGGAAAAAACCACACCTCTCAAAATGGAAATGACTAGGCTTCTGTTTAAGTGCTTTTAGACCGTATTCCTCATATTCATCTTTATTATCACAGTTCTTCCAGACATATGATAGACATTTGAACTTTCTATTAACATATAATTTGTAACATTATTAAAAGAGCTCTTGGAAGATCAATAGTAGGAAATTAATCTTACTCAGATGGTGCGGTGAAGTTCAAAAATTTCTTGCCTTTGGAGGATTCTTAAAATTATTCTTTTGATTAAACCCTATTTCAAGAGAGAAGTAGAAGAAAGTGAAATGGGAAAACGTGTTTGCTGTAGTATTGATTTGTGATAAGTGTTTGTGGAAAGCAGAGCTGCTTGGGTTGGAGAGGACAATAAGGACCTGGTGTTTGCTAGAACAGTTTCTTCATGCTGGTGACTGAGATTCATGCTGGATTCATTCCATAGCCCTTGGTGCAAATGAGGAAATTGTAGAAGCAGCTATTAGCAGTAATCCCAGTGCCTGGCACTGATTCACCAAGTCATGCCATGGCCAGTGCAGACCCTCCCCAGCAGAGAACTCCTGTTCCATCCTCATGGGAGGGAGGGGATTGGTGCTGAGCACCCCAGGCTCCACAGCAAGCAGGGCTTTGTTAATCCAGGGCTAATCCAGCACTCTTTGGCCCACACTGCAAACTCAGTGTTGAAACCGGTTGCAAAGAAAACAACTTAATCGTTGAAACTTTCTCTGAGGCCAGTGCTTCATTATTCTGTCACTTTTCAAATTGATCTTAAGTTTTCACTACTAACACAGACTAAATGTCTTCCTTCATTTTGCAGGCACTCCTTGGTATTTTTTAAATGTTCATTTGGTTCTCAGGAGCTTGAGATGACCACCTGTGTAGTTTAAAAGTCTCTGTTTCCCAGCCCGAGAACCGAAGAAGGAGTCAGGAGTTGTCTTCTGCAGTTTCCAGAGTTCTTTATTTCATCTTATTTAAGATGTTGTTTCCCTGATGAGCCGAGGCCTGTTCAGCAGGCCAGTCCAAAGCACACTGCCCACCTTCAGGGCAGTATTATCTTTTTATACTACAAACTATGTGAACATTGTTTACAGTTATCTTCCAACACCCATCATCTATGTTGTACAGTCTAGTTCTACTCTAAACAAATCCAAAAGTGCCAACATCACCTAGAAGATGGATGACAAGAAGAAGGAGAAAGGACAGAACATGCCCAAATTCCTCCATCTAGACCCCGAACCTCTATTCTAAAAAAATCTTAAAAACCTATTTTTTCAGCTTGTAATAATCTAACTTATACTCTACCCTTTTTTTGTGACTTGTAACTCTTCATGCAAAGGTGGTAATTTTTCCCAGGGATTGAAATCAAAGGCACAGGGTTCTTGGGCTCCACGCCGAGGCTTCTGAGCCCCTGCCAGGGGCTCCAGCCATCCAGGGCAGCCAGAGGGATGTCCTGGGTTCCCACAATTCTTCACCTCCATATTCTGTTAAATTTCTAATTAGTACAGAAGTTATCCTCCAAACACAGTGGAAGCTAAATGGAAATTTCCAATTCTTACCATGTTGGGAAACTATTTGCAAGATCCAAATTGTTTTGTATTCCTTTTTCAGCTTTTATGAAGTGGATTTATGTTCAGCGTAAATAGTGAAGTTCCAAGAGGATGGAACTCCGTGGAAATTTTGCAATGTGGTAACACCTTCACTCCTCATGCAACCATTCATGAACCTCTGTTTGAGAGCAATAAATGAAACACCTCTGAATTGATGATTAGTAATTCACAGATTTTAAGATAGTATGGGTTTTTTTTTTAGCAAACCCTTTCTGATGATTAGTAGAAGAAAAAATTTGCCAAAACAGAATTAATTCCTGGTCCTCATTTGTATCAGTCCAAAGTGGACTGGTTCACTTTCAATCGATGCTAAAAGAAATTATTCCATCTTCCAAAGAAATTATTCAGAGATTCATCATGCAGCACTGAGCACCCTAGACAGCTTCAGCAGAATAATGGCCTTTGTTTGGTTTCCCTGTAGAAATAGGAGATGACTGATTTGTACAAGAGGGGTCCTTTGTGTGTCCCATGCTGCTTTTCAGCTCTCCAAGGTTTGGGGTACAATGCATATTGTAAAAGGTGATGCGTCTGGCACTGACTTAGGTTTCAAAATGAGCTTTAATCTCACAGGGAAAGGAAGCATTTGAGAGTTCCAAAAGCAGTTGTTTCTGTTAAAGTGACATCTGTGAATGGCTCAGGGCTGTGAGCTCTGTGTGGATTTTGAGGTCCTGTTTTCACTGTAATACTGTATTGTACTCTTTTGATTCTTAAGCCATAGTCCTGCATTTTAAGACAGGTTTGTCATAAACTAAAATAAACTTTTTGTGATAATCATAACAATATTATCAGTGTAAATTGAAATTAGGAAGTAAAAAAGCCTACTGTTCTCCATGCCCAGAGAGAGGAAGGTGAAGGTGCAGGGATCCTAGAGGACATCAGAAATGCCTGGTTCCTCTGAGATGGCTTTTTCCTGATGATTTTTGTGACAGATTTCCATGATGCAAGGGAGCAGCTAGGAGCCACCAGTAATCTACAGGCAGCATTGACACATGTAATGTGGAGGAAGCTTTTTGTCACTGCTTAGGAGAAGAGTTTTGATTTATGGGATAGGTCATGTTCTCTGTGATTCCTGACCTGCAAATTGGGATGAAAACTGAAAGGGGCGAAAAATGATGTTTGCCTTTGTGTGGATATTTTATGCTTGGATTACTGTTAATTTTCACATTTCTGCTGAGGATGCACTATTTGCTTTTTCTTGAGAGGTCTTTTTCTTCCTGCATAAAGGCTTCTCTAATGAGCTAGGTTTTGCAGTGGGTAAGAATAGAGAGATAACATTCTTCACTAAATGAATGGACCCCTGATTCAGGATTGGTGAAATTGCCAACCTCTGCAGGAAGTTAACTCAGAGTTTCAAGATCTTTGATCAGAACAGAATATTTTGAGCTTTCAGTTGTGTTAATTGAAAAAATCTGACTCCAAAAGCCGTGTGTTTTGCAGGTGAAATGATAAGCCAGTTCACCTTGCTGCTTATGCCACTTGCTTTATCTAAAGGTCTTACCCATTTTCAGTGTAAGCAGGACCTTCATATTTTAAACAACACCTTAACTTACTAGTGGACATACAAAAGTACATTTTTTAACCAATTAGCAAGGAATGGAGATTTATAGAAGAGTTAAAATTCTGTGAATCAATTCAAATGATATCAGAGCTGTAAAAAAATCAGTGATGCAATTTCTTAAAAATATTATGCTTTGCACCTAATTCTGGCTTACTGCTTCCTCAGAAAAGGCGGAGGAACATGTCTTTAAATTCTTATTACAGTAATTTCACACTCACAAGCCACACCTGGTTATAAGCTGAACTTTCGCGTAGCTGGGAAGACCAAGGAATTTGTCCATAAATAAGCTACACCGGGTGATAAGCGGCACTTTTTTTTTTTTTTTGAAGCGAGGATCCATGTGCAACAAAGTAACGAGTTAGTAACAGAATTGGGAGATCACGGGGTTTGGTGTCAGGTACTCAATTTGCAAACAGTTTTCACAGACCGGTGAAGCCTTTAAACGCAGCCCCAGGCGCCCTCCCCATGCCACGGGCCCCGGCACTCCCGCCCCTGGCGCTGGCTGCTGTGGCTCCCTGCCTGCTCAGCTGCAGCAGTGGCCCCAGCGCCGCGCCAAAGCCCCGAGCCGTGCCGCCCGCTCACCACTGGCTCCGTGGCAGCTCCCCGCCTGCTCCCCACCTGGCCAGCTCACACTTCTGGGTTGGCATTTCGCCGGAATTTGTCCATAAATAAGCCATACCTGGTGATTAGCCGCACTTCCGGGATCTGCTTGATTCTTCAGTGAAATAGGTGCAGCTTATCAGTGTGAAATTACTGTAATTGTCTATTTCTTGAAATTCCTATATCTTTCTCTTTAATCCTTTAGTAATTAGATTTGCACTTAGTCTTCTCTCTGAATAAACTTCCATACCGTGAAGTAAGAAGGAAGAGTTTTTAGCTACATGAAATAAAGAATCCTTCTGAGTTTATTTTGACCTTTCTCAAGTCTTACCTGCATGCTTTGATTCCAAACTTCCTAAACAGTACCTTTCAACTATATCCACCACCATGCTAAAATTTGATTCCTGAGTTTAATTCCAACAAGTCCTAGTGCTTCACGTTTCAAGTGTTTTCATGTAGCTTTCCTTTGGAAAGGAAAACATTTTTTTAAAGCTTATTTTAGGAGGTGGTTTTCTTTCTGTGATTCTATTTGTCTGTTCCTTGAACACATATAAAATGCAAGTCTAAAATTTCAGTATCAGCATCTTCCTCTAGCTCACTTAACCTAATTACCCTAATAATGGGATAACAGATATTTCATTATAAATATTTACAGTCTCTGTAGGCTTTTTAATCTCTTCTACTATGTCATGTTTGCTGTCCTCCTTGGGAAAGGAGTAATATGCCTCCAGACATATATTCTTTTCTCAAACTGGAACTTCAATCCATCAAAATTCCAGGTTACGTGTAGACATTATTTAATCTAATCTGAAGCATTCATACAATACTTCTCACCAGCATGTCATTACCCTATCTGTACTATGCTGTTGTATGTAGTCTTTTGTGTTTGTTTTTCATGAGGTTTATTTCTAAAGGCTCCTTCACAATGAAATCTGCTTAGAAAACCAAACAGAAACAAACAAACAAACCAGGAAAAAACCCATCGTTAATTACTGTTTTGGAAGGCATCTGCTAGTTTTTTCTTTTTCATTGTGATTAATTGATGAATCAGTGCTATGGATTTATTAAGTGTTTATGAACCAGTTTGTAAACTGTGAATAATTTTAGTTTCCCTTCTACAACCTGAGTCTAATCAGAACAAATCCACCTGTTTTGATTCATGGAAATCAACTACAAATCTCATGGCTTTTTCCTTAAGAGTTTATTGGACATGACACATCAAATAATCACAATTTCTAAAGAAGAAAATTATGTTTACATGATCCTTGGGCTAGAAAAACAACAACATTCAACATTTTGGTTATGACCAACTTGTGAAATCTTTCACCTACTGTTGTAATTGGTATGCAGCTATATTTGTAATTCTCTCTCTGTAGCAGAAAGAGCATTCTCACAATGCTAATATCTATCTAGGAAACTAAGAATTTGTTCAAAATAAAGGTGCAAGTACTTGAAAAACTTACCTGCCAAGGAAAGAACCTTTGTTTTTAGAAACAAACCATACCCCCATGTTCTGAGCTCAAATTGCTGGAAAGAACTAAAGTAACAGAGCAAGCTGACAGAAAAAGAAATGGCATTTTAAATTTAGCTTAAAATAAATGTAATTTTTCCTTGACTAAGGAAAATAAAAAAATAAAATGGGGATTTGGGGCTCCCTGACCTCATTTGGGGGCAAGCAATGGCAAATCAGTTTGAGGAATTTGGGCTGAGATTGACACTGGGATATCTCACTTTTAGGTGAGTCCATGCAATTTCAGAGCTTTGAGAACTCCTCAGCTGGAGTGATCTCCAGGGGTTTTTTAGCTCCGCTTGTGTCCTTTCATTGTTGCACTGACACAAGTCTTCAAAAATTTGACAGTACTGTGGAAGTCACCAGAGAGAAAGCTTTAACTGTTCCCTTATGTTTTTGAACAGTCTGAGATTCAACATAAGAAGCATTTAATCCCATATTATTTATGAGAGAAGTGCTCTGAGGTACAGTGAGATATCTTGTTAGGTCAGAAATAATTTATGGGCTCTGGAAGGGGCATTTTCTCTGGTAAAAAAGGCAAGAGGATTGGGTGGCTGAACGAATTTTTACACAAAAGTCTTTTGAGGACCTAACCCTTTGTGGTTAGCTTAAGAAAGAATCAAAGGGGACAAGGGAACAGAACTAGTCTCAGCTCATATGAATTTTTCAGATCTAGTTTATGTTTAAGATCAGCTTTCATTTGGAATAAAATTATTTAATTTAGGTTTTACATATTTGCTTTTCCTGGGATCTTTTTGGGGTGTCTGCATCAATTTCTTCCTGTGCCTGTGCTTGCCCTGTGCTGGGAATCAGGGCAGGTAATGCAGCTCTACAGAAATGGAACTCCACTGTAAGAGGAAGCAGTGATGAAAGCAGTTTTGCTATCCCTAATGGATTGGACTGTAAGTTACATCATAAACAGCAAAACCATCCTTTGAGAAGGGACTCAGTAACTGTGTCAAGGTATCTCATTCCCTTTAATTAGTCAGACTACCCAGTTTCTCAAAAGGTCAAATGAAAAACAAATAATAATTTTAGATTTGAAATGCTCCAGATAAGGATTTTGTTTTGTTTATAGCCTTCCTCTAGTCGCTCACTGGGCTTCATCTGAAATTTGTGACATACACAAAAGTTAAGTTTAAAGCCAACATAAAAATAGATCTTAATCACCCTGGGGCTTGAACTGAAAGCTGATGACATGTTTTGTATTTCTCTGTCATTATTATCAGGCTTATTTAAAAAGAACAAGAAAGATTTTTCTTTCTAGTTGCCTACATATTTACCATGTTAGCCAGTAAACAGCAAGCAGTAAGCATACATCTATGCAACACAAATTTTCTTTCTATAAAATCAAGTTTCTATGTATACCTGAGCATAGTATTTCTTTAAAGTGTGTATTGCGCATTTATGAAAATATTTGTTTCAATTCCTTTTTCATTTGCAATTGAAAGCAAAGTGAACTGCAACATCAAATTTACCTTATTTCAGAAATGATATTGTTCCTTTATTTTAAAAATCATTATCGTGCAGTCTGGCTATTTTACTGATATTTAATTATGTCTTTGAGAATTGAGTGTTTGGATTAATATTGTAAATAAAGATACAATTAATAATCCATTTTTCAGATCTTTACTGTGTAGGCTTACTATAAACCATTAAACCATGGTTACACCCCCTTATAAGAAACTGAGTCATACCACGATATTTTTGATTGACTGAGAGAAATTTCAGTTGTGTTTTGCCACTATAAATAACAATATTTACATTAATTATTTCCAAACATTTGGGACAAGATACAACTGAAATACAAAGCTAGTAAAACCAAGATGCTAATATGTAATTTATATTTGGTCTTATTTTCTTAAGGGAAACAAATTGGCACAAGACTGGTCCTGCAGTACATAAATGGACTCTGTATTTCTTTAGGTATGTACAGCCATCTCTACAACTTCTAAATCTTTATAGTGGTATTTTAGAAATTTACACAGCTTCTTTAGCATCCTGTTCTTTTCACACCTGAAGTACAAGGACACTTAACAATGTTTTAAGCTTCATATGTGGTGGATAATGATACATCATTGTTCCAAGTACTGCAGACGCTACAGCAAATAATTGCTACTTAAGCAGAGGTTTTCTTTGCTTTGGCTTCAGTTTTGCTTTTTCTGTTTTTTTAACAGCAAAGACATCCATGTTATCAATTCCAAGTTCATTCACCTTGGGAAATTCCAGATACAGCCATATGTAGTTTGCCTGAAGGAAATAAATCAGTACTGATCTCTTGTCAATCATCATGTATGGTATGTTTAGTGGGATTTTTCAAAAGAAAACAAAAAAATTAGAAAATATTTATACAGATACAGAAATAATGCTAAAGCTCTTAACTTAGAGTATGTACATGGCCTTGTCTTTCTCTTTATGTCTTTTTCATGGATTAAAACTTGTTCACCATTAGACCATTTTCAATAATGTCTAAATTAGAGATTTTTTTTGTTCTGTTTTATTAAAGTTGTCTACAACTTTTTGTTCTCCTGATCATGGTACTGTCCTTCTGGAGACATTTTGACCATATAATTAATTTTTTTCTCAAGACTTTACTGGAATTAATTCTTATAATGAGCTTACAAAGCCTGGCTACACCAAGGTACATACTGGACAAGATAATGACACAGGGGTTTTTTGTGTTCAACTGGGCAGAATTGTTGATGACACAAAAAACCATACACTGACAACTTTTGCTTTTAGCTGAAGAAGATAGATTTTCCAGATAGAATAATAAAATATTAAATGAAATGTGGGCTGCAAGTGACAACCTAGATGTACGGTGTATTGACTCAAGAAACTGCCATAACCATGAAACTAAAATCCTAGAAAATGCTGCATTAAACCTGAAGCACAATAAGATCCAGCATTTTGATGTGAGCTGGTTTGGACAGCTATTCATTATTCATTGTAACCTACACTCCTAACTACAACTTGTGCCTCTAAGTATGGAGAAACTTCACATAAACAAATAGTTTTTTAACAATTTTGTTCACAGCTCAGGAAACTTGCACACTGTGAGTTCCACAGCAAGGGATGGAGAGATCAGTGAGCTGTCAGCATCCTCATTCTCAGTTCTGCAAAAGGAAGCAGCAGGGTGGAGAGGTCCAAGGTTAAGTGTGTGGTGGGCTAAGTGATGAAAGAAAACGATGTTACATTCTTACTCTGGGCTTTCTTAATTACATATCCTGTTCCTGCAATATTCATTTCAGTTGTGTGTTCTTGAGCAAGTTCTGAACTCCTTGGGATTTTTCTCAGTCGTGAATGATGCATCCTTCCTGCTGCAAATTCATTCACAGAGACTATTCTGCAAAATTTACTCAGTTGATTATTCAAAGGAGAAAATATTCTTCTCTTAGCAGAGAACATTGCCGTGCCATGCTCTAATCCAGTGATATCATTAAATCCCATTTGCAAAGTTGATGGTGTCAAAATGCTCTGGTGTTGTTAATTGGATGTAACAAATGGGAATTGTTCAAGAGTATTTTTCTCAGGCTGGGGAAGAAGGTATGAATTAGATATGTGGCAAAGTGACAAAATTCACAGTTAGTGCAACCTGAGATGCTTTATGCCACTTGTATCTTTTCCATATTCAAAATGTCCTTTTCCATATGGGTTTCTGTGACGTGCTGTTGGCATCTTTGTCTGTGTGATGTCCAGAAGGCTGTAAGGTTTTACACTCCTTTCACCTCCTCTTCAGCAGGAAGTGTGGGGACTCTCAAACCTTGAGGCATTAAAGCAGCTGTACCAATGGTTTTGGGCTTGATTACTTGGCACTTTCTTCAGGTGAAATAAATCAAAAATAGGGATAGTGCTTGAGGTAGGAAAGTAAAAAAAATGCAGCACACTGAGGTCCTGGAGAAATTTACCCCATGGTCCAGGTTCTGTTGCTGAAGAAGCAGAGACCTCCCTCCTCCTGAGGTTTTGGTGAATCTTTGTCATGTCCTGAGAAAGAACATAGAGAATGTCAAAAAGAAAGAAAGAGTGCTTGACTGTAAATCAAGAGCTGAAAAAAAATAGAGAAAAGTACTATCTTTAATCTTGCCTGTTGCTCAGGAAATAAGCAGATATTATAAATTTTCATAACCTGGAACCTCCTTGATGCAAGTGCTCTTTTTATTGACACATTCTCCAAGGGTGATAAAGGTTTTGATTTTGGCTTGTGGTCTCTCAGCTGGCTAAGGAGAAAGAGCAACATGCTCAGGGCCAGTAGTGTGTGATTGGTTCAAGGAAAGAAATGAATAGAGGTTGTCAGAAAATATTTCAGTTGCACTTTGAAAATGTGGCAATGCATTGAAACAAAAGATGTGAAGTTATTTCAGTGGCAAACTAAAGAAATGAATATTTGTAATTGAAAACCCTGGAAGTGTGCAAGAGTTCTTGTTTTCATATTAGTTCCCTTTCCCCATTCCGATACATGTTAACACAATAGTGGCATCATGTCTTTCTGCATACACAAAACCAATTCCTCTACTATTAATTATTTTATGCCAGCCTTTTCATGCATTTTAAAACAATGAACCATTTTATAGCAACCTAAAAGAGTCATATACATGCATACATATGTAATCTTTCAAACTGTTTTTTAGGTGGCTTAACTCATCCAACCCAAAGCCTAAATGTGTAAATGTGCCAGTGCTTAGTCTCAGTAGCTGTTTTACTCATTATGTCACCTCTTGTTAATACACTGATCCAGAGGCTGGATGTTAAGTAGCTGTTCAGTGTTATGCTTCATCAATATTTTGTGTGTTATATGAATTATCTCAGTGATTATGCAGCCTCAGAGATTGGGGTCATGCAGTCTTAATGAATTAATGATAAACCCGTGTGAAAATGGCCAGAGTTTACTATTGCTCAGTTACAATGAATTTCTCATTTAAAGGCAATTGTTAATAGGTTCTGTGCATCATTAGCCCAAGTTCTACACTCTCCCAGACTAAGTTGTGTCTCTTTTGACAGAAAGCAGAAAAATGTGAGTCTGGCTTGGAATTTTAAACATTTCTGCCCTTTCAAATTAAATGGCTTAAAACCCCTTGTGATGACAAGTGCTAACTTCCTTCAGCTTTACACTGCATTGTGTCATCTAGAGAAAACTGGGAACAATTTCGTCCAAGGGAAGGTCAGTGAGAAGTGACAAGCTGTACTGGCCTAAAGGAACTCATCATGTTAACTCCCTGGTGGAGAAACTAATGTGTGCCACTGTATTGCATGTAGTGAGTTCAGACTGGAGGGAACAGGGCTTCTTTAATGTGTTTCAATTTGCCAAAGCATAATTGCAGCATTCAATTTTGTCTACAACGGGTAAAGACGTTAAATTTAGAAGTGACTGTTTGTTTATTCTGTTCATAGTTTTAAACAAATTCAATGAAGGGAAAGATCAAGGGATAATTCACTAATATTTGCTTAGGAAAAATAACAAAATAATAAGATAATAGGATCCATGCAATAGGGTATTGAAAAAAATGAAAGGAATTAACTGCTTCATGTCTGATTTCATATGAATATTTGTAACCTAACATGTACTTTATATATAGCAAATAAGGTGCTTCATAGTATTTAATGAAGTTATCTAATTTTTTTGAAACATTGCTTCTAAATAGATATAGGTAGATATGTATAGATATATAGATAAATCTGTAAACCTTCTTTGCAGAACAGAGATAATCCTGTGGATGAGATGCTTAGCTAAATCAGGAAAGTTTCCTTTTCTGCCTTGATTTTTATATTGCCCAACAATATCTGAATATCCCAATTACTGTAAGTGTAAAATCAGTTCATATTTTCTTTGCTTTGTCTGCTTGGATTTTAGCAAACTTCAGCATAATGAAAGCCATTCCTTACTTCATCAGTACAAGTAATCATGAGCTCAGTTACTGAAAATGTTTCTGCTGTGTAATAATCATAACCCAAGATAATATCAATATTTAAAATCTCTTCATTGTCTGTGTTCTGTAACAGAGGACTCATGATGTAGAAGTGCTGTGCTGCTACACTTTTCTTTGTTGTTGTAAGGAATTTTCCTTGTCAGGATTTGCTAAACATTCAGCAACACTCAATGCTAATGTCTGTGTTTCCTGTAAAAGATTGCACCAATGAAACTTCCAAGACACCGCTGATTTTAACTGGTTTGTAAATAATTCCAAATTGATTTAACAACAGGGAAGCGAAAAATTATGAAATGTGCAGTTAGGACTGAGTGCATAGATTAGAAAATAATTTATTAAATTAATCTGAAGGAGAGTTCTGGCCCCATTGGAAATTACAGTAATTCCACGCATATAAGGCGCACCTTTTTGACTGAAGTTTTGCTCCAAACCCAGAAGTGCGCTTTATATGGCAGTGCGCCTTATATGTGGACAAAGTTTGGAAGGTTGCCAGCCCGGAAGTGTGAGATGCAGTGGCTGCCACGGCAAGGGGTGGCTCTACAGCAAGGGGGGCTCCACGGCCAGGAGGGAAGCTGCCGCAAGGGCAGCCACTGCAGCCGGCACCAGGCAGGTATGCTGGGGCCTGCGGCATGGGAAGGGCACCTGGGGCTGCGTTTAAAGGCTACGCCAATCTGTGAAAACTGTTTGCAAATTGAGCACCTGGCATAAACTCTGCAATCCGTTACTAATTTGTTACTTTGTTGCACACCAATCCTTGCTGCAAAAAAAAGTGTGCCTTATAGGCCGGTGCACCTTATATATGGACAAATTATGGGGACTTGTCGGCAACCCAGAAATGCGCCTTATACTCTGGTGCACCTTATACATGCAAAATTACTGTACCGTTTAGGTCACAGAGGAACGCCCCTCACCCAGACATGTTCTATTTTGATGCACCACACATCATATGACTGAATAGGAAGACAAAAAGTTTATACCTATGCATCTTGCAGACCTTTGTGGGGACAGGCTGCTGAGCCTCTCCCAGGAAAGGAAATCAGATGTAGAAATATTGAAAAAGTGAAAAAGCTACCCTTGAAATATTCAAGATTTCTTTGTTTTATGTTTTTTGTGTTGATGGTTTCTTACTACTGAGGGAACATCTAAGGATTTACTTTAACCATAGAAACTTCACTCCAGTAGGTTTTGCTTCCTATTTCCTACAGTTTGACCTAATTAAACATTATTTTTAATACATCAAATGTTAAGAAGCAATGACATCAATATGACTTGCATTTTTATACATTTTATAATAGCTCTATCATTCAAATGGATGGCTTTAATGCTTTATTTCCACACAGATTTCCTGATTTACATGTGGACTGGAAGTACTGTGATAGTTTTTAAAAGACTTTCTGTGGAAAAATTTTTCTAATTTACAGCGTCAAAGGGAAGTACCAAATCCTTTAACTGTGTTTGATCACAAAGAAATGAGCTGCATCTGCAAAAAGAATGCTTTCAACATTTCTAATTAAGTAGCTCAGGAGAAAATATGCTGCCATTTTGTTAGTACCACACTTCTTACATAAATGGCACTTGAGATCAGCTGCACGCTTAGTCACACGAGGCTGTGAATAATTCATCACAGGAGACGCATCACCCTCGTCAGAGAGAAAAGCTTTGCAGTGTAAGAAATGTTATCTGTGGTTGTTTGCTTTCCCAAGCCTCAGAGAAGAGGTGAGCCACTGAAAAATACTGATGTGGCACAAGGAAGGTTCTGGAATTTGCAAGAAAAAACATGGATTTGGTGTGCAAACAAGACAGATATTGAGCATTTGTACCTCTGGAGGTGTAATATCACCATTTGCTTCATCTATAGCTTTTGAATATCTGTGTCTATTTTTTCCAAACATTTGTAACATATACCTTTATCAACTATTTCTTTTGTACACAGGGAAATGTTGTTCGGTTCACAGTTTGTCAAATTGAGGCTGTCTATTAATTTTGTTTTAATTGATATATCATTGAAAGTTTGTAAGCTAAACCTTCAAGATCAATATTTAAAACACAATCGATAAATATTGTCTGAATGAAAGTATACTTCCTTTTGAAATGTGCCAGCAGTAATAAGTCAGAAAAACTGTTGTGCTGATTGTGAGAAATTAAAATTACAATGATATTAAATAAGCACGAAAAGTTGGCATCTATGCACAGTGCTCCAATACCACTCTAATTTCTTGATGGAACCATACTTTGAATATCACATTTAAAAAGGCAGATAAATTTTAAAATATATTTAGACACATTCTTGGATGAAAATGGAATGTGACAGAAATGGCCTTGTGGTGTGCCTGCTCCTTACAGGTACTGTTGCTAAAATATTTGGTGTCATGGAGGACTAACAGGGCTAGTGCAGTCTGTATTTACTGTGACTGCTGCCAAGAAAATATTTTGAAAGAGTGGGACAAATTTATCAAACTACAGAGGTACAATAATAATAAGAACAATTTCAGCTTTTGAAGACAGGCATGATTTAGCATGTATAAAATCAGCTGGTATAAAAAAAGCTCCAGGAGCAAACAAAAGAAAACAAGCAGTTTATGGCAGTGAATCTCCATAGGCACATCCTGGTGGACTGAGGACCTTGCTTTTAGAATAAGAGCTCCTCCACAAAATTTGACTCATGTTTAACTTACAGGATTTTAAAATGTCACTTTGTCTTTGGGCCTTTTAGAATTAGGGCATCATGAATCCCCTTAAATATTATTTACAAATTATAGTGAACTGGATGATTTCCCATTGTATTTCTTATATCTATCCAGGTCACTCTAACAAATTATGATTTCAGGATTTATTGGAGCTGTAACATTTTAGTTCAACCATTTGAACTAAAGAAGAACATTGAAGGTTTGTATCAAGTCAACATTAATTTTTTCTTGTGTGGGTGGGGATTGATCTCACAAAAAATAATGCAAGTTGGGGAAGAATAGTTTGGCCTATAGAAAGGTTCATCAGAGTCCTCTAGAATGATCTGTAGACCTTAAATTAATTGGGCCTTATAGCAGGTTGTGCTATAGTTGTGGCAAGTTGTACTCTTTACCTTCAATAAGTAGATTCTTTCCAAATCATTCCCCAACTGGCTCTAATGAAACTGAAATTTCTAGTTCTTTATGTGTATGGGCAAAACTAAACTGCACCTGGGTTGAGAGAAGCATGAAAGAAAATCTGGATGACAAAATGCAAATTGCATTTGTGCTGTTTTCTAGTCTGCTTCCTCAGTCATCTGAGGTCTGCAGATAAAACTGCATTTCAGTACATTACTTTTTTTATGCTTAGCTCACATAGTTTGTACTGTTTCATTTCAAGAGAAGTAAATTCAACTCTTCAAAGGCTCTTTAGGGACCTCTTTGATGTGTGTCATTCATATCCTGTCTGGTACAATTACTGAGATTTTACAGGAGCTTAACCCAGAGCTTGGAAGCAGCCAAAATCTCACAGGGTAATCAAAGTTATAGTGGCCAGTTCTGAGTACTTTTCTTAGAGTTTCCAGTTGGTTTCTCTGTTCAGGTGACTTGAAATAAATGATTGTATAAAATGACATAGACCAGACACTTGAAAATGTTTAAGCTTTAGTCATCACACTTCAAAATCATCTGGATAGCCAATGGGAAGTAAATAGTGAGGGAAGTTTCCCCAGATTTCCCTCTGATACATGAAGAGGGAAAAGAGAAATAAGGGACAGCAGAAAGTGAATTATACATAAAACACTTGCAGATGGATCAAAGAGAGAAAAGAGGAAATGGTGAAAAACAGGGAGAACATTTTACCCTTTGCTGCTTATCTCTGTAGAGGTGTTCAAGGTTTCCATAGAAACTTGAACATAGCCTGAATTTGGGGGAAAATAGAATTTCTTCCATTTCTCTTTAACTGCTATAAATGCCATACAAAAATTGATGTGGGGTTTCTGTTTTGCGTAACTAGGCCAGATAGTTCCACCAAAAACAATTGCTGAAGCAAATTAATCTATTGAGCCTCATAGTGAATTTAGGGATACAGGTTATTTTTTACATATCACTGGAACAATTTTGGTCATAAAATAAAGCTCAGTGGCTCTAGGAGATAAAATGGATTTTTTTTTCAGCAGATGATGCAGTTGCATTGTATTGGTTAAAGAGATTTCTTGAAATATATATCTATAATTTCTAGTCTGTGCAAAACAATGATACTTTAAAGGAACATTCCTCTCTTTTTTATCCTTTTGTTAAAAAGAATGTGCATATATTGGGGTACTTTGCCATCTAATGACTAATACCTAGAAATTGATTAAAATTAATTAAAAATAGGCTGCTATGTAAAATGATATAAATAGCAAATGTGTTGTTTATAGCTGGTGTATAGTTTTGGGGATTTTTTTTGAGGATGGCTTCATGTATCTGTAATTAGTTGAGATATTTTTAACTTAAAGAAGCTGACATTTACTTTGGCAATATCACCTCTTGGTACAGTCAAGTTATGAAAGGTTTTTTTAATTAAATTCAGGAGTATGGGCTAACTTTAAGTGTGCCTGACTTCCATAGGAATGTTAGCTAGCAATTAAAGGTGTTCATTATGGATGGACACTTTGCTCAGCTGTAATCTGCAAAACAGCTCCTGCAGAATGCCCAGTTAAAGAGAACCTTCTCCATCTTATTTTAGAGAGTGGCTTGTGTGTGTCTATAGTAAAATATGGACCTGAGTGTGTCTCAAAGGGAAGGCAGATATTCCTTCATGTTAGAGAGCAGGAAAGTAGTGTTAGAGAGAGGGATACAGACCCTGCAGGGCTAGGAAGGTGGGAATGACATTCCCAATCTTTGTTCAAAGGACTTTATATCACTTTTGCAGTAATTGGACGTAGAAATTGGTGCAAAAAAAAATTGTCAAGGAGCAGAATATGGGATTCCCTGTTCTGAAATAAGGGACGGGAAATGAGGTGTTAGAACCCAGAAGCCTGGGAGTTTTGAGCTTGACCCCCAGCAGAACACTACTTTTGACTTGAGGCCTTGCAGAAGGCCTAAAGTTTGAATAATGGAGTTAAAAATCACTGGTGTGTAGTTGGAATAGAAGTGTGTAATTTCACATGGTGAAAGGTTTGAAATTTGAGGCTTTTAGAGTATAGTAGTAGGTGTGGGACAAGATGGATGATTTTGGGGTGTTGTCTCTTTCTGTCTTTTTCCTTCTTCTTCATGGGTTCAGGTAGTAGTTTTTGGTTGGATAGTAAGTACTGCACTGTGGGTCACAGAGGTTTGGTTATTGAGTCAAAAGGATAAATAATACAAGTTTTAGCTCTTTATTAGACTGTTAAACTTTAAAAAACCTTATAACTAGCTAGATTTGTCTCCATTTTGCTCACTTTTAGCTGGTAGCTAGAAGTGTTACAGAACTCTCTGTACTTTAGATTTAATAAACTACCAAGTCTGAAGACAAGAGATTAGTCTCCATGTTTTAATCCTAAAGTAAAGTAAAGTAATTCTAAAGTAAAGACAAAAGAAAATGAAGATAAGCCACTAATTAAGTAATACAGCCAACCCATTTACAATGAGGGGATCATTGGGTACAGACACATATAGAATGTGAGTGGCTATTGGGGCAGGAAGAGCAGGGCTGCTGCCTGAGCTCTCAGCCTATGCCAGGGCTGGCAGCCTGGCAGGGCAGAGCTTCCCAAAACCCATCCTTGAGCTTTAATCCATGCCCACCCCAAGATGTGCTCAGATTTTGTTCATTCTCAGCTGTTGGAGGCTGTCTAACATGTGGCATCACTCAGTTAAGCATGGATACGTGTAAAACACAGCTCTGGTTGTGCTTGGAAATAATAGGCTGGATGATTTTGGGTCCAAATTTTGTTAGTTCAGTTCTCTGCAGTTAGGGCAGATTGAAAATTTCAGCAGCAATTTTATTGTTTGTTTTCCCCTTTATTTTTTATGTCACTTTTAAAAACCCTAAAAACCTCCTGTCTACACTAAAAATTAAATAGGTACTATTATTTATATATGTATAATATTGTTCATAAGGAATATATTCTTTGAAAAATTTATCTGTGGAAAAATATTATATCAGTGGAAGAATGTTGAACAAAAAGAGAGGTTCCTTGAAATTATGCCTAAAATGTCAACAATATTCCTATTATTAACATAAGTAGTTCACAGTACACATATTAATGTTGTAGCTGATGCAAGTATTCTGATTTTAATTCTTTTCTGTGTCAGTGGAATTATCGCAATGATGGTTTTGTCTGTGCTGTAAGTGAGGATCTCTGATTTCCATGCAATGAGAACCAAGGTTAGTACCTCACAGTCACACTGAAAGAATTAATGTGCAATATTTCATACTGTGTTTTTTCCTGAGTGATATTGGCGGAAAACCTCTGGCTCCAGCAGGCTGGAAGCTTGAATGCTAAATCGAGGACATTGTTCTCATTAAAATTATTTTAATTATAGCTTTTATTAACAAAATAATGACTAAAAATAAATTAAAATAATAAATTAGTGTTTAGTGCTACACTAAACAAGAAGGGAGCTGAGAGATGCTAGTGAATAGAGCTTGTTGAATTAGTGGAAAGTACAAAACACTGTAGGGATGAGGGCTGCCCTTTGCCATCCCTCAAATAGGATATCTCAGAGCATCCACAAAATTACCTTAGTACAAAAGGTCTGCCACTCTCCAATGCGACAATGCTACTTGCTTAAGTTGTTCATAGGAGAAACCTTTTAAACTTAAGTGGATAAAAAAAAATAAAAAGCATAAATTACAATTACAGTAATTTCAAGATTATAAGCTGCACCCTTTTCATTGAAGAATGCCGCCTAGCCCAGTAGTGCGGCTAATCATCAGGTGCGGCTTATCAATGGAAAATTTCTGGCAAAAGGCCAGACCGGAAGTGTGAGCCGGCTGGGGAGAGAACTGCCGCGAGCCGCGGGCGCCACAGGCCGCCGTGGGAGCTGCAGGCACCGCGGGCGCCGCACATCCCCCAGCTCAGGGCTGTGGGCAGCACCGCACGTCCCCTGGCTCGGGGCTGCAGGCGGCACCGTGCGTCCCCTGACTCATGTCCGCGGACGGCACCTGGAGCCGCTGCATCAGCTGAGCAGGTGGGGAGCTGGAGCCAGTTTCCCGCAGCGAGGCGGCAGCAGGCAGCCAGCTTCCAGCACGCAGCGAAGGGGCGAGCTGCCAGCATCGCACAGTGAGGGGAGCCGCTGCCGCTGCTGAGCAGGCGGGGACTGCAGCAGCCAGCATTGAGGGCGGGAGTGCCAGGACCCAAGGCATGGGGAGGGCACCTGGGGCTGCCTTTAAAGGCTTTGCCAGTGTGTGAAAACTGTTTGCAAATTGAGCAACTTGACAGCAAACCCCACGATTTCGCAGTTCTGTTACTAACGCGTTACTTTGTTGCACATGGATCCTCACTTAAAAAAAAAAAAAAAAGAAGTGGCTTATATTTGGGTGTGGGTTATGTATGGACAATTTCCATTGTCTCTCCGGCTATCCAGATATGTGGCTTATAATTAGGTGCGGCTTATAATTGTGAAATTGCTGTAATTGAGTTTTTGCAAATGTCAACAACAACAACAACAACAAAACATTTTAGGAACATTTAAGGAACACTTTAACTTAAAAAGGTCTAAAATTGAAACTCTCCTTTAAATGGCTGTACTTGTGTGGATATTCCACTGTCAATATCTTGAAGATCTGAAATGCACAATTAAAATATTCTCTTAATATGCATTGATTTAAAATGTAAAATAATAGATGCATACAAGAAGAATTTCTAGGAGATCTGTATCATATTTTATTAAAACACTCTTCTGTATGCTTCCCATTACCAAAGAACTTGACTCCTGTTCACTCTGCACATTTTGAAAAGAAATTTATTATATCTGAAAGTTCACTTCTTTAACCCATCCCCATACATATCCCCCTGTACATAGTAAAAGAGTTCTAATCTGAGATTATATCACATGCTAAAATCCATACAGATTCCTTCCTTGGTAGTGAATGAGATTAACAAACACAATAACCTGGACATGATGTGGGATTAGCAGGGCAATCTATTTTTAAGCATTAGAGCTCTGCTATCATTCCATTCCTTGAAAGCACAGCAGAAATTGCTTCTTATTTTGGAACAGTCTAAGCCTTGAGAAATTAAAAAAAAAAAAAAAAAAAAAAAAAAATGAGGGAGAGGCAAGAAATAAATCCTTTTTCTTTGGGCTACTGCTAATTTGAACTCTTGAAGTTTCCATGAATACTGTTTCCTTAATAAAGAACTGATTGATTGGCTCTAATATCCTTCAGAGACTTAGGACCTTGTTTTATAGACCTTTGCTAGTGAATTTATTCCCTGGTTTAAATCTAAAAAGTCCAGCTGTTTCCAGTACAGAATTCTTAACGACTGAAATATTGGATTTATTTAGTAATGATAAATAGGACAGCATTTGTAGCATTAGGGGAAAATTAATTTACCAATCTATAGTAGTAGGCCTCAATCCTACAATTCAAATTCATGGAGACCATTTATGTGAAAGTCAATGGCAGCATTTTACATCATTAAAATGAACAATATGATCCATGGAATGCCAATATAACAGCTCTCCAGGACCTGAAAAATTTACTAAGAGACTTACCATTTACTCTGCTGTTGAAAATCCTTGGAAAAGACTTCCATAAAACTCCTAGATATTTCTGTTTTATGGTGGGAGCACAAGTGTGTTAAGCTGCTTAGTAGTAAATAAACTAGATTTTATACTAATAACTCAAACTAGGCCAAGATTTTTCATTTATTATTACATTAGTAACAGATGTCACTTGATATCATTCTTATTATCCACAATGTGTTAGGAAATAAATAATACACTGTGAATTTTTCATTGTAAGAAGATTGTTTTCTATATCTAAAAAAAAAAATGTATTTTTGTATGAATTCATTATGGTTACAGGATACTCTGGAGGATGATATTAGACAAACTGTTTTTCCAAACAGAAATTATTTAAGTGAAGTCCTTGAAGGCAGTGACACAATTTCCTTAGTTTTATAAGCACTGGTTTCAGTGAACATTCATTTTTTACCAATTTCTAGATCTTTTGAGAGAGCTTTTCTTCTTGGAACTGTGATCAGGGGAATGTGATCAGCATCATCTCCCACCGCTTGTGATTGTGATCACAGGAGCAGAGCTGAAGACTCAAGGTGGCAAGAATAAATCCATGAACATTTCACATATACAGTAATTTCACGACTATAAGGCACACCAGATTATAAGATGCATTTCCAGGTTGCCGGCAAATTCCCGAACTTTGTCCATATATAAGGTGCACCGGACTATAAGGCATGCTTTTTTTTTTTCAGCGAGGATCCACACGCAACAAAGTAGCGAATTAGTAACGGAATCCCACGATCATGGGCTTTGCTGGCAGGTGCTCAATTTGCAAACATTTTTCAGGGCTCAGTGTAGCCTTTAAACGCAGCCCCAGGTGCCCTCCCTATGGCGTGGGCCCCGGCACTCCAGCCTGCCCCCGCCACTGGCTGCCGCAGCTGCCCTTGCAGCCCCCACTCGTGGCCACCCCTGCCCCAGCAGCCACCCTTGCAGCCACCCCCACGGCTCGCACTTCCAGGATGGCAAACTTCCGAACTTTGTCCATATATAAGGTGCACTGGATTATAAGGCGCACTTCTGGGTTTCAATCAAAATTTTATTCAAAAGGGTGCGCCTTATAGTCGGAAAAATTCTGCAAATACATCCATCCTGCTAGTAAAACAGTGTCTCTCCTAGAGGAGGCCTGAATCTCTCCTTTTATTATCACTGTTACTGTTATACATGGAAAAATACCTTTTAATTGTTGCCCCTTTTGAAGTGGAATAGCATCTTTAGGCAAATATTCTGTGGCACACATCATATGCAGGAAGCTGCACTGAAGCATGGTCATGCACATCTCTTAGCCTAAGAGCTTCTGAGTGTATATTATTTACAGCTGCACAGAACTGAAAAGTCATGCAGTTAAAAGATCAGGTATTTATCAGCATCCTGCAGTTGCTGATATTTTGTTGTGATTTCTTCCTCCATTGATGATAATCCCACATTTCATATTGAGAATTTTGCTTTTGCTTTCTAGCCCCTCTTCTTCCCCCTACACCACAAATCAATAAAGCATGCTGTAATAACATTGTCAAAACACCTATTTTATGCATTTCTGATTTAAAAAAAACAAAGCAAACAATTTTTCATTTGAGAAGCAAAAGTATGTCTCAATTACATATCAAAGGACTAAGTTAATAAAAAACTAAGATATGTGCTTTACATCATTAGATAATGACTAGGTCTGAGGCAAAGTTGTATGTGTAATGCTATCCACATAAAACTGGAATTCACCAGGTTGAAGCTTTAAAAATTTGACATAGCTTCAGGAACAAGAAAGTCTGTTTTTTTCAAATATATTTTTGATTTACCTTATGGTCACTGTATTATCAATTATTAGGATCTTCCTTCACTACTTATACTCAAAGAGTCAGTTGTCTTAGCAAGAGCCTTCTGGAGATTCTATATGAAATAACAAAGGAAACTTTAAAATTGCAGCAAATATATCTGCAAGCTGCAGATGCTCAGAAGATTAAATTCTTGCTGCCAGAATTATATGGACAGACAATATGAAACTAATGTTGAGGCTTGTGCTCTAGATGACAAATCTTGTTGTGTATGTATTGGAATTTGGGCAAATGAAGTGTTCCTCCTAGAGCAACCCAACTTCTGACTAATGATTTTTTTAACTGATAATTTGACAAAATTAATTTTAAAAAATTGAAAGTAAATAAGGTTGTTGCAAAATATCTGTCTTTATTGGAAGGCTTTAAGCCAATCTTCTCCCTGTCAGAAGTTTAGTAAAGAAACCCACAACAAACACACCCAAGTCCCTCTCAAGTCCCCATTAATATGAAACCTGGCAAGCATTATAGGTAGATATAAGTTGGTTATTTCTGACCTATGCTAGTCAATGTGAAATAAACACTACAGAAGTTGTGTGCAAGCCAGGACTCAATCAGAATTTTAATTAGTGCTGATAACTCTGTTCAAATGAGCAGTTCCCATAACTTGTTCTCAGAAGGACAATTCCTGCACTGTTTTTTCAACTCCATTTGTAGGCATATTGCCCAAGCCAGACTGCTTATTTAAGCCTTCATGTTGCATTTTCTGGACCTGAAGGACCACATGCATTTTATGAAGACTGAAGGCATTTTACTATTTAGAAAAAGAGAAAATTAGACTGAAGTAATCCAAATTGAACATTTTGCAGACTGAAGGGCGGATTAAACGTGGAAAGTGAATGACTCAATAATTACTTAGGAAAATCCATCAGTGTCATGGCACTTGTTGATAGCTGTCCCAGATTTATTCCAGAAATTTTAATAAAAACAAGCTAATAAGCAATCTGCAGTGGGATTCAGTGCTGAGGCAATATGGCTGATGGTCAGAAATGTTGTGTCCTTGCTTCTCCCAGCATTTACGGTATGAAGTTGGAAAAGTCACTTGGCATTTCTGCATCCCCGTTTCCTTATGAGGCAAGTGATGCTGGTTTATCCTGGTAAAATTCAATGAAGCCTACTGGCAAAACAGCCCAAATTTTGTGCTAAATATTGCTTACTGTTCAGCTCTATGTGATGCTTCAGAGGTACTGGAGAGCTGGAAAACTGAGCTGGCATGAAAGTGTGAGTGGATGTAAAAGGTGCAGCATCAGGTGGGTTTTCCCTTTGAAGAACAAAGTGAGGACTTGAAATATTCAGTAAGAAAACTGAGATTCAAGGCAGAATTGCAGGTTTTTTGTAAACATGGAGAAAAACATGGTAGAGAACACAAATAAGCAGTATTTCTTGTGATTTCTTTTTTGTGGAGGATATTTCTAATATTCTCATCATGGACAATGCTCCCATTGTACACTAGAGAATACTAGAGGAATATATTCTACATCTACCTAATGAAATCTGTTCATCTGTGCTTCTATCTAAAATAATAAGTGTTTTCATAAAACTGCTTCTGTCAAACATCTTAACTATTATAATTTTATTGGGTTGAGGTTGCAGTTATTTAGTCAAGTGTAATTAAATTATCATACTTTTAAAGATTTTTGATTTGAAAATGCCTGAATCTGCATTTGTGCTTCTATCAATACTTGATACATGCTTGTTTTAAATGCATGAAATTCTTTAAATTTAGGGACCTTCTCTGCCTCTAAGAGATCATCTGCAATATTAATTTTACTGATTTTCTGACTTCTTGTGATGAGGAATCCAAATTAATGACAACTATGAATCTGGGAAGACAGATGAGAATTAATAAGGAAATTGATTAAATATTCAGTATGTTGTATCTGTCATTACACAATGGCATATTAACATTTTAAGCAAGCCTTATGAAGCAGATTTATTGTTTTATCTGTGTCTTAATTTAGGAGGTTTTTTGTTGTTGTTATAAGATAGATACACATAATTGTTTTGTCTCTGCACTGATATATAAGGAGATTGTGTAAAACTTTTATAGTGACCATGTTTTACATCCTTGCCCTATAAATTGTACGGCTGAACACGCTGTGGATGATCTTGAGAGAAGAATGTTCTCTCAGAAAGTCTAAAAATCCCAACTAAACTTTTCCCAGTTTTATCTTTAACAAAGAACCTAATGGAAAAGCTATGCAGGAATAGCAATAAAGAATACAGTGCAGTGCATGACATTCCATTTCCTTGGAGCAGGGGAGATTAATGAACTTGCCTGTAGGTTGGTGCTGCCTCTGGTACCACAAAAATAAGGTGCCCGTGACTATAATGCAGCCTCTCCTGTTTGGTCAAAGGCAGCTTCCCTTTCAAACAGCTTCTTTTGTAACATTTTTCTTTCTAGTTTTTACTATATTAGCATACCAGCATTCTAAGGATGTTAAAGAGCAATTGATTCCAGTCACAAAATGTGAATTTAATTTCGTTCGTGTGAAGATTAATCTCCGAATATTCCAAATCAGGTATCTAAGGTTAGGTACTTAAAATTTAGATACATAAATGTGTGATGTGATTTTGAAGGTAACTCTTGAAAAGAAATTAACATTTAAAATTAACCACCTCTGAAAGTGGCATATTACAGTTATGGTATGAAACTCTAAGGACTACAGGAAGGGAACATGTTGCTTCAAGCAATTAGAAATTAATCAAGACAAAACCCAGCTAGTGGGGATGAAGTTCAAGGAAATATTTCCAAAATTAAGTTATAATTAGACATTACATTTCCACAATCCTCATGTGTGATATTTTAATGTTTTGTCCCAGTTTTCCAAATGTTATTATCATATATTTTTTTAATTCAGAAAATTTGCTTCCTTTAACATTCTGTAGTATAAGAATGAGATTTCCAGGCAGGCTTCTCGGGTCATGTTGCTCCTGAGCATTGTTCTTTGTGGAGCTTTTTGTAAACTATTTGTGTTGATGTCACATGCAGGCCATAAGGGGAACCTCTGTCTCTCAAAAAAAGTTAAAAACATTTTGAATGCCATTTTTAGTAGGCAGTTGAAAAAATGCTATTCCAATATGCACAAATAAGATTAAAAACTTAGCCCTAGATGTGTAACTTTTTTTAAAATTCAGTTCAAAACAAAGTTCAGAGTTTCCTGAGTGGTAACCAAGATGAGCTGTCAGGTATTCTCTGGCTATTTAAGCAGAAGGAATTTTTTTTTTTTTTTCATATTTTTATGATATGATGGGCTTTTTTTCCAAGAGTTGGGAATTTGCTTTTCACCAAACAAACCTTTATTTGATTAAAACTCAACACGCCCACAA
Source organism: Sialia sialis (assembly GCA_009812075.1). Lineage (NCBI taxonomy): Eukaryota > Metazoa > Chordata > Aves > Passeriformes > Turdidae > Sialia > Sialia sialis. Next base: position 16,612,792 of record VRYO01001366.1, read on the forward strand.
CAGCTGGGAGCATGATTTCCCCATTTAATGTGTTTTGAAAACAAACCAGCAAACCATTTAGACTTTGGGTTGTTTTTTTGCATTTTCACCATGGCTCTGCACATATCAGGACCCTCCAGCCATAGAAATGTTCATGTTTCCATATTTGAAACCAAGAAGGAAAAACTAAAGAAAAAGCAAAAGCTATGGTGGTGTGTTTGAGAAGTCAGAGAGTTTATTTGAAATGTTAATAGTACAATTTTAGAAATTTTGAGTGATTAGATGGAATGTGTTGAATATCTCTGTTCATGTCTTGCACTCAGTGCTTCAAAAGTGAAAACAGGAAATATGATGCTTTTCATTTCAAGAATACTATTTTAGAAAAGAAAACTACCTACAGCTAAAACTATTGGATGGTAATTTATCTCCTACTTGATAGCAAAACCTTATTCCAATGTATCTCACCAGTAAGAGAGGGGATACATAAAGAAAAAAAGTGCCCAAAACCAGATGTAGGGCTCAGATTATCCAAGGATGCCTGGGGAAGAGATAAATATTGCTGTAATATACCCTTTGAAGAGAATAAATACACATAGAAGAAAATACATAGTATTGCAAGCAAATAATTTTCCTTTATTTTACTTAATATTGGTGGGCATCCCTGCATTAGAGCAACCAACAAGTAGAACAAGAATTAAAATGCCTTTCACAGCTTTGTCTGGGATGCTCTTCTCCCTTTCTTGTGAAACTTCTGAAACTGTATGAGCTGCAATGAGTACCAGGCTACAGCTCATGCAAATTATCAATGCTGAATTAGTCACACATATTAAATAACCTTTAAAGTTCTTCTAGCTATTTTGTTGACTCTTCAGCTACAAATGAAACTGCGATGAATTTATTCTTAGCATACAAATGCTTTTTTGCCTTGAAGTATTCTTATCACAAACCTTCAGATTTATCATTTTTCCACCAAATTGAACATTCTAAGAACCAGGTATGCCTAAAAAAAGTTCAGCTTTCATCCTTCAATGAGTTAATTAGGCTATGGCAAAAGAGAAGCAGTATTGAGGTATGGAAATGAATTTGTTGTCTGTTTTCAATGAAATCAGGCACATCATTACAGAGCTGAGTGCCAAGATGTTAATTTCCTTGCTCCACAAGGATTTACAGGCACTGCCAAACTGTCTGTTCCTATCAAACTTTACTTGGTTGCAAATGAACAAAAGATTTTAGATCAAATTTCACTGTTTAAAGCAATTCGATTAATTAGTAGACATGCAGTAGATAATGTAATAAAACTCACACTCTAAACCATGGAGAAACAGCTTGTAAAATTACTGAGGAACACGAAAAAAAATCTTCAAATTTCATACCACTCACAATTTCTGTTGCTTACTAACACTGTAAGGTACAAAATGGAAACATATCTGACTTTTCTCAGGTTTCTAAGAGCTATCATTATTTCTGCCTGTGAAAAAAAAAATGCACAGCCCTGTGGCTGTGTATTTCTTGGCTAGCATTCCACTGGGGGATGAGCCAAGAAACCCTGGACAGTGTTAGATTTCCACAGAGAGAAATCCAGACACTGAACATCACAAGATGCTGCAGGGACAGAGCTCAGCCTGAGTCAGACTAAGATTTTGTGCTCCTGCTGGGACACAGGTGATGGGCAGCCCCTCTGTCGCGCTCTGTCCCCCTGTCTGTCTCTCCAGCTCTCAGTAACCCCAGATGTAGAAAAAAGCATAATTTCAGCACATGGCAGCCCTGGAAAATGCCTGCTGGCCATTGGCTTCACAGATTTCACATGCAAATTTCATACAGAAATTTGTGTGTGAAATTGAAATGAAGTTTTGGCTTTGAGTCTCCCAGGGGAAGCATTTTGGAGACTGGGATATGGCACAAAAAGCATAGCCTTTTTGATAGTTTAATACTGAAATGCACTCATAACAACTCTGTAGAGTAGAGTAGTGTGGGGTCTGGGCTGTGGGATGGAAATATTAAACCAACTGCACTCAGCTTGCTAAGTCAGAAGATTTGGGGAAATCCCTAAGTCAAGATACTTCAAATTTCTTTAGGGCAGTGAGATGATGCTACCTGCGAATTACATGGAGCACCTGAAATCCTCTGAAGGGATGATGATGCCTGTTTGTCTTTTTTTTCCCTCTAGAGTAATCTCTGAAGGAGCATCTCAGCCAACAAAACTGCTAACCCTCCAGCAGCTAAATTGAAGATTTGGGACTTGAAGTGTCCTGCAGCTAAAGGGAGAGGAGCATCAATGGTCATGTCTCAGTGGTTTTGAGAGAGTGTCTATCCCAACACAGGAGGCCTACAAAAAGGTAGATTGCAATGCATCAGTGCTTTTTATTTTCTTTTTGTCATCCTTGATATGGAAATTTATATTTTTGCATAACTTTGGCATATATTTCTCTTCTAGGGCTGTGGCTCTACAGATAAAGGAGGGTAAATCTCCCTCTTGTAGTTAGGCCAAGAAATCTGGTTTTCAAACTCTAAGCAAAGCATATCCTGGAATAAAAAAGCTTTTTCTGCATGATTGTTTGTAAATAGCCAGATAAGAAATTGGTCTATATTTCCTGTGTAGTAATGGAAACCATTGTATATTGTCTGAAGGAATATGCCCCAACAAGAAGGAGTTTCCTGTATAACACCACCAGGCAAATCTTGGATTTAAAGAAGTCTTGTGGTAGGCAGAAAGAGGCCTTTCATTACTGCTGGCAAGAATGATGTCAGCGGAAAACAGCTGAGTTCAACATCAGTACAGTAATTTCACATGTGTAAGGTGCACCATTTTTATTGAAATTGTGATCGGAACCTGGAAGTGCACCTTATACGCCAGTGAGCCTTATATATGGGCAAAGTTCGGAAAATTGCCAACCCGGAATTGCAAGCTGCGAGAGCCACAGCGAGAGCCGGCAGGCACAGGGAGAGCTGCGCGGAGGAAGCCGGCAGCGGATCCTTGCTGCAAAAACCAAAAATTCACCTTATACGCCAGTGCGCCTTATATATGGACAAAGTATGGGAAATTGCCGGCAACCCAGAAGTGCGCCTTATACTCCAATGCGTCTTATACGGGTGAAATTACTGTAATTGTTTGCCATAGGTAAGACTTTTCTCCAGAATCTCCATGATAAGGCTTCACACTGCTTCTAATTCCTCCATTCCGTTCTGTCTTCTGTTGAAAAAGCCCTCACACACTTCTCTCAGCAGTTTGATACAATCCTGTTCTGCACACCTAAATGATAAGACCATTTTATTTTCTAAGGCAGGCAAATAACCGAAAATATTTGCCAGATTGTCCCATAATTTTGATAAAGGGGGTGGGAAGCCTTCTAGCAATTTTTGTAGCAGTTTCTCTTGCTGAAGGAGGTAATGTGGAAATATGCTTCTTCAGGGATGTAACAAGGAGAAGGAAGTACCAAGATTTGCTCTTGTGATGCTGATAATTTGTACAAATTATTCCCTGTGCTGCAAGATGCTAATCAGGGAAAGTCCACGTTTCATTGGAAGTTTGATGCCTTTCAGAGCTGACATAGAGTGAGGAGATTTGGCTTCTTTTTCCTTTATGCCTACACTGACTGAATGCGTTCTGGCTAAAAATTGTAAAATCAGAACTTCACTGATTTTTTTTCATTTGGCTTGCTAAATAGGGAGTTTGAAAACACTTTTAATTATCCCTTTTTTGGGGCATAGTCCACCAGGGCCTGTTATTTGAAGCCAGTGGAATTAAAACAGCAGAGGGTTTGTCTGTTTATGGTTTGGAAGCAAGAATGGACCTAGTGTGGAAGCTCTTCCCTTTGATTTGGAGTGAAAGACATCCAGGGAATTTCGTGCTAGTCTGAGAAATAATGTGAAGTCACGCTGTTTCTTCTTAAAAGAGTATGGAATATTCTTTCTTTTTGATATTTGAGACTTGTGATACTGTAGTAAATATTTTTCCCAGACAGTGCATTAAGATCACCCTGCCTTTGAAATTTAATGGTTTATAAATAAGCAGTTAGAATGTAATGATAAAAACCCAAAGTATCTGACCTTTTCTGAATGGATACTAATATTTATTCAGGATCATTTCCTAGCCAAGAGTTTCCTACCTAATGAGTGAGGTTAAAAAATTAGTGCCTTACCAGTTAATTAGCAATTTCAGGGCACTGGTAAGCAGTCAATTAGTGTTGTAATGCTTCTATTCTATATTAGGTCAAATCAAGTTGAAATCATAGCTTCTCTTTCATTTTATGGCTGTGAGTATCTATGACACATAAAAAAATTCTGCATGGGTTTATTGAAAATAAAAACATGTCTGGAAATGCAGGGAGAATATTGTAGAACTTCAGGTTTTCATGAATTTCTTTATGCTATATAGGAACAACATAAGATTATTATGTGTACAGTAGTGCACAAGGAATTTAGGACCTGGACTCAAGTTCTTCCAGTTAGAAAGTACTCTACAAAAATTGCATTGCTAAGAATTGCACTGGAGTATAAGAGGATTCAAGTTACGTTGGGTGATTTCATTTGGGAAAAGAGGTTAGAAGAAAAAAACAGGACTGTATTGCTAGAAAAATTAACTTGATATATGGATGATACAGATATTTTTTTAAGGCCATCATTTGTTGTGAATTTGTAGAGACTCTTAAAAAGTAATTGTGTAAAACATTTATATTCCCTGCACTTCTGTAAATTTTCATTCTGCATCTGGAACTTGAGGTCAGAGCAGCCCAGTTGACATTTTGAGGTAATTCCTGATAGACTGCTTGTGTTCTGGAAAGTTTGGTGATGGAACTGGCTGTGACAGAGAATTGCTGTTACCCCATTTCTTGGCCTCTTCCCTGATGTTTTTGTCTGTCATTTCCATAACTTTCAGATCTTGTTTGAATGCAGGAAAGGTGATGCTTCACCAAAGCTGTGACTTTCCCTTTTTAATTTTTTTCCCCATATTGTGTGACTGTCCTACAGAGTGCATCAGCCAGGCTGCTGCTGGCACCACTTGGTTTCACTCCTGCCTGGATCTGAAAGAAGGTGCCATTCATAGCAAACAAATGCAACAAGTTTTTCAGCTTTCCACAGAACAGGCACTGTCTGTAAGGCTTAGACCAACAGCAGAACCGGGCTGTTAGGAGCTGGGATCTACTGCACAGCCATGTAAAATGGTCATGGTCTCTGCACCTCCAGGATGAAACTTATGACCTAAAGAAAATCATAACAGCTCTCGTCCGGTCTGATTATGGTGTCTTTATTGTCTTTTTCTTAAATCTTTGAAGTAGTTTAGCTCTTTTTCTCCCTCTTAATTTCCAATGATAGCATATCAGGATGGAAGTGGCCTCAAGGACCAGCTGCTCCAACCTTTTCCTGACAAAATTAGGGTCTAGACAAGATGGCCCAGAACACAGTCTAGCCAAATCTGAAGTGTCCAAGGTCACTATCCTGAGGAGAAGATTCCACGTGCTGATATTTCTCATTGTGAAAATTCTTTGTCAGAAAGTGTCTTCAAAATACAAGACTCACCTTCCTTATATGGGTCATCACATGGGAATGGAAAAATGTTTTGACCATGTCCCTGTCCAGAACAAAATGTTCCTGAAGGCACATTGCTTAATGCTGCAAAATGATAAAGCCTGTCCTTCTAGGATATAAGAGAAGAGAAGGGAAGGACTGAAATTACAAAGAAAATAGTTTTAAATGTCAGTTACTTTCATCATGGTTCTTAATATATTAGTTTTAATAATAAACATGCATATTTTGGGCAATATGCCATAATGTGCCAAGTGTGAAAGAAAAAGGTGTTCTAGTAACACATTTTATTGCTCAAATAACTGGCAGAGCTAAGGAGGAAAATTTGTTATCAGAAGTTTCAAACAGAACGTGCCATGCTGCTGTCACAGCAGATTGACTTTTCTTTGTCGGTAAACAGATTTCTAAGAGAGGGTAGATGATTGTGTTTGCAGAAGGCCAAGGAGCCCTTCTTACTCAGTTTTGTTTAGTTATCACAAATGACATGAGAGCTCATAAAAGTGAGGGGTTGTACTATGTACCTGAACTCTTCAAATTTAGTCTGAGGTTCTGAAATTCGAGGAAAGGGCTTCAGGCAAGGAAATTAATGAATATTGCACTGAAACTCTATACTAATCAATACCACAGTCAACATTAAATCCTTTGTTTCAGTTTACCAGATTCATTTCTCAGGCTACTTTGTCTAAATTGTATCTGCTTCTAACAATGGGGGAATTTCTTATTGTATAGTACATCTTGGGCCAAACCTAAGGAAAATACTACTTTCCTACAAGTAACCTAGGAAAATTAATAAACGTTCCTTCCGCAGAGCTGACTAATTCCAGAGAAGGTAGTTCCTTTCAGTTAAACTGCCACAATTAAAATATGTGATGTTTTCAAATACATTTATAGGTTAAGGGCTCCTATGTCTTGCTTGGTATTTCTGTGTAATGTTTAGAAATATAGTGAATGAGGCAAAGTACAGTACTTTCACAATTATAAGCCGGACCTGATTATCAGCCGCACCTCCCAGTAGCCGGGTAGACCACGGTATTTGTCCATATATAAGCCACACCTGAATATAAGCCCCACTTTTTTTTTCTTTTTTTTTTTAAGCGAGAATCCATATGTAACAAAGTAAAAAATTAGTAACAGCATTGTTGCCAGCTAGGTTTGGTGTCAGGTGCTCAAGTTGCAAACAGTTTTCATAGACCAGCCAAGCCTTTAAAGGCAGCCCCAGGCGCCCTCCCTGGCCGGCTCTCACTTCCAGGTTGGCATTTCATTGGGATTTGTCCACAGATAAGCCGCACCTGAATATAAGCCGCACTACTGGGGTAGGCTGGATTCTTCAATGAAAAAGGTACAGCTTGTAATTGTGAAATTACTGTACTCTTCAAAAATAGATCATAAAATAATGCAAACCAGAGACTTCAGTCAGATTCAGAAGAACAGGGCATGGATTTATGGGCTTATTCTGCTTATTGTTGCTTAGGAAAAAACAACCTTTCTTCTTAATATTTCTTTGATGCATTACTTAATGTATTCTGATTAATTAAATAGATTAGCCAAAAAATAGAAATTTCACTCTGAAAACAACTTATATATAAAATTTATTGTACTTATTTAATTCATTCATTTACCTAGATAAGAAAAAAAAAAAATCAAAAATCCAGTACTGAAAATCCTTTAATTGTAATTTAGTGCATATTTTATATTTTAAAGAGAGTGAGTCACAGACATTGTTCAAAAATAAGTTAGCTGTACTTTTTCCTGTGCTTACAAATACAGCATGGAAATGAAACAAGATGTGACTGACAGAGAAAAGCCATCACAGGCTCATAACCATGGCATGGGGCTTGTTTGCCCAAAATCTGCTCAGCTGAGTCATTCTGACTCGCAGCCCTGGCAGTGTGGCACTGCCAGGCCCAGTGGGAATGCTGACAAAATCATTTAACCAGGTTTAGAGAATTTCAGCTCTGGGTCATGCCATGTCTGTCCATCTGTGTGTCTGCCTCCCTCCCTCCTCGCCAAAAATATTTTTCAGGAAAATTATTAATATCCACACCACCTACACCTATTTCCTCTCATGCTGTAGATTATGAAAATCTCAGTTGTCTTAGTTAATTAGCTAATCTTTATTTTTTTCCTAAAGACCCTATTGACTATCTGATTTTGAAGGTAAATTTTGTCTGTAGAAAATTAGTAGAAACCTAGCATTACATCAAGCATTGTTTAAAGACCTTGGGAAGGTCTCTTGTACAAAGAGATCTCTGAAATATTTATTATTTGCTGTAAAAATTATCAGAAGTTTTTAGACTACTTTTCAGGACTCCTTTAAACTCAATCCCAAACAATATATTTATTTATATGTATATTTATTGGAACAAACAACTGCATGCAGTTCACATGTATCAGATGAACATAGCCTTTGTAAATTAATATTTCCTGAATCTTGTTGCTCTCTAAAATCACAATGGAGTAAACTGAACCCACATTGAAGAAAAATGCCCAGCCAAGAACTGCTTCTGAATAAAATAATCCTAGGAATGTGGGACTGCTTCAAGCTTCAGATCTTTTCACCTAGAAATGCTAGGAAATATTTTAACCATTTTTGTGACCATGTGATATTTTTCTTCACAGTTTCAGTATTATTAAGTTCAAAAGTACAATAAAGATGCTATCTATTAATGCAAAAGCCATCTTCTAGTTTGAACACAATAGTCTTTATATCTTGATATCATCTTCTGTGGTTAAAGCAACACTTACACTCAGATCATTAATGATGCCCATAATGACAGATAAAGCTTATGGACTAAATAGACAAGAGACATAAAAGGAGAGACTGGAAAGAGATGGAGATATTGGGTTGTAGCAGAACCAGAAATAGGTTTTGATTTTTACATTCCTCTGACAATATTCTACTACACCACTTTTATATTCATGTAAATGCTCTGAGGTTTCATCTGGATTTCTGGGATGCTTATTTTAATACATGGGATAATAAAGTGGAAGATTACCTTCATGTGGGAAATTACCCAAACAGATAAAACCTCAGCCACGTAATGCCACAGAATCCATCTAAAATAATAATAATCTTATTAATTTTACATGATTACTAAAAATACATGAAAAGGTACTTAACATATTTTTTCCCCTTCACTATAATGAATTCAGAGAAAAAAAAACCAGAATATTTTCAAATTAGAACATCAGTGATGTGAATTTTCACGCATGTGAAGAAGTGTAAGCATCTGTTAAAGTCTAGGACAGTTCACCACGGAAAACAAGATGCAGATGTTCTCAGCTGATGTAAAGGTGTTGTGTGCTCTGCTTGTAGTGTGTACTTTGGGTTGCTGGTTTGTACAGCTGAGCTCAATCAGAATGGAATAAATGAAGATAGGAGTGCTCCCTCAGACAATCAGCACAGCCACTCACACACTGTTGTTTCTGCAGGCGACATTAGTCAGATATGCAGGCAACTGAGTTGTGAAGGCCAGACTGGAGATATTTGCAGATTTCTATTGTGTAAAAGAAAAGGAATAAATTCTTTGCTAAGCCTCTGATAAACATTGAAATTATTCTATAGATGCAGGGCCTGCCAGTCACTGGAGTGGTGCAGGGTCTACAGCTAGATAACAATAGATACAGAAATCATTACAATGAAAACTTGTGAAGTGATTAATGGTTCAACTCTTCTCATAGTTTGTGCTAGTATCACATTTTTTGTAAGGTAGTTTTGTTACAGGATGTGTAATGAAAAACATGTTTAAAAACATTTGTTTTATTTGCTTCATGATTTGGGTCTTCTCTTGATTCTTTTAATGCTCCATTCAAAAGTATCGTACACACTACATAATTCAATGTTGCAACTTCCAATTCTTGAACAAATAATATTATGAAAGCCTTAAATATTAAAGAATCTGCTGATTAAGGCAGAGCTTGCAGTGCTGATAGCTGTGCATATGCACACTATCCTCTGAAGGCAAAACCCTGCCCAGATTGTGGAATGCCAAATTTGTGTGTGTGGACAAGTGTTGAGGAGGTAGATCATCTGGTTGTTTGTGTAAAATTAACATTTTATTAACAAATGTCCAGTTTTATCTTTATTATCAAGGAAACTCTGCAGCAACCAAAAGCACACCTTAAACCTGATTACAGTCAAACAAATTATCTGGAGTAGCAAAAGCCAGGGTCTTCATTATTATGGGGAAGAATCTACTCACAAAATATATTTAATACCGTTTCCTAAGTGGTTGATGACAGAAAACTTGGTAGAGAGAATTTGTGAAGTCACTTTCTATTTCTTACTTTTACTGATGGCTTCTTTGGATAGAACAAAAACTGTCTTTATCATATTCTAATCCCTTGAACATTCATCTTTCTGTTAGAAACAACTTCTGCATGTTTTAACCTTGTTTTTGAGAAATTCTGAATGATATTGGATGTAAAAGTCAACTTTCTAGGTAAGAATGGGAAGGACAGAGAACTAAATAGTGTCTCTGGAAAATTTTAAGTATCAAGATATAGGGAAAAATTTAATTTTTTTTTAAATAACATTAAAAATTATTACTTTTTAAATCACAAAAAAATCTTTGCAATAGACTAAACAAGTCTGTTTTGACTGAAAATACATTGTTTATTCATGCTGATGAAGTGTTCTTTATAAAGAGGTTAGAGAGGCTGTTAGCCCTTGGTGTCTTCTCTCAATCTACTGCTGGGGTTTATGAGGGGGAATCTCAGTTATTGCGTTTTCCACACTGAAGTATTTTTTCCATTTTCAAAATAATGATGTTGATCAAGCTGTGAGGTTAGTTGATGGCAGTAAACTGCATTGCAATCCCTTTGCAATATTCTTTTTATGGTTAGAGAAAAGCCAAACACGGATGGCTTCATGAATGAATGGAGGTGTTTTCAGTGTGCCAATAGCAGTGCTCATTCAAGCAGGTGAACTCAGACTGGAATATTCTCTGTAAAGTGTTGTTAAATGCCACATCAGCTTCCTTACCACCATGACAATTGCAACTTAGAAGTGAAACACTAATCTTAAAGAAATTGGGATTTTAGTAAAAGTTAGAAGAAACTAGGCTTGAGATAGTTACTTGAAACTTTAATAATTGATTGCCTGTCAATTTATGTTTGCTCAGCTGTGCTTGCAATGGGAAAAGATGAAACTAGTAGGTAGGTCCAAAGAACATGAACAATTGCAACCAGAAACTCATTCTTTGCAAAACTGGAGGTGCCCCAAAAGCCATTTGTATTGTCATTAGCAGAAAAGGTCAGGGAGAGGGAGACTCGCCTTACTTCCTCCTTTTAAGACCCCTCCCCACAAAAATGATCCCAGACTTAATTTAAGAAGCCACGCATGCTTAATAGCGATTCAAGTTAATTACCATAGGAAGCAGGGGATGGGAGGGGCTGGTATTATGAATATGTATTTATTTGAACTTTTTGTCAATAAATAGACTCTGTGACCACCTGTAATTTTGCAGTGCGTATTAGGGGGCTACCCCACGCTGCTGCCCAGCGCTGAATATACATACCCTATCTAACTTTAAACTGTTAGAGAGTCTTTTGGTCCATAGCAGTTGAGTATCAGTGTTAGACCAATACTCATATTTTGGTAAATCAGAAGTCTGAAAAAAGTGTGTCTTTGCCTACCCTTTGGGATGTGTATATTGCTTTTACATTTCCATCTTTCATGCACATTTGACATGCGCAGCTGGTGGTGTTTGCCTCTCTTCTCCAAACTAAATGATCATTGGCAATTAGTGATCTTGGTCTTTCTCTTTCTCCCTTTCAGCATATGCTACTGACAGAACTAAAGGACTCAACTTTATCAATTTTTGTATCTCTTACAAAAAAGTGTATTTTTTTAGTACAATATAGAAGTAATAAAAATGCCAGTTTTGAATTATATGTTGTTTTGATTTGTAGCTGCCAGGCATTACACCTGAATTTTCTTTTGTTTTTAAAGCACTTCAAATTATTTTTATTTCCTTTTTTTTTTACAGAAGGTTTTCTGAACTCTGAAGAACCAACAACAACAATAAAAATCCTAAGCAGTGCTTTAAGTTGACATTTACTAAATCACAATTGCTGCATGGTAGGACTTAAGCTTGATAATGAAGAGAATATAAGCACAATGATTTTCCAATGCTTTTTACTTATGGAACTGTTGATTACATATTTAAAGTTCTGTTAGTAATTTCTAATGTTTCTTGGTAGTAAAGGCAGATTTGATTTGTGCTTTTATTAAGTAAAAAATCATTCTAAAACCAAGGACCTTACCCATCCACAGCAATTTTTATATTAGTCTATGTTTTATAAAGCTAAGATTTCTTCTTTTGTTCTTTTCTTGAGATTTATGTAATATATGAAGATTTTTGTCACAGAACTCTGAAACATGGTTTCATTAATACAGACACACTTAATAGGGATTCTTACACTTTATCATATCCGTGCTGTGGTGGGTGTTGCTCTGAAGGCTGGTTCCTTTGCCAGCTGAAGTGCCACACAGAGTGAGAAGTGGTAGATTTGGAAGGAATTGAGTGTCACATCACCAGGTGTGTTATCCTTGCAGTGCAAAGGATGCACAGGTGTGCTGCTTCAGACATCCCCCTGCTCCTGCTTTCTGCTCCCACTGCATCTTGGCAGCTCTAATGTGACTGAAGGAGAGAGGGATCAGAGACTTGAAGGAAATTAGGGCGTTAGTTTGTTAGATTCAGCTTTGATAGCATTGCAGGGGGCAATCCCAGTGACAGCAATGAACTTGCTAGGATATAAAAATCACTTTACTGAAACCTTACTGTCAAGGGTCTTCTCTGTGGTCAGTCTTCAGACCCTGCTTGTCATTCAGATTTCCCTGAGCTTTCCTTGAATGCATAAAAGAGATGGCATTGTAGGAGAAAGAGAAAGCAGGCGATGCTAGATAAGTGTCTCCACCATTTACTGCAGAGATATCTAATTTTTTTCCACAAGGATTATATATTTATAAAATAGATTATGCCACCCAGAATGCTAAATACTCTGAAACAGGTAGCACATTAAGCTTTGGACTTGGTTCAATCTGGAAAATTATTTGTGTTGGCCTATGCAAACATATTTGTATTTATATAATCATATATATTTCATAATATGTAATATCAAAATATAATATTATAATAATATTAAATTTATCTATATAATAATTTAATAATATTATATTACAGATGTATGTAGCATTGTCATATGTATTTAAAGATATGTATGTGGTTGAACAGATATGCACTTGTTCACTTATAAATATAAATCTAATCTAATATATTCACTTATAAATATAAACTTATATTTATTAAGTCTGCAGATTGAATCAAGCTGTTTCTTTCAGAATGGTGTGAGAAAGAGGAGACATACATATATATACATATACATACATATATACATACATATATAAATAAATGTATATATATACATATACACACACATATGTGGTAACATCTGCTTTTGCCACCCACTTGAGAAATTAAAATATAACAGAAGGGAAGAAACTTAATTTAAAAAACCCAATTTTGGACAACTTTGGTGTTTTTGAACATTTTCTTATGTTACATTTTCATGGAAGGAGGGAATAAAGAAGGAGCAGTGTGAGACAAGTGACATCAGTGACCTGTGCATTGCATTGTTATATTAATTGTGTGTGCACATCAGTACCCAAAGCCTCATTCTCAAGAGAAGGCCTCTTGTAGTGAAATCTCTGCTCCTGCAGAACACGGGTGATGCCTGCTGGTGTAGAACAGGTGGTTGAGCCTATTCACAGCTGGGGAGGAGATGGGAGAATATAAAAAATATTCTCCTGGTCACCTGTGTTGAAAATTCTGTGATTTACCTTTGCACGTCAAATTCCTTCTGGTGAAAGAAATTCATACTATTAAAATTTTTGTTTCATCTTCTCCGCTTCTTCTATGAACCTGGAAGACAGGATAATTTGCTTGTGCTCTATGTAAAGATAGATAGATAGATTGACAGACAGACATAGATATATATTCTCTGCTTTGCTGCAATTACAGCTTCAAGTTGGGAATTGCGTTTTTGAATATTTTCTTCATATTATTTCAGGGAATAATACTTCACGGTTCTTATAAATTTGGTCATATTTTTTAATAAATAAATGTGATCACAATTGTGATTTTATAGTTGAAATAAAGCTGAAAATTACTTCAAAATTATTCTCTAAACCTTTACAGCCCTTTGCATATTTCTGTTGTGCTGGATGTGAAAAGGGGCTGTGGAAAAACATGTATTTTTCAGACTCAGTGACATTTGTTACTGCTCTTGAAGCTGCTGGTTAACATACCAGTCTGTTGTCTAAAAAGTGTTTTTTGATTTGCTATCCTTGTCACTGTCATGGAGTTTATTTTTGGAGCAGCTTAAAAAAATTATTTTCAGTGACAATTCTACACCCCTCTGTAGCCATTCAAAGTTAGGTTTGTTCTGAGGCCCTTTTGGAGAAGAGCACTGATTAAAGGTCTGTCCCAAGGTGTCTCTTTGGTTAAATAAATCTGGCCACAACTCTAAGTCCAGGCACTGGAGGTGCCTTCAAATCCTTGTGTTGATGTAGCATTAACTTTCCTGAGATGTCCTAAAGGTCCTGGACTCCTTTTTTTAATTGGAGTAGAATAGGCAGCTCCAGTTCCAGGCTGAGTACTTGAGGCATGTTCTGTGCCTGTGTCCTTGCTGGCACAGGACCTTTCACTTTTGGGGGCTGCAGCCTCTTTTTAGGACACACATGATGGGTCAGGTACATTAATGGGACTGGCTGTGATGCTCTTAGCAAATTTTCAGGCTCATCCTCTTCCACAGGGGAAATATTATTTGGCTATAGCATACAAAATAGACCACTAGTGTTAGACCTCAGAGGATTTGCTTCTAATGCTGAAATCACAACAATCCTTTGCTAATGTGCAGAAGTTTTAATAATCTAGTTTGTTTTTTGTTTTAATTTTGTGTCCAAATAAATTTGTTGAAGGCTTCTAAATTTTGCAGACAATTTATTAAAGAAAGCCCTTTCCCCACTTAGATTTTATTTTTTTCCACATCACAAGACAAACAGGTAGACTCATTACTGCATCTTGGTGTTGAAAGCTGAGGCAAGATTTTTTTCATAAATTTTGAAAAATAGATATCAGCAGAAGAGATAGACTTGTAAATATTCTACAAAGTCCAACTTTTTTATAATGAGCTGTGATGATTGAATATTGAATTTGTAGACAGTAGATCTTAGATTGGCTAAAAGCTGCTTTAAAAGACCCACAAAAATAGGCAAAATGTGAAAATTTCCCATTAGTATTTCTAGCCATTCAACTTACTCTGCAGAGTACAGTAATTCCATGACTATAAGGCACACCCTTTTGACTAAAATTTTGCTCGAGACCCGGAAGTGCGCCTTATAATCCGGTGCACCTTATAGTTGTGAAATTACTGCAAGTACACTGCACTTACAGTGCAACTGATAAGTTTTACTTTCTGAACAAGCTGATGTGTCAAATATCTGATAGGTTAAGATTTTCTTTGTAATTTTACCATAAACTGCCCAGACCTTTTGCTGAGCACATGAGTATGCAAATCTATGCTGGAATGTGGAGTGTTTATTTAATTTTAGATCTGCCCTCAGCCAGTAAGATCTCTGTTGTCATAGGGCACTGATTGCTCCACTGAGTCCTTGCCATTCTGTCTTCAACTGGCTACTTAAGCAAAGGGTTAATTCTGTTTTGGTTCCTTAGTCTGTCATTGCTGCTTCTTTCCTTTTCTCTGTGATTTAAACAGAATACTTCAGCCTCTCAGCTGTCAATCTGTCAGTTTTCATGAGTGCTAAATACACTAGGGAGAAAAAGCAATTTATTACATTTTCACAACTGAGGAAGAATGGATGGCTCAGGAGATTGGTAATGAGCCTGGATGCCAAAGTTACAGATCCTGCACAGAGCTACACGTGCTACTCTCAAATTCAAAGATGTATCTGCAGAGACATTGCATAGATTGCACCAAGGAAGCTAAACTTGGAATGCTCTTGATAGGATGTGATTTTCTTGTACGTGATTGCGGTAAATTTAAACTGAAACCCCTTGAAGTCCGAGTTGAGCAACTGAAATTCTTGTCATGGGTGCCTCTCCAAGCTGTTCTTTCAGCAATCTACTGCAGATGGATCTAGTGCAGAGTCACTTTTCTCTTCTTGGCTTCAGCTTTTCTTAAGTCAGCTCTCATACAAGTGTGATGTAAATTTGATTATTTAAACCATTTTGTATATTGTAAGATGGCATAGTGCAAGTGCAAACTAAAGATGCTAGACCAGACTTCCGTTCATAAATAATAATTTAAAAAATACCTTAAAGGAAACTTTTTGTTTTTCTTTTCCCTGTGTAAAGTTGAGTTTCCAATATTTCCAAGACTTTTTTGATCATATTATTAGGAAGTTTTATGCCTAAATACTATCTAACAGGAAAAAAAAAATCATTCAAAACCAGAGTTTTGCAGTGGGAAGCTGTTCAAACAAACAAAAAAAAAAAAAAACCAGTGGTGGTCTCTTGCTTGTGGAGAATCTCCAGCAAATATGTTGAATTGCACTGCTTGCTTCACTGACATTTAATGATGTCCAGATTCCAGTTATTTCAGTCCAGTGATATGAGGCTGAACCAAATTTTGATTCAAAATTAGGAATGATGGGCCCCTGTGAATGCTGAGAATAAATCTTGTTCTCTCACAAGGAGTATTCACTGGCCATTCTGAAGTATTTGTTTGTATTTCACTGATTTATCTAGGATCTTATGAAATTAAAATAAGGTTAAAAATGAATAGATGTGAGGGTAGTTTTTTGATTAAAAGTGTATGACGCTCTCCTAACAGGAGCTTTCAATGTTTTAGCAACTTTTTTTACCTATGACTAATTAAGCAACATGGATTTTTCTTAGATATTAGAGTGCATGAAAGCTAACTAATGCTCATTTGCTGCTATTTTCTATCAAATGAAGCAATTCTCTACCAAAAACCAAAACAGAAGAAAAATCCCACAACCATTCCAAACAACAATAAACAAACCAAAATAACGATTAAAAAACAAAATCCCACCAAAAAAATCCTCACTGCAAAAAAGAGAAAAGCCTGAGCCCAAAACCCTTCAGCAAAACCGTCTTTACTCTTGTGGGATGCATGGACATCTATTGCCTTGTGACTTATCTGATAGGACAAGATGTTCAATTTGCAGTGTTTAAACCTGAATTCTGATAAATAATAAATAAAGCAGCTGCTTTCAATAGCACTGATTCCCCAGTTTAAGGCTGAATTTTGAGCTAAGGCTGTCCCAGCAGTTTACTCTCATACATGACACGTGCAGCTGTGCTTGAACAGGGCAATCTTTAATGATGTTTGCAGTTTGGTGTGGAAGTGACTCAGGAGTACACTTAACCTCTTAGAAAGGTAAATCCCTGAGGAATGGATTAAAGGTGTCCACTAACAGCTAATATGAGTATTTCAGTGCCTTTTACACATTTGTCTCTTCTACATACTTTATATGCATCTATTTTATTTCTACAAGCAAAAAATGAGTTTTTGCATTTATTAGCTATCAATAGAGTTTGCTCATAATTTTTATATGTACACAGGCACAAGGACTACAAGGAGTAGTGCGTAGGGAGAAAATCAGTAAAAATCTGTCCATGTCAAATAATAGGTTTCAACTGCGCTTATTTGCAACTTGAACCATCCCCTGTAAGGACTGTAAGTGAAAAAAAAAAGAATTTGGCTTTCTGGAATTTAAAATATATTGAGATTTGACACTTCCAGCTTAGCCTATTGGGATATATGGTTCAGTTCTGTTCACATACAAATGTAATGAAGGTGATTATTTAAAGGGATCTTAATTTATAACTGAGTGCTCTGCTTCTCAAATTCCAAGGCATTATCTCCTTGTACTGTGGATACTATTTGTATCTCCATAAGTCATCCTTAACTGGTAATTAAAAACTTTCAAGAGCAGCATTTTTTCCACTTTTAATCAAAGTGACATTTATATTTTCCCTGAAACTGAAAAGTTAATGTGAGAACACATTATTTTCTATATTTATTTTTTTAAGTTAATAATAAATTTTAAATTATCAACAAAGAGACATACCAAGTGAATAGCACATCATGTTTTGGAGTTACGTGATGATGTCTTTGCATATATATTTTCAAATGAGTCACTTGTTTATCTATGTTTTTTCAGCTAAGCATAGACATATCTATTTGTATTTGACTATATCTAGAAACACATGCATATACATTAAAGTGCAGATTTGTTATGTTGTATGATCATGGATGATGATAACTTGTTTGTCATATAGAGGGAGAGCTAGTGGTGATATTTGAACCCTGTTTCTCCTCCATATAGAGCTTTTTGACAGAAAGAGACTTTAAAAATTTTCGCCTTATGACCATCACTTACAGTTCTGAGGTTACCAGGTATAAATTATGTTATAATTTAAAAAGCCATTGCTTGTAACTGGCACAATGCTGTAGTTGTGGAAACAGCCATGAATGAATTTCGAAACTGTCACTGGCTTAATGATTACAGTCTGAAGCTGCTTTTAGTTCACCATCTTTGCCAGATCCTCTCTTTTTATCCAAGAGTTTGAAAAGAATGATGTTGCCATAATTACAAACTACCTGACAGATGGCACAATGGCAGTGACGTACCATGTTTTACTAATGTGTTTCTTTATCAGATGTTCACACCAGAAGTATTTACCTTTATATAACACTGACATCAATTGTGCAGGCTGCAAAACAGATTTATTCCTCTGAAAAAGTGTTTCTAATAAAATGAATACAGTGACATTTAGAATTGCAACCTTGAGGCATGTATTCTGTACCAAAAACCTCAATTACGTAATTCATAACTTATCTCAACTTGGTGTAATATTTCAGCACAATTGCTAACAAAAATAATCAAACTTATTACCAGTTGCAGTAAAATAAGTACTATTAAATTTGGCTAATGTGTTTTGTCATGGTAAAATCAAAATCTTGGCATGGCTATTACTGAGAAACCTCATAGGATGGGAACCATGGGATTTCCTCTAATCAGTTTGATAATCAATATCAGATTAATCAATCTTAGGTTAGCTAAACATCAGAATAGAACTACAGTAATTTCAC
>VRYO01001366.1:16635997-16648844 GCA_009812075.1 Sialia sialis
CTTATATTCAGGTGTGGCTTATAGTCGTGAAATTACTGTACACATTATATATGGACCAAGGGAGGACAGCAGGTACCTCTGTAGGGTCCTTGGGCCGGGGAGGCCCAGCAGGTCCCCAGGCAGTCCCAGACGTTCCCTGGCTGCCAGTGTGCTGTGCTTGTGTGGCAAAGTGGCTTCCACAGGGCAGGGGGACACCAGCCATGAGCTGTGCATGACTTGGTTTAATGTATTTTTTTTACTGAAGGATGATCACAGGTGAATATTCTTATAATTTTAATATATAGCCACAAAGTCTGACCAGCTATACAATTGCAATGGAGTATATTTCATGTGTTTTATAGCAGGCAGGCAGGTGTGACAGGATACTATACCATTGTGAACAAATATAACCAAATCATATTGAAAGGTTTTTCCTCTAACTAATTTAATGTTGTGATTCTGAATACAGAATGGAATGTTTGACCATGTGGTTTTTTTATTCTTATAGCTGCCAGAAATTATCCCAACTTTCTCTTTATGACCACACATTTACCTTTTGAATGACTGTACCTTTCCCTTGTGGGGAAAGGAAGTGGGGTGCTTATTTGTGGCAGGAATCTGTTATGGATCCTTTTGCTCTCCATGTGCATTTCAGACTGAATTCTGAAGTAACCTTAAAAACTAAAGAATGCTGTACTTAAGTATTGGGTTCATATTTAGAGGTCTCATGCTGTCAGATAATTATTTATCTTTAAATATATTTGTTATTTATGTATATATTTTTTTGTTATTATTTAAATAATGTAGGTTATTTTCTTATATTTATATTATTTTACTAGCTTCTGTTCCTTATTCTGTTCTATGTATCAGACTAGGGTTATTTTTGTAAATGATGAGGGAAAAAAAGACAATAAAACCCTTAAAATTATTTGCAAAGGTCAGATTATAAATGTTCATTAAGTCATTAATTTCATTTCTTGGTAACAAAAAGGTACAATAAATCACTCTACAATGTGGAGAATAGTCCTTGCAGGACCAGCTTAGCATTCCTCAGTGAAATGTCCCATTTTCTCTCTTTCTTTTGTAGGTCACCAGTGGGACTTCTTGCTTAAAATTAGTTATTATAGAGGCAGAGCTATTGGGAAATCATGGATCTGATGCAATTATAAATTTCATAATGCTGTACTGCCACATGCTGTTCTGGTATGTGGAAGTGTATTGATTTAGATATGCTTTATGGCTGGTGTTATGTGTCCCTAACCACCAAAAGCAATCCTATATCTTTTTAAACATTTTATGAATTCAGATCCAACAATTTTGGCGAAGAGAAGAAAATGTGTGTGTTTCATTAGAGTAGATGATGAGGTAAATGTGAGGGAAAGTGTGAAAAACATAGGCAGGGCTGGAGAAAAACTGACAGTTGAAAAGGAGTAGAAAAAAGAAAAGTAGAATGTAAATAAGAAAAAGATCAAAAATATACAGTCAAAATTAATTTTAAAAATTTCTTTCAAATGTTGCTATTACAAGTCAGTAAATACTCCTTTCTTAGGGGAAGGATGTAGCCCAGTGACTGCCCAAGCACCCTTACAGGCCTTTAAGGTGTCTGGACATTTCATTCTCTTTATCAGTCAGAGAACATGTTGGCAATGTGATAATTTAATTTTTGCTCTTCAGAAGAAATACATAACAGAAAAAAAAAGCTTCATTGAATCAAATTGAAAAGAGAAAGAGGTGTTCTGCAAATATTAGTGTAGAATCTTAGTGCACATGTGGTCCAAGCCTCTGGAGTGGAAAATAGGGAAGCTCTTGGTCACTGTGCACTGCTGTCTTCAAAATGTGTTCTCAACATGCTGCAGTGCTTCAAATAGTTGATTTTGGGGTTTTTTTGTTTGTTTTTTTCTTCTGTTCTTGTGTGTTGGTTTTCCTAGGATTAGATTCTGTGGTATCTAGAAGTGATTTCAGCAAAATCAGAGCTATATATAATGGAATTTAGAGAAGGCACTTTCCCCCTTCCCCAGAAAATGTTTTTTTCTAGTTTCTATTTGAGAAGTGCTTAGGACATTATGGGCAAGGTCCTGTGTAGTAGTACTGAAAAATGGTACCTCTTAAACACTGAAAGGGAGCTAGGGACTGCTGGAGTGGGACAAAAGAAAGCGGATGATGATCCTGGAGGGAGTGATCCTCCAGTCAGGTGCAGGGGTAGCCAGAAACTGAGAGGAGCTGGGTGATTTTTTGACTTGTACCATGGATTTTCCCCACCACTGATGCTAAAACTTTCAGTATTATTTTCCCAGCTCTGGTATAAATTGAAACTCCACCTCCTCTCTTGTTCTGGCAGGAGATCACTGAGTTTTTAAACACCAAACCTGAGCTGTCTCTCATGGCCAGGACAAATTGTCAGGGTACACTTTCATCTGTCAGCCTGGTAGCTTCACTATGGCTCTCCTTTACTCGAGTTTATTGCAGGCTTTTGAACAGAAATTTGGTCTTCATGAAAAGTGGCTGTTAAAGTTTTTTCACTGGCTGGAGCTTTCAAAAGTTCTGGTCTGAAGTTTTAATTGAACGGTTGGGAAAATGTCATGTTTTCAGGACTGTGGGAAATATTTTCTTCCTTCCCGTCTTTTGGGGGCAAGAGGAAAAAGGCAGGTAAGGGAAGCAGAGTTAAGTCATACAAATTCATATAAACTAGAGGACTTGTTTGACCTTTTTTTAACCCTTTTCTAATGCCTGCCTTGTACATATCTGTGAAGATTTACCCTATGTGAAAGAGATGAGCAGGAGAAGATCTATGCATAGGGAAGGTCTGAGCATTCAGTCTGATTTCAGAGCTTTGGCAGGATATAGGAAAAGATCTGTATTTTGGGCTCTGGCTTCCAGAGAAACATTCATCCAACACTTAGAGATTTTTCTTGATTTTTAATTATTCACAGTCTGCTAGGACACTGAAAGAATAGTCATCTACTGTAAGTTTGCTTTTGTGTTAAACCACTTCTGTACTCTTTAAAGTACATGAATTGGGAAGAGCTACAGAATAACAATTGGGCATAATTTGTAACTTTTCCAGCTAGGAAAAGCCACAGAGAAATCATTCTGATGAGAACACAACTACTGTGCTGGAATTTGATGATCTGTAAGATTTCTTCCAACTCCAGGTGTTCTGTGCTTTAGACACTTTAGGATTTGACAGGATATCCACCCATTTTATTAATTTTGGCAGATATTATGTCTGTGTTGCATAACATCTTCTAGGAGCTGACAATGATTAACATTTTGTATTGCATTCTTGAAAATAGTGTAAGATTATTCCTTTAATTCTGATACCATGCCAGAAAAGTCTTTGTTGGTTGTTAAACTGTAAAAAAAAAAAAATGTGTCAGTGTTGTGATCCTTCTCTCCTTAGGGAAGATGGCATTCTCTCTTCCCTTCTATTCAGAGTACTGAGGGAAGCCTGTGATTCAGCACCCTTTGATTGAAACTGAGAATAATCTCTATGTAAAATATTTAGTTCCCCAGAGCAGAGGTAACACAGAAGTCTATGAAGATTCTGAGTAATGATTTGTATGACACAGGCGCTTATTTCTCTGGAGTTTGGTGAGCAACAGGTGTGGATGTGTAGGGGTAGAGAAGGTGACATGCCACAGTTGTTGAGTGTCACTTGTCAAAAAATCTTTGAAAATTCAGACCTCAGCAAACTTAAACATTTTCCAGACCTGAGCACGGTGAAACCAACTTGTAGGCTTATTTTCCTCTCTGTTTATAGTTGAAAACAATGTACATTTGGCTTCAATAACATTTGTCTTTGTCCCTCAGCTTTTATTTCTGTTTCAAGATACTTGAGATTTTAGTTCTAGTTCCTAGATATTTAATATGGTATATAAATATCTTGCTTGAGTAACTGGAAAAGGGCACTAACGGCTCTTAAAAATAGAAATAGCAACAAACCCAGAAAGTCTGTATACATATAGCCCTGGAAGGAATAGAGCTTTGAGTGCCTTTTTAATATTTAACAATCCATTTTGACGTATCTTATTAGGCTGACCTAGAACAGCTTATTCATACAGATTCAACATTAATAATTAATTCATCCTGGGAGGAAATAAAAAAATAAAACACCTAAATGCATAAAGAGATTTGAGTCCTAGTTCTGCTGATAATCTTATAGGACAAGACCTCCTTTTCATATGATCATTGTGTTTTCCTGTCAGAAATTCCATTAACTTTAATAGATGTTCTTGTGATGCAAAGTATTGGTGCTTGTAAGCAGACCTGACCTAGGTTTAAAAGTCATTCTGTTGGCTGTACCTTCATATGATGTAAGGGCCTAAGTTTAAATTTAAATGTGAGCATGCTCACCAAATTCATTATTTGTTATGTCTTCATTTTTCACATTGCAGAAGTGCATGGAATCCTTATCCAAACCTGTGTACTAGGTACAGGGAAAAACAAGATCCAATTAAAGGAATTTGTAATCTGTATAAAGTCGAAGAGGTAAAAAGATGCAGTAATACAATAGATTCACTTCTTGCTGATATGCAACAGATCAGTATTACAGCTGGAAGAGCAGCTTCATTTTTTCACTGTTCCTTTATATTAGGCCAGGCAGCATTGACAGATATGACCTTGCTGGAAGACTTCTTTGGATATTTTGGGATTTTTTTCCATGTAAGAATAAGATTGCATCTAGTATATTCTGTGATGAAAAAAAGTAAGCAATCTTTAATCTTTGACTCATCAAAAAACATTCAGACATAAAAAAAAGAATCACATATTGGATGAGATTTTCAAATGGCATTAGTTAGTAAGATGTTTACATTTTATGCTTGCTCTTCCTGAGGTCAGTTTCTGCTAATTTGCACATTCTTAATTCTTCCAATTGGTGAAAGTTCCTAAAGCAGACAGATGTTTAACACCAGTTAACAACAACAACAAAAAAAAAAGACAAAGGAAAAAAGTACAGATGGACAAGCACTAGTTATTTACCCAAGTAAGTCACAAATTGCTTCACTGAATGCATTCTTGAAATGCACCCTATAAATAGTGGGAGCATTTAGTCCTTGATATTTGAAAGGATTTTGAATATTTGTAAGAATGGCTAGAGATTTCCTGGTAAATATGAAGAAGGAAGGTTTTGCAGCATATCCCTGAAGACAAATATAGAGAAATCAGTACTTACATTCTGTGGGCTGTTTGCACTTCTTTGTTCAGAATTTCTTGTGCACTCATAGATTCATATTTCATGTATATTTTATAATGCAAATATTTCATATATTATATAGCTGTCTGAACTGCTATAAAAAGATAAATACTCAGCAAGGTTTTTCGTATATAATTTTAGCAAAACTACATCAAGCAGTCTGCTTGTACAAAAATGTGTTCAAGGCTGTTTTACTTCTATGGTTTCTGGTGATGAACATAAATTGGTCATGCTCTGTTTTGTGCATGCTCAGATGTCACTGGAAATATAACAGAGGTTAGCTACATTTTCTTTTTTCCCCTCTCAGGAAGCTTTTCAGTAATGCCAGCATAATATTTTTATAAGACTCTCATGTGCCCACTAAACACTAATCAGGGGTCACATATCATCTGTTTTCTGACTCCTTAGGTTTCTATCATCTGACTTAAGATTGTCTTCCAGTGTTAGAGGATGTAACAAAAATTCAGAATTACTGTAAGGCATGTCTGCATTTGAGTGTAATCACTTCTGGAGTATTGTTGATCTAAGTGTTGTTTGTAACACCAGCTGTACAGCTGCCAATCCTGCTGTGGAAATGAGATACTTCATCCCCAGTGGTGGCCCAGCAATTATCAAGTGAACATACAGAAGAAGTTGCAGTAGAGACTAAAACATAAGTAAGGGTATATTACCTTTGATAATATCAGTTTACCTAGTCCTTTCAGCACATTCAATTCCACATCTCTTATTTCATAACATGAAAATAATATTATTTAACTGCATAAATTCCAATCCATAAACCTAGGATGGATTAAAAACAAGAAATTTTTAGAATCTGCTAAAATATTAGAGCAGCACAATTGCATTTTTCCTGAACCTGGAAAAGAAAATAGATGTTGCATGAATGACTGAATACATCTTAAATGTAATGCTGGAGAATGGCAAGGACTTGAATCATAGTCTGGGTTTATTAATTCCTTAGTCCTTGCTGATCATATCTATCACTATCATCTTTCTTCAGGAAATGGAAGCGTTTGCTTAATTTCCCATCAAAAATTAAAACTTCACTCTTTCTGGTATGAAAAGTCACCATTCTTTGTTTCTGAAATTACTCAGTGTTCTGTTTCCTGAATTCATCACTAAAGCCTTCTCTCAGCTTGATCAAATAATCTTTTCTCTGTAGTGAGAGGAAGAAAAGGAGGGACCAAGCCCACAAAAGCCTCCTCAGTTATCAAATGTAACTGAACAGGATATCAGCATTCATTGTACATGAACAGGACTTTCTGAAGGCTGAGAGCTATTTTCCCTCCTACTTAGAAATGAATACTCTAAGTGAAGGTACAACCCAAAAAGGAGGAACTGTGGAAGGGTAGAACTTAGTACATTTTATAATTTTCAGATATGTTCTCCTGAGTGCTGAACCTCACTGATCATTACTCCAATAAAGAGTGGGCTGATGTGTGGGAAGGAGTTTGTAACTGCATGAGTGTCATTTAGCCAGTCTGCCCCTGTGCCAACTGATTCTCTACTAAATAGCTACTCAGTGGTACGTCTGGGCTGAGAAAAACTGAGAGAAGTTCTCTCATTTTTCTGTTCAGATGAGGCATCCTTAATAATAAAGACCTTTGTAACATTGATGGCTTGTATTTGTACTTTCCTGTATTTCTTCACACTATTGGACTAAATTCTTTAATTCAAGGACTGAGCTCTAACCAAAATATCAGGTTGATGATGGTGGTGCTCAATTTGTCATTCTTTTCCTCTTTTTCTGGACTAAGATATCTACCAGAAAATCTCTGCAAGACAGCAAAATTAATCAATGAACTTCTTTGTGAGAATTTCTCAGCAGGCTGGCGGCAGGGCAGATCTAATATTTCAATAAATGCAATCCCCAAAGGACTGGGAGCATGGACAGACTTGTTGGGGAGCTGCGATTGTACACAGAAATACAAATATCTGAAAGGCTTCTCAGCTTCCTTTTTCTTTTGTTTTACTTCCCTTTCAGAAAGGAATATTTTGCAACTGAGGCTTTTATTGGCTTATGAAGCTTACTAGCCACCAGATATATCCACTGGAATAACAAATATCTTGTGTTTGTACTTTAGTTATGTTGGAGAACACCATTTAAAATGTTTTTGTACCAGGCATTTGTAGAAACAAGATCTTTCTGTATTTCTGAAGTCTGACTCACATGTGCTAAGTGACAATCATTCAGGAGTAATTACTTACTTTAATGACTGTATTTATAGATGGTTAAATGGAAATGTTACATGTCTGAAGTCCTGGAGTTGCCACATCTAGTCATTATCAGCTAATTATTTTCAGTACTCTGACAACAGGCAGGAGAGATGCATTTTTCAAAAGCTACGAAGGCATAAGTGTAGATTAATGTGACAACTGGTCTTCCACACAACCTCCAAAATGTGACTGCATTATTTTCAATGGGAATACTGCAGAAAAATTAAAATAATTTAATGATTGGAACATGTATGGTTCACATTTTTCTAATTTAATTTTCATCAAAAGTTTAGCTTGTGCTTCTACATCTGGAATAGAAGAAGACTTGCATCATGCTATAATGTCTTACAGAGAGCAGGGTTCACAGCTGATGTACAGCAGATCTACCGAGTGAAAAACTTGCTGAGTCTCAATCTGCCCAACTGGAAAGTGAAAATATGCTACTTCACAGAGCGCCTTTTAGATTCCTGATGTGCTGGCCTTGGTGTTTTGTGGTTGCATGTTGATCCTTGGGTTGGTTTGACCTAAGGAAAGGTGCTATGGCATGTAATGAGCTCAGGTATGTGCAATAATTCTCTCTAGTTGATATAACAACAATCTGAGTTCTGCCAAGATTTCTGTAAGTATGAAGCTTATTGTTAGAAAAGGCAGCTATTTTGAAATGGCACTAATAGCAATTTGAAAGAAAAGGACTCATAACGTGTGAAATCAAAGTCTCTTGCAGGTTTCTGAATCTGTGAGCTCGATCCATGGTGCAGAAAGAAAACCCTAAAGAAAAAAATATAAATTTTGGCTCATGTAAAGGATCTTCTCTATGTACCTGGCAGGTAAACAGGAATATTTTGATTAGTCTCACAATCAATCAGCATAAGAGTTTCTGACTGGTGGGCCATGAAACTATGCAAGAAAGGAGATAGAAGGTGCATGGTAATCTAAATTTTAGGTGAGGGAAAAAAATACTTTTTCTCTGCTTTGAAAATCAAGGCAGAAATGAAACTGTAGTCTCTGAATCTCAAAGTATTTTTCATATGTGCACTCTATTTGCTCTGCAATGAGTGTCTGCTGTCCCTGAGAGCAGAGTAAGACTGCAGCTATATTTCAGGGGAATTTCATGGCATGTAAGGAGAGCAGAGTTGAAGCTCAGAATTGACACGTGCCTCCTAAAGACAAACTCTTCCTAGAGGAATGTGGATGTTGGTGGTGTGACGTGGTGCTCCTGACCTTCCTGCCTGTTCTTCGAATGACCAGTGAGGCTTTAATAAGCAATGTGTCTATTGGTAAGTTTTTGCCAATATGAGGTCAAATGCTTTTGGTGCACTTCATAATGTTGTATTTAGATGAACTTGCATTATCCTAGTAGTACAAAAACAAAACACTTGAAGAAAATTAGGCTGGTATTAAGAAAGTATACTTAAAATTATGTTAGTTGGCTTAGGTTGCAGGCAAAAAATGTTTATATATTTCTACTGCAAATACATATACATATTTTAGGCCCTTATTAGTATATTAGCATTTATCCCAATTTTACTACTGAGACCAAATCATAACATAAATTTGAGAGATTAGGGATGAACAGATTGTTCTGCTTCTCTAGGTGTGACTTTGTGTTAGTTGTTTTCCTTTTGGGTTTTTATCTCCCCAATTCTGACTGGGGAAATAAAAACATGTGACATTAAAATGGGATAGAATTCATAACAGAAATCCCAGACTCAAAGCAGAAACCTTGGTTAAAATACGGAGGATGACTGGGTTCGTATACAACAAGGAACAGAGGAGCTGTAAGACGTTTATTGCAAAAATAATTTTAAGAAAAGATAATGAAAAGAGAAACAAGGGAAAATAGAAATAAAAGGAATATCCATGTAGCTGAGAGAGTCCCTGAATATTTTTACTAATCAGGCTATATTCAAAATTTAACTAACCAAGTTTTCAAGCAAACGTTTAATCAAATTCTTGGCAAAAGGGACACAAGTTCTTGTCAACTCTGATTTTTTGACAGGTTCTTATTTTTGGTATTGTTTTTGGAACTGCGCTTCCTGCCATTCTGTCTCACTAGTTATAGTTCCATTAAAGAGCCATTAGCTGCCTTTCAGAATGTGCACACTGCTCCTTGTTCCCAGTGCAAACAAAGTGAAGTTAATCCCAGCTGAAGTGGATATGCAACAAAAGTCTTATAAAACAAACTAACATCTGTACTGGCAAAATAACAGATGGCTCTTATTTGCTTTCTTCATGTTTGTAGAGGATCTGGTGGGAAAGACCATTCCTGTTGGCAGTCTTTGATCTTAATACCTGGTGTAAACCAGTATAACAGGGAGCATTGCCCACTCTGAAAAGTGGATGTGTGTGAGACCTGCTAACACCAAAACTGGGCAAAAACAGTGCAGAGAGAGCAGGAGCCCACAGCCCAATCTGTGTTTTGCTGCTCTTCTTGGTTTTCAGCACTGAAGGTGTGCCTATTTGTATTTGAGAAATCTTTTCCCTATCAACCTATGTGCAGTAGATTTTAGACATCTTGCAAGAATTTGTGTATACATTAATTATTAAGCTACCAAATTCTAAGTGATGCTATCTTTACAGTAGAAGTGAGGCTACAAAGCTATGCAAAGCATCATGTACATTAAGGTAAACACCACTCACAACACTGTGTACCTTGTTATTTCTATTCAATTTTTTTTCTATTTCTACTGTGACAGCTCCCTTGATCATTCTCTTTTAGAAAATAGTCTCCCATCTGTGCCATTGCTGACAAATCCAGTTTAAAACTGGGACAGGATTGCCCCTCAGAATACTACATGGGTTGTACTAAAGGTATATAACCAGTGATAAGTACCAGGTAATAAGAATCTCTATAAATTATTATCAAACCAGCTTGTATCTGATTTGAATCAATGTCTTAACTAAAAAGGACATTTTAGCTTCTACACATATTATCCTGAATTGTGCTTTGGGCACCTAAGGACATTTTGGTGTGCACATTGCATACCTGTTTTCTTGACTGCCAATAAGTTAGGAAAGAATATATGTGATTGTAATTTAGGGCAATTGTAGAAATACTAACAGTCTTGGGACATTTTAATTCTTTTCTCTCACATTTCTCTTCATCATTCTGCTAAAAATTGTTTAGCAAAATTAAAATAATTCATATATGTGGGAGATGTCAGGAAAATAAAATTAATATGTTGAAATTCAGAGAGATCTAAAAGATGTTAGTCTTTTCATGACTTTTCTGAGCTGGGGAGGTTAAATTTGGTTTGTGGATGAAGTAAATAATAATGGCCATAACAGAATGCATTGAAGTAAGGAACAGAGGAGATTATATTAAACATGCAAATATGCTCAACTGCTCATGCACTAGAATCTTTGATGAAGAAGAAAATGTAATTTGTCTTAACTTTGCAATTACTCATTGCACAACGTTTGTATCTAAACAAATCCACATCTTCGTGGGGGCTTTAACTTGTCACAATAATCTTTGCATTTTCTTTAATCAAGATTTTAATAGTATCTCTATAATGGATTTTAAAAGGTAATATTTCAAACCATTCAGTTTTGGGAACCATTCTCAAGATAATTAAATCTTTCACTACAGAATAATTCATCTAACTCTGCCACTATATAAATATTTCAATCACTTTAGGGTCCAGTGCAATTGGAAATTATTTCTTGTACTGTAGCAGAATATTTACAGAGCACAAATTAGACATATAAGCAATGTTATATTTTAGAACTCCCAAATATGCAGCCAGCCAGTAATGATGTTCTTTATCTTAAATGTATTGAAAACTTTTTCTCTGCTTAAGGGCAGTTGGCTTGGTTCTAAACAGGGCATGTCTGTGGCTCTCAGGACTGCTCAAAGGCACTGAGATACTTGCCCACTTGGGAATATATAAATATGCACTTGTGCCTGAGTTAGAAAATTAATCTTTAGTTCAAGTTTTCATGCTGTGTATTTGAGATATCACACAGCAAAGGTCTCACTTGAATAAAGGAAAGAGAAGGTCTCTGTGGGAGACTAATGGCCTGTATAACCTTGATCTGCTTTGTGCTTACCATAAGGCAAGTCCCAAGCTGACCCTGCAAATTTAATTTAATTTCAGACTCATGGAGGGCTGTATTTTCAGTTTTATTTCTCCATATTCCTCTCATTTCTTTGTTCACTGTATTCTGTTTTAATGTATTTCTAGATGAAGGGAAATTGAATTTATCTTACTTGAATTTGAGCCTGTCTATATCAACAGAATTTATGAGCACTGCAGTTAAGAAGCTTGAACCAAAGGGAAGAAGCTAATCAGGCTTGATTAAATATGCTCATATATATTGAAGATTGGATAGCTGGGGCATCAAGCAGAGAGACACATGCACATTTGGTGAACTGACCTTCATGAAATGATACCAAAAGTATTTGTCATGGACTGGCTACTAACTCTGGGTTTATGACAGACATTTATAACTTGCTTTCAAAAAAAGTGCATAAAGATGCAAAACTACAGAAATATTTGGTAACTAGTGACCCATAAGATGTAAAATTTAATTAGGAAGAAGTTTCTAAAACTCCCAATTTCCTCATTTTCCTCCTGAGTACACCAGATTGATATTAATCAACTTATTACCATGTCTCTCATC
Organism: Sialia sialis; assembly: GCA_009812075.1. Taxonomy (NCBI): domain Eukaryota; kingdom Metazoa; phylum Chordata; class Aves; order Passeriformes; family Turdidae; genus Sialia; species Sialia sialis. The sequence goes on from VRYO01001366.1 coordinate 16,648,014, forward strand.
CTTATATGGAGTTATGGAAAAATAGGTAGTCTACCCTACTATCTAGAAGCTACAGGAAAAGCATGCTTGCAAAAAAGATGAATACCATCTCAAGAGGCAGTTGAGATACTCACTAAATTATTTGAAATAACTAGTGCTGTGAATTCTTCGAGAAGCTGTTTTAAATGTTGAAAGGTCTGCAATGGGATAAATTCCCCAGGAAAAGCCACATGGTCCATACATGAGTGATGCTTGCTGGTGGAGTTTAAGGGTTGCACCAACCTAGGGGACCTTAGTGGTATAAAATACATAAATACATAAAATACAGACACACACACAGCTTTTGTTCTGTACACTCCCAGAATGTCCTTGCACCAGCAGGGTTAGAGGCTCTCATATATCTGGAAGCACATCCTCCAAAACAACACTGCTATCTCAGGGTTAGATGTTGTTCTTTGTCTGTCTTTGATCCAGTGTATTTCCAGCTGTGTCAGGCTGCTGGATAATCTCCTGTGACTGCCTCTGATCTGTCACAATAACTTGTGTTTTCCATCAGTTTGTAGGTTTCAGTCTCTGTTCCCAGAGCCAATTTTCCAAGCGATAAGAATGAAATGGGCAATGTTTTCTATAATATTTGAATCAGAACAAAACCAAAAGCTAGGATAAACTCATATATATATATATATATATATATACACACACACAGACATTTCACAACTGTAAGGGGCACTCTTTTGACTAAAATTTTGATTGAAACCCAGAAGTGCACCTTATAATCCAGTGCACCTTATAGATGGGCAAAGTTTGGAAATTTGTCAGCCTAGAAGTGCAAGCCGTGAGCCAAGCCGTGAT
>VRYO01001366.1:16649844-16748325 GCA_009812075.1 Sialia sialis
AAAAAAAAAAGTACGCCTTATAGTCTGGTGCGCCTTATAGTTGTGAGATTACTGTATAAATATACATGTACATATATACATATATGTAGTGAAACATAAGTCTCTACAAGAATCTTTTTAATCTAAGGTAGGAGGAACGATGAAGGATGTAATATTTGTACATCTGTGTGTCTCACAGATAGATGGTAAGACCATGACATTTGTTCTTGGTTTTACTGGAGTCTTTCTGCATGACCTTGTGAAAGCTGCTTCACAATTCTGTCTCAGCTTCCCCATCTGTCCAATGATGCTTGTAAAACACTTTGAGATGTGGTGAATAATGTCACAGGAATTAACACTTCTCGATTCAGAGACAGTAAGAGGCATATAAACTTTGGGAGTAAATGCTGTGCTGAAATAGTGTAATTGTGTGTGACAATAGTCCTACACATTAGGACGGATAATGTGTTCATGGTATGATTATACAGATAGATATATGTAGAGATGATACATATTGATAGATATAGCTAGCTAGATATAGATTAGATATACATATACAGATATGAGAGCAGAAGTCTATTTTATAATGTCCACTACACTTCATCAGCACCTTTTCAGATGACTTGAAACTTTCTGGTACTAAGGCAGTGCTCACAGAAAGGTTTGCTAAAATCATTACATTTCGGTTCACATTTTCCAAAGTTCTGATTATATACCTTTCCTTTCTGTGTCCTTTTGCTTAAAAAAACCCAAATAATAAAAAATTAGATTATTAAATGCTACCCTGCTTTGGATGCAGCCCAGGACATGATTGGCTTTGTGGGCTACAAGCACACACTGTCAGGTCATGTTGAACTTTTTGTCAACCACACCTTCAAGTCATTCTCCCCAGGGCTGCTTCCCATCCTTTCTCCACCCAGCCTGTCTCTGTGCTTGGGATTGCCCTGACCCAGGTGCAGGACCTTGTCCTGCCTTGTTGAACTTCATGAGGTTTGTGTGGGCCCACCTCTCAAGCCTTTCAAGGTCTCTGTGGATGGCATCCCTTCTCTCCAGTGTGTCAGCTGCACCACACAGCTTGGTGCATTGAAAAACTTTCTAAAGTATGTTAAATCAATTGCAAAACCCTGCATGTTTTTGTTCTTTGTGTTTAGTTGTAGTAACAACTGCATGCGTTGGTAATGTGCAAATGTAATGCTTAAATGTAATGCTTAAACTCCTAAATTCTAGTTCTAAGAAAGATGTTAAAACTTACTTTAAATAAATGCAGCATGAGTTTACTTTTCCCATGAGAAAATTTTATATAACACTGTCAGTAATTCCCTGCTGAAATAATTGCTGCCAACACTTCGCTTCCGGACTTGTGGATTCTGTTAGCTTTTGACAAAAAAATTCTCTTTTGCTAACTGAAAGTTGCTGATATGAAAATGACTATTAAAATCTTCATGAATTGCCTTCCTTTTCTTAATTAAAGGTTTTTAAAGTAACCTCTTTTTGGGTCTGGAATATAAGATGATAACTGGCTATACTTTGCTGAGATAATTCCCTTCATTACAAAAATAGTAACAAGAGAAGTTTTTTTCCAAATATCAATAGATTGGAGTTATGCATACTGTCAGATAAAAGGTAGTCTTCATATATTCAACCTGGTTCAATTAAATACTCTTCTTTAAAAGCAAGTCCAGATCACATCTTACAATGTTTTGTTTCTACTAATTTGCTGCAGTCATAGTAGCTCAGACAGCTTTACTGGTTATTAGCTTTTTGAAGTAATTTAGATGTTAATTTTTCTTCCTTGAGAGAGAAAAATAATTGCTGTATACATGAGCATAAAATTATTTAGAACAGGTAGAAATAAAAGGACATGAAAAGAAAAAGAAATAATTAATAATTGTGAATCTGGAGTGTTTCTCAGTGCTCAGATGGCCAAGCCACCAGCTTGGTCAAGCAAAATGCTGCCCTGGGAAGGAGCCAGCAGGGCAGGCTGGGCACAGGCTGGGAGCAGTCCTCTGGAAAAGCCACAGGGGTCCTGCTGGGCAGCACTGGGATGTGAGCAAGGAAAGTGTCCTGGCAGCTGTGGGAAATAGAAAAGGTGTAAGAATCCCAGAAAGTTGTGTGAAAATAAATCTTAGGATGGAGAAATGCAAGAATGCTGAAGATGCAAAGACAAGAAACAATAGGGCTGTGAGCTGTGTAGAGATAGGCTTTAGAAAATATGTTAAGATAGATAGTAGAATTATGTAAGTTTAATAATGAAGTTTATCCTTTGTTTTAAACCATTAAAAGTAAGAATTTTGAGAAGCAAGAGGTACGTGTAAGTACACTAATTTGCAATAGCAAACAATTGTCTGCTTTTAGTATTATCTTATTGGCTAAAAAACTTTTAAAAGACCATATAACTAAGAACAACTTGTCTTGTTGTAAGCAGCTGAAGCTGGTCCATGTCCCTTGCTTAGTTCTGTGAAATGAGGCTGACGGTTGTGATGGAATAAAGGCTTCAAGACAGCTGCTCCAGCTGTCCTGTTGTTTGTGTACATAGATATATGTAAATGCAAGATAGCAGCACAGGGTCAGGTCATAGGAGACCTGCTGAAATAAGAGAGTGAATTAATAAAAAAACAAAACAAAGGAATATTACATTTACAACTTAACTAATTATATTCATACATTTGATTTAGGGCTTTGTTTGGAGGTTTTCTAAAATTTACTTGGAATGTAGAAAGAATTTAGGTTAAACAATAAAATAGAAATCAAAATTGTTCTATATTGTAGAATTCATACTCTTAATACAATAGTTTTGAAATTAAACATGGAAATTAAATTTGAGCCTTAAAAACCAAGCTTATAGAAAAATACTGTTCTTTCCAGTATTTATAAAGGAAATTTTAGCTTGTATTAAATCTTGCAGTTTAAATGATGATCCTAGAAGTGGTCCTGATTTGTGCTCATGAAGTATTTCATTGATAATTTGAGAAATGTAAGCTAGAAATCTATTACAATTTGGTTTGAAGGGAAAGCTAAAATTGTGATAATAAATCTGCAAGGCATATATTTGGAAGTTTCTTCTTTAAGGAACTCAAAACTTATTAATTCACAATGAGGACATTACAAAGACTTAGAAGCTGTTGTTTTAAAATCAACCAACTATATAAAAAAACAGTTTAAAAAAATTTAATGTTAGGTTTTGTGTTTTAAATGGTCAAAGTAGGTGTTTCTATTTCCCTAAAGAGCAATATTTATATTATTTTTCAACCACAGCCAAAAAGTGAAGGAAAACCTCATTTGAATCCTCAAATCATTTCGTCGGATGCTTTCACAAATTTCTGTAGCCTTTACTATATCTTAATTGGATACATGAATGCCTTATGAAGTGCAAAGAGAAGCTTTTTTGCTCATTCTATCAGTCGGAAAATTCAAAAGTTCAAGAAGCAGAGTAAGTACCCTCTGAAATATCCCATAATTTAAGAAAAACCCTATGCTTCATAAATTAATTTTCACCTTAATTTCTCAATACATTAGTGGAAAATATTAACTTGTGGACTTTCTGATTGCTGTACTGATCAAAAAGGGAGGAGTAATTTTATAAGTCTCTTTGAAGAAAAATGAAAGCAAATGAAAGATGAAGGAATTTGATAACATCAAAAAGAATTATAATTTGATGATGACCTTTCTGTTTTCTACTGATCCATTTCCTGTTCAAGTTTGTATGTTCTCAGATGTACAGTAATTTCACGCTTATAAGGCGCACCCTTTTGACTGAAATTTTGATTGAAATTTGGAAGTGCGCTTTATAGGCTGGTGTGCCTTATATATGGACAAAGTTCAGAAAATTTGCCAACCCAGAAGTATGAGCCCACGGCAGCCCCAAGCCAAGCCAAGCCCGCCTGGCCTAGAGCAAAGCCGAGCCTGCGCAGCCCTGAGCCGAGCCAGTAAACCCCGTGATCGCGTGATTCTGTTACTAATTCATTACTTTGTTGCACGTGGATCCTTGCTGGGGGGGAAAAAAGTGCGCCTTATATATGGACAAAGTACCGAAATTGCCGACAAGCCGGAAGCGCTTCTTATACTCCGGTGCACCTTATAGGCATGAAATTACTGTACTTTTGGTAGATGGATCCAAACTATAGCCATGGATCTAGATGCACAATGAGAGCGAGCAAATTCAAAACCAAATTTCTTGGCAAATTTTAAAGTTAGTTAGTTTCCCTGATGAACAAAACAAATCCAGAATTAATGCCATGATGCCTCTAATTATTAGTTAGCCTTCCACTGAATTTCTGGAATTTATTGGATAACTGTAATATAATATACCATCATGAATTTCTGTTGTGGGTTACAATATGATTGCATGAAGTATATATTTTTTAATTTTCAAATATGCCAATTTATTGCAGATAAATATTGAATTGGCTCTTTTAATGAAAAAAAAAAAAACCATCTTTCTCAGATTGCTCATCTCTAGTAGACTATTTTTGAGTTGACAAAGACATGAGACTGTAATTAACTCTCTCCTGGTACCACTGTTGGTTAAAAAATTTTCCTGAGTGAAATTTGCCAAAGCAAACCCCGTCCAGTAACCATGGATCACTCTCAGCAAAGCAGAGGTATTGATCTGGATGCTCCTTTTGTTTTGGGCTTTTTGATTGCTCTGCTAGTCATACTGACCAAAAATATAATGGTCTACAAATGTAGAGTTGCTTGGCAACAATGAGTAAAATACTGTGAATCCTTTTAATTTTGTTGTATTTGTCACCACAGAACTTTTGTGATGTTCACATGTGAAAAATAATATTGGGTGTTTATAATACCAATAAAAGCAAAAGGATCCAGAACAGTTTAGACGAGAGCTATCCATGACACAGGTGTATCAAATGAGTGTTTTTTGCATTGTTTGAATTGTTTCAGAGTTCTTTTGTTTTGTTTTGCTTTGGGGTTTCTTTTGTGGTTTTGTTTTTTGGGTCTTTTTGACAAAATAGTAGGCTATTTACATTCTTGCATCTCCCAGTTTTCTTGTAAAAAGACAGCATGTAAAACTGCTTTCTTCTCCTGCATTCTGAAATGACCTTGTGGTACTGATGTGCTAATATATTCAAATGAGACATTGTGTTTCAAAACCCATTAGCAGACATAAAAAAATGCCAATATACTAAAAATAGAAATACTTTTGAAATGCAGGGATATAAATTTAACTGTGTTAACTAACTTAGCAGTCAGGTTCTGAAAACACATGTTTTGTCAGGACAGTCTGGGAAGGTTGGAGCCACAAATGTTTCTGCAGTAGCTGCGCTGTTTTTATTGGGAGAGGTGAATGGGATTAATTTTGTTCTAGAGTAAAACCTAAGAGCCTGGGTAAGTTCCACCCTCAGCCTGAGCATTGCTGGAAATGGAACTCAGTAGAGATGGGCAAAGCTCTGAGATACAGCTTTGCCTCCAAAGAAACAACCACCTCCTTTTCCCTGTCCACACCACGCTCTCTGTGCATTGCAGACCCCTTTCCTCTTTCCATGGTACGTGGAACAACAAACTGCTGCAACAAAGCTCCAATCCTGAGAGCAGCAGCACAGGGTCCAAGAACAGCTGCCCAGGTTTGGTGTTTCCCAACAAGGTTTGAGGCTGTTGCTGATTTTCCTCAGAGGCTTATCATGCCAGTCAAGACAAGAAGTAGCAGAGAATTGCTCTCGGAATAATTACTTTTTTGTCCCAGAGCTGAGTATCTTAATAAATATCTGTTTGTTGAATATTATGGTCAGATCCAATTTATTCTGGGGGTGAAGGCTGGATAACTTTCATAGATCAATATAAGTTTATCACCAGTATGTAGCAAGAAGAATGTTGTGGTTCTGTAGCATTTTGTAGTTGTGAAATATTTCCTGATTTACCTGGATTTACCTGTTGGCAGGAAAGAGCAGTGGAGTTCTAGTTGGGAGTGGGAAGAAAAAAAAAAAAGAAAGTGTAACTACTTCTGTCTTCCATCACTAATCTAAAACAAGTTTTAGATTTTTTCAGATCAGGCAGTTCTTGTGTTGGTTATTATAGCTTAACAAATTGAATCAAATTGTAGCTTGCCCTGCAAAAAATGCCACCAGTTACTAAATGCAAGTAGTAGCAGGCCAAAACCAGTTCTTGAAAGGAAAACATACTAGCATTTAGATATGGTTTGGCTTTTCAAATTATGTCAGTCTCTAAATCAGCCCTTTCATGAGAGAGCATAGAGGTCAAAGATTTTTGTTGAAAGGATCTGAATTTTTCTCTGTTTCTCCTATAGGTTACTACAGATGTTGAGGGCGTTATACAAGATCTTAATGATTTAAATTATATGTGTAAGATGAAATATAGCTGTAAGGTGGATAAATATAGATAGCAATTTAAAAAAACAATAATTTGGAGCAGCTTGTTTACATCTTCCCCCAGAATCTGAATTTAATACAGCTTAATAGAATTAATTACCTTTGTTCATCCTTTAGTTATTTTGATTTATTATGGATAAACTATATACAACTACCATTAACCATCACTGAAATTTTGGGATTATGTGCATGGCTTACATAAAATCATTTTTTGGTCTCTTTATACCTAGTGATTAGCTAGTGCCCCAGCTACCATCAAAACAGTATCATGTATCAGAATAGCAGAATAATATTTTAATCTCTTGAGGAAAAATTTACTGCATCAGATATAAGAGTTTATTCCTTTGAAAAAGCTGTACATGGCGTCAACATTATTATACCAATATCTGCCTAGAACTAAAACATTTGGGTATAGTTGAGAAGGGTTATTATTTGGATTTGGGCTTTATCAGATTTTTTTTCTAGTTCTTGTTGCATAAACACCAGATGAATCAATTCAGAGGCAACTAGAGTATTTGAAACATTATGAACACGCTTTTTAATTGTCTCTTTGTTTTGACAAGAAAATAAGAAAAGAAAATGCTTATTAAGTTTTCTTGCCTGTTGAAATCTCTATTGCCTGAGCACTTTATTTGTGATAAAGAGCAGTAAAACTTCATGGTGTATGTAATAGGAAATTGTGATTTATACTTAGATGGCATTGTTGTGACTTTTCTGGGCTCTACTTTCAATAACCTGAAAATAAATTTAACTAGTACTCAAAAAATTATTGTGTATTAGCCCTCCTCTCATATCCCCTTGAAGTCAGAAATGTTCCACATAGTTTTTCTATATGTCACTTTTAGGCTGGGCAGCTTTATGGGAGGATTAATATTTACTAGATATCTTTGGAGAGTGATAGCTATGTTGTACATGCAGGATTCACTAATTAATAATACTTAATTAAATTTTATTTTTAAATAAATAAAATCATAACATTTTAATAGTAATTACTTTTAAATTAATTAATTAGCTAATTAATTAACTCACTAATTAAGAATGCTTAATTAATTTTTTTATTTTTAAATAAAAGTATTTCTTTCCCCTTGCTTGGTGCATCTGGAGACACCAGAGAATCTTTGGTGACTATTTAATGATATCCCTTTCTTAAACACCAAACTGAGGATTATGATGTTTTCTACAACATTGTTTGTTTCTGCCTTAGGTTGGCAATAACCATAAAATAATGCTCTCCCCAGTTCTGCCTCCCCCAGAGTTTACCTGATTTATTTAAAGGCAGAAATTCCATCTCCTCTGACATTTTATGTTTACTACACAAAGTAGGTTAAGCTCTTGTGTTTCTGATATAAATTCTTGTCTTTTGAATATACACTTTATGCAATATCACAGGTGCATTTTGACTGGTGCTGTGAACTTTCTCAGATTCTTAATGTCTCCTTTTTTCAAACTTGCACTTGACTCTTTATCAATTAGCACATGTGAGCTTTTCCTCCCCATCATCCCCAAGTGATGAACTTCCCACGTAATAACAGAAATTAATCCCATTTAATACCATTTCTGTTTTTTCTCTTCCAAAAGCCAATCAAACTACCTTTGTTAAATGGTAATCCACATTTGTTTTTAAAATGCCACATTTTATGTCAATAATGGCTGCCATTAATGGATTCCTACTTCATGTTATTTAATGTAACATATCAATATGTAAAATATCAATCTTCATATCAGTCCTTCAAGAACTGGTAACCTCGTTGTGGTCTGAGGCTTTTTACCCCCTATTCCTTATAATATTTTCATTAAATAACATTAGCCATAGCACTTTTAAGATACTCCACCATAACTATGTATTGTATGCAATCATATAAAAATCATTGCTAACATTCAGAGCATAATGTCTGCCTTGTAATTAGCTACCATTTCAAAGAGAGAATATTAAGCTAATATTATGTCTATTTATTATACCTTGTACAGCATTTGTTGCATTTTTCCCCATATTGTTCACAGAAATAATGGTTTTCATCTGTCATGCTGTATCTGTTTCTTAAACACAGCTATTGCAACAGATTATTTAATAAATGTGCCTTTCTCTTTATGATATAAAACCATTATCTCACAAACATTTCCTGGTGGGTGAGAAGTCAGTGGATTTATGTACAACGCTTCTTTGGGGCAGGGGTGATGGGCTGGGGGTAGTGGTTGTTGCTATCGGCCTGGAAGAAGCTGAACTTAACCCTACAGAAGTAAATAGAATTAAATAAGCTTTAAACCAAGCTCTGTGCAGATAATTGTGGCATCAGAAATGAGCTTACTAATTTTTTTTGCCTTCAGGCTGTGAAGAGTTTCACGGCTTTGGTTTTCAGCACCTGCATTGTTTAATTCAGGAACTAAAGCAAGTTAGAGATCATTCAGCTCTGTTTACAGAACGTTTAGCCGTGTCTGTGATTTGCAGTGTTCCATCTACCTTAAAGATGAATTGCTGGCAGGCTGAAAAACACTAAAATAATGTTGGAGATGAGATCAAAGTGTGTGCACACCTGGTATTGGTAGTTGTCATTCCAAATAAAGTTTAAATTCCCATTCTTTAGCAGCAGTAGCACCCAAAATGTGGTGTTTCAGTGTGTCCTGCCTCCCTTGGGCTCTGCCCTGCACTGGCAGCAGTGTTTGCTGTCACCCAGAGCCACGCTGCAGAAGGAACTGCTCTGACTTTTAAACACATTGACTGGCAGCTCTTGTCTTCTCCACTCTGGAAACTCAGATCCCCGCTTTCCACCCAAAACAAAGTCTGGGTCTTTTTTATTTATTTCAGTGTCAGATGTGAATAGCAAAGGAGGAACATTTTTAGGCCTCATAGCTAGATTTTGTACAGAGAGTGCTAAAGCTGCATATGGCACAAACACTGGAATTATCGTGTGTGGGCATGGAACAGGCAAAGGAGCACCAGCAAGTCAAAAAAGAGAGACAGACAAAGCTGGGAGGAGATGGGACCAAACAATTTTAGTTCAGTTGTTCCCTTATAAACACCTCACAACTTGAATTGATTCTGAGCACAGAATCAGTTTCCGTTTCTTCACCTTAGAACCCTGGGTAACCAGATGTAAATCACCTTTATTTCAAGATCTGACCTTAAATCAACTCTAAGATGTGGAACACTTTGATAAAATCTCTAAGTAAAATTACTTAGCTGAAAGTATGTCAGGTGTAGGTAATATGGCTGGTATTAAACACAGCATTCCTAAGAAAGAGAAATCCTTTTTCTACAGAAAGAGGAACAGTCAACCTCCGTGAGGCTGCAATTATAATATTGATTTTTTTTCTGTCATATTTTAAAGAGCAATTTTACTGCCTTAAAATACTTTGACATCTATTGAAAAAGATCTTTTATAAATTTGGCTAAAAGAGCAGAGATCCTGCTGATCAAGGAATAACAATTTTGCTCTAGCCCACCTGGAATTACAGGGTGACTGACGCACCTTTTAAGATATTATGCTCTTATGATTTATTAATAGAAGAAAATAGATTAAAATTTTACTACAAAATCTTGATTTTTTTTCAGCTATTTGCTTCCACAGTGGCATGAGGAATGAGGCCCAGTAGCATGCTCGTCCTTCCAGGAGCATGTGCACTAAGTGGGTGACAGTGGTATCTGGCATTTTAGTATATTGTGCAAATATTTAACATATAAGTGCTGTAATTTAATAAAGGTCACACTCCTTATGTTAGTACCTTGTTTTGCCAGCATTAGAATTAGATTGAAACCTGCCTTTTGACCTTCTCCAATTCTCACATAAGAAATGCTGTTAAAACTGTAGGGATCTTACAAACAAGAATAATCCTGCTTCCCTTCAGCTGTCCCACCAACCCCTCTACAAGCATGTCCAACAAGTAGTGATGAGGGGGAGCATACAATAACAATTGGAAACACTGCCTAAGCACTGGTAGCCTCTATTTATTTTTGTGCATTTCTCTAATATTGGTGTTCTACCTTAAGGATTGAAGAAAATTGTTATTTTTCTTCAAACATACACAGAAGTGACATCTTTGGAAGAAATGTGTTGCCACCAATAGGTTATACTCCTTTGAAAGTGAAATAATTTATATGTGTAGTAAAAACTGGATTATGAATTCCACTGTGGATGTTGTGGGGAAAGGGAGGGAAAGGGTGTGGCTCTTCTCTTAGCACCTCTGTGTTGTGCATATATATGCAGTAATGTGATATATTGGTGATCTACAGTATTTATGTTGAGATGAGTATCTCCTTGAAAACAGAGCCATTTAGTGGTAGGAATTGCTCTGGAAAACATTGTACTGATCAGAGAGGGTGAAGATACAGGCCATTTTTTACTGATTGATTTAAGTGAAAATGAGTGAATAAACCCAACTTTTGAGAGACATAAATTTGTATTTAATATTTTCTGCATTTAGATTGAGTGATTTTCCACATTGGTCGCAAATAATTATCATAGTATTATAACAGAGTATTTGTGCATGTGTGATGACAGAAGCTGGTTTTGGGTGCAGGCGGAATTTCACTCTGCTCAAGTACAGTAATTTCATGACTATAAGACGCACCTTAAAGCCTAAAATTTTGATTGAAACCCGGAAGTGCACCTTATAATCCAGTGCGCCTTATTTGGAAACCATTTGAGTATTGAAGGGATCTCAAAACAATTTCTGTTTCACATTGCAGAGCAACAAAACTCCCAATCAAATGACCACAAGCAGGTGAGAGCCGCCCGAGCAGCCCAGCACCGGGGGCGGCTGCAGGGTGCAGGAGAATGCCGGGCGAGAGTGCCGGGGCCCGCGGCATGGGGAGGGTGCCTGGGGCTGCATTTAAAGTCTGCGCTGATCTGTGAAAAATGTTTGCAAATTGAGCACCTGCCAGAAAACCCTGCAATCATGCAATTCAGTTACTAAATCATTACTTTGTTGCGTGCGGATCCTTGCTTCAAAAAAGAAAGTGCGCCTAATAGTCTGGTTGGCCTTATATATGGACAGAGCTCAGAAATTTGCCGGCAATCTGGAACTCTGCCTTATAATCCGATGTGCTACATAGTTATGAAATTACTGTAAGTTTGCTTGTGGAGTTTGCATGGCCAGCTTATATTACCCAAAGAGCAACTGCATGCATGCAGCTCACAAAATGAGCTCCAAACCCCCTGTGAGTTTCCCTAAGAGAGCAGGCCTGTTAATTCAAGCAGTTTGATGACCTGCCAGGAACTTTGGAGTGAAATCCTGCCTCAGTGAAAATCCAGTGGGAATCTTGCTATTAACTTCAACAGCTGCAGGATCAGGCAATATATTCCTAAGTAACTTCAGTGCTACATTTGGCTCCCATTTGGCAGTATTGTCAAACTAGGGATATTTATTTCACCCATTTATTAAAAATATACCACAATTCAGGTTAAATAAATGCTGTAAGTAAGAATGGCCATTGATTAACCATGGGGATTATTAAAAATAAGTAAAAAATATAGTAGAATCTGGTCTAGTGCTGGGAATACGTGAGCAAAAGAGCTTTTTCTTCTGTGTGCTGCTATTCGAATTTTATGGATATATGGTAAAAGGTTTTGTTTCACTCTCTGTATTTCAAAGGTCTTGGTAGTGTGTTTAGTTTTCTACTTTTTATAATAAGTAGAAAATGATACTCTGTATTTGTTACAGTTCCTCTGGAAAGTAAAGAACTGCTAAGAAGTTCCATATTTTCATGTTTGCTCTGCAAAGCTTTCTTTGAATGCAACTAATTAAATAATGTCTGCTACATTTTCTCTGCAGCCCCTGACATATGGAAAGTTGTATGGTGTGCCAAAGAAATGCATTTTCATACAATAAAATTATATACAAATATCATTGACAATGTCAAACCTATAAAATATTTATTCAGCATGTAAAATATTGAGTGCTAAAAATCTATATTTTTTCTTAAAGAGAAAAATTTTAATCTGACAAGCAGTTTTGAAAATAATTTAAGATGTGATTGGGAAGAGTACAGTGGGAAAGGATTTCTTTGAAACATTGCATTCTAGATAGCACTTTGGCTTACTTTTTATTTAGATTAAGCTTACTTTACTCAAAAGCATTTTTCAGTAACATGAATAGAATGTACGCCTCAAAGAATTCTCAATTGACCTTTGCTTAGCCAGGCATAATTCATGTGGAGATTTTTTAGACACTGGGAAGTTTATCTCTTCTCCCACAAGTCTGTACTTATAAACAGATATACAGAACTTCACAGGTGCATTGCTCACTGAATCAAAGTTGAAATCATGATGTAATAGTCCAGGAGTTTTCTCCACCAAGTGCTTTCCAGACTGTGGCTCTGCCATTTGCTGAACAAATTTTGCAGGCTCAAAAGAATATCCAAAAGTCATAAAGGAATCTTTACCAATTCCTGTGCAATGTCCTTTAAGCCTTCACTTTTTCCACGCTTGTTCATTATTTCCTTTCTATAACTAGACAGAGCTAAAAGAGAAACCTGGACCAGATGTTCAAAGGGTGTAATTTCCAATTTTCATAGTGAAGTGCTTCAGAGTTCTAAATAAAGCCTGGCAGTCTTCATATTTCACTTTTGCTCACTTTGGGGTTGGGTTTTGTGTTGTTTGTTTTTTTTTAAAGTTGCATTATACTCATCAATGTACTCATCAATTTCAAAAGACAGCTGAAATCCATTGATATTTCTGTCTATCTACAAGAAGAAGGAGAAGGAAATTACTTTGAATTTGTATTCAGCTCAGCCGAGGACAAAGTAAGAAAGGAAAAGTGTCAGGTTACAAAGCAAGGTAATCCATGGGCAGGTGTAACTCTGGAAACAGATTAGAATACTTTAGGAGTTCCTCTGTCATTCTTTAATGATGGACCTTTGCACCAGCTAGAAATGTGATGAAGTGGCACATGACCTTTTAAGTTTGATAGCATTTTTGAATGCAAGAAGAAGAAAGGAGACTGCATAATAACCATGAGATTTCACGTTTTTGCATGGGGGAGTCTGCCCACCTAATCCTGAGAGAATTGGCTGTGGCTCTTAAAGTTGAGATGAGCATTTACAGTGTGAATGTAGTTGAAGTACAGTAATTTCATGTCTATAAGGTGCACCCTTTTGACTAAAATTTTGATCAAAACCCGGAAGTACGCCTTATAATCCGGCGCACCTTATATATGGACAAGGTTTGGAGATTTGTCAACCCGGAAGTGTGAGCCCACGGCAGCCCCAAGCCGAGCTGAGCCTGCGGCAGCCCCAAGCCAAGCCTACGTTTAAAGGCTACGCCAATCCGTGATAAATGTTTGCAAATTGAGCACCTGCCAGTAAACCCCGCGATCGCGTAATTCCGTTACTAATTCATTACTTTGTTGCCCGCGGATCCTCACTGCAAATAAAAAAGTGCACCTTATAGTCTGGTGCACCTTATATATGGACAAAGTACGGGAAATTGTCAACAACCCGGAAGTGAGCCTTATGTTCCGGTGTGCCTTATAGTAGTAAGATTACTGTCATTAATTAGTGCCTATACATTGGGGAAACAATCACCATATTAGTTGACATTGGATGAATAGTGGGTATTGACATGAAATTTCAGGAATTTAATTGATTTCAATCAAGTGACATTTTAATATTTTTGTGTGAGTTTTGTGTGGTTGAGTCAAATTTCTTCGTAAGTCATAAATAAGCACAATTTAAAAAAAAAAGACGTTTAACAATGCTAAGAGAAATGCTAAATATTGTTAGCTCACTTCATTGCTCCCTGGATACCAGAGTCCATCATATTAACTCATTCCAGACATACTGTCTTGTTCAGACAGTGTCAAACACTTAGCAACACTGCATCCCTTTCTCTTTTGCAAATTACTGCCTGATTCAGGGATTTTCTGACAAGAGTTTATACAGAGTATAAAACATTCTAGGTAGAAAGTTCTCTATTGTGCTTGTTTGATGTCATCATCCACATCACCTACAGAGCAGAAAAGGATGTCCCTCTGAAAAGGGGAGCTATAAAGGAATCCCGTGAGAACAGAGCTGCCTGGCTGAAAAACAGTTATTTCTTGGGCAAAGGAAGTAATTTTATGTCATTCTTCAAAATGGAACTTTGTATCAGTTATACTTCAGTTGTCAGCTCTGTGCCCAAGCTGTTGTAGAGCAAAACAATTTTGCATGCCTACTGTGCTTCCTGCTCAGGTTTCTGAAGTAATCTCCATTGTCTTCCCAAGAGGGAGTTTTCCTGCTGTGTTCAGCAAGAAATGTGAATGCTTTTTATGAAGATGAGCATTCAGAGGGCTCACAGCATGGTTCTATAGGGAAGGAATGGTAGATGAGGTTCCTTGTATGTGTGCGTCCTGCTGCCCTCAGCATCGCTCATGTGTCTCTAACCCTCTTACTGAATAACACTTCAGAGCTGTCCCTGTCCACTAAACTGGCTCTTTGCTGCTTCCTAGAAATGCTTTGTCATTAACCATCCCCACACTGAAGCTCCCGATGTCTAGAGCTGTAACCAGCCACATCTCCTGCAGTTTGCCACAAGTGGAGCCAAAATACATCACCACAAACAGGGCTCTGTGTGTCTATGCAAAAAAGAATGAGTAGTTGTGTTTCATAATAGCAAGAATGACACATTTCTCCTTTCTTTTGTTACTGAATAATTGGCTTTAATTTATTTCAAGAGAATAGAGAATAGGCAGTTGTTTGCATCTTGCCATCATCCAGTCTAGGAATTTTGTGATGAAAAGGCCAAAACTAAATAAACCCTATACTGTGATCCCCAGACTTCCAAAGTAGTCTGGCAGAATTTCTGAGTTTATGTGTAAGGCATATATAAAAAGTAAATAGTGCTATGTTTTATTAAAATTCAACCTTTTTAGTGAAATCTTAAATTCAAATTACTGTGTGTGTAGAAACAATATTTTCAATGTAGAAGTTGAATGAAGGCTCATGGTACTGTGCTGCTGTTATTCTTTCCTTGAGTGTCCCAATTTAGATTCATATCAGAGGGGGATTTGCAGAACAGGACCTAAATCAGATAAGACAGGTAGATCGACTATCAGGAGGAGAAACGAGGGACACACCATTTTCATTTTACTCTGACACACAATATTTAGGTTCTGTGGAATGCCAGAATACTCTTTCACCCCATTGACACAGTGTAGCTCACTATCAAAATTAGAAATCTAATCAAAACAAGTTGTAGGACTGCAGTCTTTGACAGTATATTTTAGCTGATTTTGTTTCCCCGGGATTTTGGGGGCTTAACACATTTTAATGCCTACTTCCATAAGCTAGTTCTCTTAAGAGAAAAGAAAATTCTGAAAAAGCAAGATAGTTCCTGTAGATTATTTCTTAACTAAAGTTTTTAAACTGTGTTTTGAGTTTTCCTTCAATTTTTATTTTCAATGTTTATAGAGCAAAGGCCTAATGTTATTTCCATTTCTATTTAAATAGTCTCTCATTTTTTTTAAATCTTAAATTCTAGATTCCTTAATAAGTGATGATAGCATTGAAAAATTATTTTTAAATGTACAAAAAAAAAAAGAAAGAAAATATATTTATGCTTGAGGGAATAAATAATTTCCTTGATATTACAGAATAAATAATTTCTTCAGCAGTCACTGCTGTGGTTTGGATATCAGACTTAATAACTTATTTCTTTTATACATTATACTAAATCCTATAAATCCCTAGAGTGATGAAGAAAAGTCTATCAAATAAAAAGGCTGACAAGAATTAATGTAAAAATGTCCTTTGTTCTCACAATAGTGGACACAATTCCTCATTAAATATATTGGGGGAGAAATAGCAACAGAACTCATATGCCTACCCCGAATAGTTTAATTTTATTCAGTGGATTTAATTGTTGTACCTGCAGATGGAAGATAATCTTCTGCATGCCATATAAACTTTGCAGAGTGGGAAATTCACTTTAAATTGCTTTGCTGTTGAATCCAATTTTCATTCTCACTGAGGGAGAAAATATTTTTTGTTATGAATGGATGGTTATATATTTTAACTACTTCACCTTTACCTCTAAGAATAGCCCTAACAAGGACTTCCTCATTTTCCACATAGTGCTCCTAGCTGTTTCTAAGATACCTGTGTCTACCAGGAATTGTTCTGAATAAGGCAGAATTGCTGTCGCTTTAGGGAATGGGGCTTAAGCATGGCAGCCCTCATCATTTTCATTTGTGAGATCAGAAAGCAACTGGCCACCTCTCATCCTAGAACTCAATAAATTCCACAAGGAATGGATTAAGTGCAGCAGCTGGGTTTCTTTGAATATCTATGTACAATTAGTAGCTTTTCCTCTGTTTCACAGATAGGCTTGTGCACCAGGGCTGATTTGCTAATGCTGAGGAAATGGCATTTGACCTGAAGTGGAGTGGAGGAATGTGTGATTTCTTTCTGAAAACATACTTCTCTTGTTATTGGCATTTAGTTCTTTCATTCCTACTGATGTACCAGCCCTGAGGAAATTAAATTGTCTTTCACAGAAATTTCAAGAGCTTGTTAGAATCTCCCACATTTAAGAGAGTATTGCGGTTTTGGTTTAACTGGGAGGAAACACCAATTTCGTGTCGTGGTTTTGGTTTGCCAATTTGAAATTTCCCAGCCAATGCACCAATTTATGTCGTGGATTTAACATTGGCCAATTCACCAGTGCACCCACCGGAATTATTTACTCATTTCCTGCTGTGAGATAGGATTAGTAGGAAGGCAAAAAAGGCTTAAACTTTGAAGGGCACAAAGAAAACTTTTATTATTAGAAACTATAAGGATAAATAATAAAAATCAGACTAATACTTTCACAACACTTCTCCTCCCCCCACAACTTCTTTTCTTTTAGACTGGCAACATACAGAAACAAATCAGTCAATTCACCATCTTTAAAAAATACAGTTTTCACCAATTTACTTGGGAGAGGGGACTTTTCTTCAATCTGTGGAGGTTTTTTACTCCACAAGAAGCAGTTTTTTCATTGCCTCAACGTCACAGTGATCAGCCTCTCAGGAGAATGGAAATCTGATCACTATGCAAAAAAAAAAAAAAACCCTTCCTCAACTAACAGTTTTCCCACAATCATATCAACTTATGGGGCACACTTTAAGGATTATAACAGTTCAAACAAAAGCTCTCTTCACCTTTGAAAGCAGAGGTTTTTCTTCTTCTTCCCTGGGGGCCAGCAGGGATTTTCATCTCCTCTCTATTCACACATATGGAATCACAGCCATTTCAACATCTGCTTACTCTAGCACTAATGCCTCTGCTCATATACACATTTAAAATATTCACCCACCCCATAATCTCTATATGTTATAGGGAATCAAAAGTCACTTCTCCAGAGCTTAAAAAAGGAGAAAATTTAATCCAGAACTCCCCTCCTTCCCTCATCTGCAGCCTGACTCCTCCCTTTGTCTCACCTTGGTGTCTTCATGCTGTTTCCGTGTGTCTCTTCATCTTGGCCCTTTTCTTTCACCCAGGAGAGAGAACAAGGTGTCTGCAGGTCTCATTCTGGGCGGTGAGAGAGTTAATGTCTAGCCCAGGCAGCGGATGGTCCTGTGATCTCTTCCAGGGGGGGCAGCCAGAGGTATTTAAGATAAAGAGGCTTTCAAGGCCACTGTTAACCTGCCATGGAATAATTATTACAAAGGGAAACCTGTAGTAGAGGGTGGGTGTTGCATTCTGCCAAACCAACATATGTTTGCTTTCCTTGACCTGTGGACCTTATCCCTTATCTGACCATACCAAGCTGGAACGAGATCCTATTACTACCTACCACCCCCCTTTCCTGAAAGATATATACACCTCTGTTTATCATGTGATCACTCTCTTTCTCCTGGACCCCTTCAAGAATAAACCTTGGAACACAGCCAGGAGTTCTGGGCCTCCTTTGTCTTGCTTTGTCCATGACTCCCCCACCTCATCTCTGACTGAGAGCTGGCTGGAAGGTCGGGGATTGGGGAGGGATGGAGTCAGGTGGGCAGGGTGAAGTTGTTTAGCCTTTAAGATGTGTTTGATTTAGTCATGGGGGTGGACCTAATCTGGGCAAAACCCCTGGAGATTTTTTTTTTTTTTTTTTAAATTGCGGAAGGAAATGAATATATAAATTATTTTTCCTGTTTAGTTTTTGAAGTAATCAAATAGGATTGTACATGTGGCACCCATACATTTGTACAGTGTGAACACTAGGAAGTGATTTGTGGAGGGGTTTTTTAGAGTTTTGGGGAAAATAGAGCTGGAATCTCTTTTGCTATGTTATAAACCAGTTTTAGAGCTGTATAGATTTGCTTCAGCCATGCCCCATTATGCTCAAATCACAATATTCCTGTGTCTGTAACATTTTAGAGGTTGTGTTCTTTCTGTAGCTGTAGCTAATTACATTCTGTTGCAGTATAATTTCTGTTATTGTTTTAAATTGCTATTTCATCTCTAAAAGAAATGTTAGCAAACAGCGTTACTGTGTATTATCATTTCTTGGATGCTTCTACAGTTTCTTAGACTGTAGAGTGGAAAAGAAAGAGGCAAAGGAGGAAGGTTGCACGGACCAAAGCACTCAACCAAGAAGGTTTGGAAACAGCAGGTCTGATCAAACCTGGTATTCCACCATTTGTTCCTTCCTTTAAGTGTAGCTTGTTATGTAAGGAGTCAAACAAAACAAAGGAGTTCTGTCAAAGACTTGTAGGCAAAATGAATATACAGGTTCTAAAACCATCCAGTATATTAACTTGCATGCAGGTCATCTAGAGGATTTGTCAAGCTTCACACAAAGAAACGTTTATCATGTATGTCATAGCCAGAACCTCACATCACAATAGTAATAAACTCAAAAGATCATTTCCACCATGAAAACCATCCATTAGATTTTATTTTTAAGGGATTTTTGGTCCTGAAGTGTGGTTAGAATTTTCATGTTTAGAATTTCTTCCTGCTGTTTTGATAAGACCTGGATACATAAAATTAAACCTCTCTTTTCTGCATTACAGTTTCAGGCTTTTCCCAGTCTGAAACATAATTTAGTGTGCTTTGATTTGAGAGTTGTGGAAACAATTGCTCTACTCTCACACTGTCATTAGCGGTAGTTCCCCCGCCACCATTTCCCTTATGATACCCAGAGAATTGAAATTGTGTTGTTCTCTTTAGGTCTCCTGAGCTGAATCCATTTCATGCTGAAAGCAGTGGAATTTGGAACAGCTCTTTGTGCTCCTGTTATATTCAGGGGGGAATTTTTTCACATGAGATTTTTTTCATGTGCTGGAGGAGAGCTGCTGCTGTGTATCTTGGACTGTAACTATCCTCTAGATATGACTTCAGCCAGCTGGGAAAGAATTATTTAATTAAAGAATTAACTGTACCTCAGCACAGAGAAATGGAAGTGCATACATCTAAGAGAGAAATGTAGGCCACACTTTCATGAAGAACACGATTTCAGAAAAAGCAGCTGAAAAAATTCCTTTGGGCAAATGAATGCCTGATATTTTAGGACTGAGAGAAGAGGTAAAAAGGATACTTTAGGTGTGGGAAGAATGGACTATTGAACCAAAACAGTACAAAAGAAGAGTTTGTTACTGGAATAAATTTTATAGTTCTTTTCATTGATAACATGGCAAATTTTAGGGAAAAGTTTCTTAATGAAGGCATATAAATATATTTTATGGTGAGACTCAAGGAACTGATAGGAAGGACCATCATGTATTTTGCTCATGGTCTAGAAATGTACATGTATGGATGAAAACAAATTTCACTTTAATGTACAGTAATTTCACAATCATAAACTGCACCTGATTATAAGCCACACATCCAGGTAGCCGAGTAGACCACTGGATTTGTCCATATATAAGCCGCACCCAAATATAAGCTGCACCTTTTTTTTTTTCTTTTTTAAGTGAGGATCCATGTGTAACAAAGTAACAAATTAGTAACAGAATTGCTACCAGCGGGGTTTGGTGTCAGGTGCTCAAGTTGCAACAGTTTTCATAGACCAGTGAAGCCTTTAAACACAGCCCCAGGCACCCTCCCTGGCTGGCTCTCACTTCCCAGTTGGCATTTCACTGGGATTTGTCCATAGATAAGCCGCACCTGAATATAAGCCACACTACTGGGTTAGGCTGGATTCTTCGATGAAAAAGGTACGGCTTATAATCGTGAAATTATTGTACTTGTAAACATAGAATCTGCAACAAGATCCTGTGGCATCAAATTTAAAATAGAAAACATCTGTTTCTATGTCATGGCAAATCTCTATCCACTAGGAGATTTTTGCAAAGTTGTCGTTGGGATTTTTATGTTTAGTTTGGTGTTTGTTTACTTTGTTTATTTGTTTAAATTACTGCAATTATACATAAAAGAATATACAGAGAAGTATAATAATTTCTTGCTAAGTATGAGCATAAATGGAAAGGATATAGAATTATGTAATTTTGCATTTCAAGATGAAATAATCTATAGTTGGCAATCTGCAAAAAAAGTACTGTGACACTCTTTGATATCTTTCAAGAATAAACATCTTCAGTACTAGAATTCAACATGATCTGACTTATGCAGGTCAAATAGCATCACTTGTTACAGCTGCCCATTATGAAGATTCTCATAGCTGAATATTATTTTTTTGTGTCTTTGTATTGTTGAATTCTCTCCAAATTGAAGGATATTGAAACCTAATACAGCTTTTCAATTTAGGGGAATGTTCAATGCTTACAGAGGCCTTTGAGTTACACTTTGTTTATCTTGTCATCCATGGGGCTTCATGCTTATCCAAAGGTTTTGGAATGGAGTGATCTGCTGGCGTTCTTTTCTCTGTCCCCTGCTTCCTCCCATTCATTCAAGTGGGTTTTTTCCCACCGTCTCTGACAAGGACTCGTTTAAAGTATCTGTTCCTACTGTTTTTAGTATAGCATTCAAAAAAGAAGAGCCTTAAGATAAAAATATAAACTTTTTAATGTTTGGTGCTTTGTTTTTATATTTTTAACAGGGTAAATTATTTTTCTGTTCTATGGCTTTTAAAATTTTATTTGTTAGTGCATAATGGAGCAGTGACATGGTAGTAATTCATGCTGTTGGATTTTGTCCATGTCCTACTGTGATGTGAGCATGTGTTACGGATTTGGATTTTATTCCCTATGGTTATTGTTGTGTGTGTGTCACAATATGAAAGGATTAGTGCATTTTCTTTCTTGAGTCTTTATTTCCCTGCATTGTAGACATGAAAAAGAGGGTCATGTAAGTGCATTTGTTATAAGATTATTTACTGCAGTGCCAGCAAAATAGATAACATGTGCAAATAAACATTTATTTAGCTTATAACATCTGTGAGATGTGCAGTAACAAAGCTGTAACTGCAAACTGGTACAGTACTCACATGCATTTCTCAGATCCTTCATAAATCTTTTCTTCATATGGAAAAACTTATTTATTCCTATATGTTTCTTTTCTAAACCACAATCTTGCTGTTGCACTATGGCTTTGTGGAACTTTGTGAAAAGCAAATTCCAAATTCCTTCACTCAAAACCCCGAAACCCTAATATTACAGACTGAGTGGCAGCTACATAGTAATTTTATTCTTCAATACTTATTTAAGGACTGTGAAATATACATGCACACCAGTTAATTAATTTTAGTGAATAAAGATAAAACTTTTTTACTTCATTATTAATTATATAATATAATTTTATTTTATTTATTAAAAGTTCATTCTTTTGGAAATAGTGCACAAATGTTAATATTGCCATGTTTTTTTACTATTATTATTATTATACAAATCTATAGAAATATATGGCTTAAGCTAGGGAAAGAGCAGCCCAAGCTTATTTTAAATGTGTCAATAACTTCCTGACATCTTTTTCATATTGCCAGTCTGACAGACTTCAATTTCTATGAGATTTTTACCAGGTATTTCCCCTGAACCTCCTATATTATTATTATTATTAAAAATAAAATTCAAATTCTGGCTCATAAAATTCCTAGTAAGGACTAGAACTTACTGTGAGGTGCATTACTGGAAAGGCAGGAGCAGTACAGACATTGTTGGTGTGTTCATAAAGCTATTCCTGAGAAGGCTGGGCTGGCTGTTGTTTCAATAATGGATGGCTCAACCCATTTCTCTCTGGGCTCTGTACTCAAAAGGTTATTTGCTCTCATTAGCACAACACATAAAGTCTTTCTATTTCTTTCCACACTGTGCTGCACTTTTATTATATTTTTGTTTGCTGCTGATATAAACCCATCAGTGCATGATCAGGTGTCAGTCATGCTCTGTCATGTCTGATTTGTTTTGCTCTCTCTTTGGAAATTTCTCTCTTAATTTCACAGGTGAATTTGACATTCAGGGTCTCTTCCTGTGCTGATTATCCAGAGATAATGAATGCTGCTTGTATATGCATGTACTTTCACCTTAATAGAAAAAAAGTTTTGACATTCAAAAAAAATAATGTGTCAGTCATAGACTTCTAAATATAAATAGATTAATCAGAGAGACCTTGATTTCTCAGTGCTTCATTCAAATTATGTTTATTTGTGAATCTTAGTTTCTAAAGAAAGTATAATTACCTATGTGATATTACACCTTTATGGATTTTCACTATAACTTTGATATCATTATGGTTTTCTAGGGAGCTAAAGGAATAAAAAAGACAAGGTATTTCAGCTGAAAAAAAAATTGGCAGGAGAAAAGGTTGCTAATAGCTCTGAATAATTTGTCTTTTTGGCAATCAGTTGGATATTGCCATATGGAGCTTCAGATGAAAGAATAATTTCACCATTGATTTCATTGGAGCCTCTTGCCAACTCCTAGAGCAGAGCAGGGCACGGGACCTGCAGCAGCAGCCTCTGAAATGCCTGGTGGAATAAGGCCACAAGAGGATGGGGGAACTGCATGCCTGAGGTGTCACTTCACAGTATTACAGGAGTGGCTAGGAATCAAGCTTCACTGTTGTTTATGTCTTTACAAAGATGAAAGTTAGAGAAAAAGTCACGGAAGAGGTCCACATTCCATCCTGGCATGGCACAAAAGCTAGAGGACATGACAGAGTGATTCAGAAAGTCACTTCCCACACCATGGAGGTGCTCTTCTCAACCATGCAGTAAAACTCGTGGGTTGAGGTCAAATACAGTCAATAACTCTGTCTTGTTTTGTTGTTGTCTAATTTAAAACTAATTTTGAAAACTTAGTATTCCTAAGTTTTTCATGAATAAATGAAGCAGCAGATCATAGGAAATACTCCAAGGTTTTGACTGGGGAAATCCTCAGGGCAATCTCTTAACTCCCTAAGGCAATTAGAGAATCTCTGTGAATGGCATTTCCCCTGAAATACGTTCTGATTTCAAAGTGAGTTGTATCATGCAATATTTACATTCATTCAGACTTCCCACTAATGTGTAAAAATAGATGCTTTCATGGCTCCATATACATAATGTGATGAGCTGAGGGCAGGTAAACCACTTAAGTTCTAAGAACATGGTTCATAGAGAGTCTGTGAATCCCAGCTCAGAATGGAATAAGAAAAATCTGGGACAATCATGCAGTGTTTTTGCATTGCTCTAAGTAGATGACTATTATTTTTAATTTATGCAGCATTAAAGAACTGGAAATTGGGGATTGGTGTAGTGCTGTTATTCTTCAGTGGCACTAACTCATACCAGCCAACAGTTAACTCCAAAGGGGAAAATGATCCATGCATGTCAGGCATGCCATGTATCAGGCCTAATGTAATTTGGTAGGACTCCAATTAAGTGTTGGCTTTAAGGCAAATTCTGGAAACTTGCTAAAATCCTTTCACATGATGAATTAAAAGATTTTCTTAAAAACACACTTAGTGAAAAACAAGAAAAACAAAACTAGAACAGTAACAAAGGCAATAATCAAAGGCACGTGTTAAAATATCGAATACACTGAATTTTGCAGTCAGCAGCTACCATCAGGACCCAAAACAGAAGTGATGGCTAAGCTGGGAAATTCTTTAACTTTCAGACTGAGAAGTAGCTAGGATTTTCTAAGTGTTCTATGTACAATAGCATAATGTTATTGGACTGCCTACAGTTATGCAGGCTTTTTAGGTTTTGATTCCTAACTGAAAGGAAATCCAGTACTGACTGCTCAGTTAAGGGGGCAGCTGGCAAAATGCAAAATGCTGGGGCTGGAAGTTCATGTGGTAGCTGAGAAGAGAGGATTTTTGGTGGTCATTACAAACTGAGATGTCTTTTAAGCCTCCTTTCATGAAATTTGTTCCCTTCCCTTTCCTTGGCTATTAACTGTCAAGAACTGAACTGATCCTGTACATTCAGATGTGAGGGATGCTTGTTTTCTGCCAAAACTCTTCTGCCTCAAGTGCTCAAAAAACATGCAGGTGTTCAAAACCAGGGTTACCACAGGCACTCAAATGTCATTTCCATCTTGAGAAGTCTTCCATGTGAAGACACAGAAGTGATTCCATGTCTGTAACTTGACTGCAGTCCCCGCCCCAAGATGAGCCCCTGTCACTCCCCAGCCCAGGGCAGGAGGCAGCCCCTGCTGCTTGGCCTTGGGCCACAGCTTCCAGCATCCCTCCATAGCCTTCTCCAATTATCCATTCTCCAGCTGGAGCCCAGGTTTGGGGCTTGGCACCAGTGCTTGAGCTGGAGGCAGAGCTCAGTGTGGTTCAGTGGTGCACTTCAGCCTGCGTCACTCTCTCCTGAACTCTGAAGACATAATTAGGGATAATAGTCAGTAGATCAAATTTGAGTGCCCAACATAAAGGATAAGGTATAGAACATTCTGAAGCATTTTGTATATGTTAGTTCTTCATTATTTTCAATCAAGGCTGCAAATGAGCTGTGTAAGGAGAGCACATCAGTGGATATTGCAGTGTGGTTGAAGTACACATGAGTACAATTACATACATGCCACTTTCTGTCTGCTGAGTTGTATTTTCCACTTAGAGGGAAAGCTGGTGGAACACACATTGACAATTTGTTCTTGAATTTTCTGGAAGGTAACCATTGTGACTGCTCAGCCAAAATCGGTACGCAAGATTCAAAGCATGTACAATTTCCAGCTCTCTTTCCAAGTGTGATTTGCTGTGGTAGTGAACTGTGCATCAAATTCCTGTCAAAGCATTCTAAATGTTCTTTCTAAAACACTTCTAGAAATGTAATTGGAATGTTAATTGTAATAAGTTGAGCTCTGTGATATTCTCATAAATCTGGGTAAAGTGCAACTACATTTATACTACTCTAATGAAAAACACCAGCACAGGGTCTAATGAGAAACCTCAAGGCAGGATCTTAAAACATAAATGGTGTTCAATTTCTTTGCAAGCTAGATTTGTATCTGAAGTTTCATTGATTTGAATTGAAAAGTAAAACTAGTTTCATATTGCTCTCTAATCAGCACAGCTAAAATCTTCCCTGGAGGAGTGAGGGTATAGTGGATCACATGGATAGTGATCTCACACAAAATTTCACCCATATAAAAGACCAAATTCCCTTGGTGCAAGTAGGTTAAATTCCAAATAAAGTCATATATCTCAGAATCACTACTAGTTTAGATATAAAATTGTTTGCACAATTGTTTGTGTTCTCTAAATTAAAGAGTAGTTGGTAAGAAAATTGTTTTTTTAACTAAACCATAGAAGCCTAAGGAGCACATAATTGCTTTGGGCTAGAGCATTATCTTCTGAAGAAAACCTCAAATAACAGTGCCTTCTCAATAGGTACTTTGAGGATGAGTGTCAGAATTTGTCTGCTGTCAAATGGGTCAATAAAGCCAACCCTATGAACACAGCACACTCCAAAAATTAGGTCTGAGGGGGAAATATGCAGCCACTTTCAAAAAGCTCTACTCACCTCTGTTACATGACAGCAGTTTCTAGTGGAACTTTGGGGACTTGATAATTTTGTACTATTAAAAACGAAAATATGATTTGCCTCCTGAAACTTTTGACAGGTTCATAACAGCAGCAAGATAATGGATATAATTAAGTCTCTGAAAAGAAGTAGTAGAAACGTAATAGTAACACTAGTGTAATGCATTGCTCTGATTTTTTAATGTTAATTATGTCAATGAATCATTATAAGGTTAAAATATTTAAATAGAGCAGCTTGCAATTTTTCTAATTGCTGCAATTGTGCATGATGGAACCTGATAAATATTTGTACAAACAGACTTTGTCTTTTCAAGGGAATAATAAGTTATTGCAAGTAATGTATGCTGGAAGAGAAACTATCTGACGTACAAACAGTTAGAGTTTTAAGCATTTAATTAAGGATCTTGCTCCCTAAATTCAGGAAGATGCAAAACCCCATAAAAATGTATTCAATTGAACATTTAGGCCTAAATTTGGGAAATACAAATTATTATCTTTCCTCTTCAATGTGTTTTACTAGGGTTTAGTCATATTTCTTAGTCTTAATGCCCCAATCTAACATCTGCAAAATGAAAATAATGTGGCTGGGAGGGATTATTGTGGAATTCACATTAATTAATTTATCTGAAATGCTTAGAATTAAAGCAATAAGATGTTACAGGAATACCTGTGAGTTCTGATGTGAATATAAATTGATTTAAACAGATGTCAAAGAGATCCAATTTGAAATATTAGGACAACTATGTTTTATTTATTGATGGTGTTTCATTTGCATTGGGTACTGCAATAAGACCTTGGATAATAGAGTCCTCAGAGGATGTAAGACTTGGACAAATAGTGTTTTGAAGAGAATTATTTGTTTATTCAGAAAAAGATAGCCATTGAAACAGCAGCCCATGCTATAAATCTCATTAAAATTTAAAAAATTCTCTGAGTATATTCCATGTATATCGGTGTTTCCAATCAGTGCAACTGTCCAGGGAGCAAGCTGGAGATTCTGGCAGTGTTCAAACAATATTCCCCCTCCCATCACAGTGCCTTCTGTCAAACTGAGTGGAGAACTGTCTTCTGTTTTCCATCCAGAAATGATCTGCTGCTTTCCCTGGAGTTGGTCACTTGGTGCCAGTGGACATCTGGCCCACTCTGTTCTGTACATAGATGACAGAACTGCATAGTGCTCTATTTCTAGAATTCTCCTTGTCATTGACACTGAATTGGCAGTAATATAGTTTAATATTAAGTATTGTAGAGAATGAGGCCTCTATTGCTGTGTGCAACAAAATGCACAGCTTGTTTTAAAACTGCTTTCCTTTTTCTGCTCGAAACATGTGAGGATGCAGTCAATCTCTTGTGCAAGCCTAGCCATATGTTTCCCCTCTGCACCCATGTCAGGACCCATATGCTTGCCAGAGTATGCTTTCTCTGCATGCTCTAAGATTTTTCTGGGGCCTTGTCTCTTTATTTATGTCTGCAAATAACTTAGCTTCAGTTTTGAGCTGAAATTTGCATAAGGAAACAATTATTTTCTAATTAAGTATACATTAAACCTGATGGAAAAATAACAAGCTTTTTTAAAGAGCCAGGAGAGCATTTGAGTTCAGCAAAATCTATATTGCTTAAAAGAAACCAAATGAATTCTTCTCTCACTAAATATTTTCATGTTTAGGAAGATGTGTGTTGCAGTGATGATTTTGTGCTTAACAGCTTGTGCACTGATAAAGAAACTTTAGCAGGCAGCCATTTACAGTTAAAAAGATAAACTGCTGATTAGAAACCTAAAGGACATGAAACTGAATATAGCCAGAGATTCAAGAACGTAGCTAAAATGTTGGGCATCCAGGTGTTTGAAAAATGTTATCAAACTAATTGGGAATTGGATCCATTAGAGATGAGTTCTGCTATAACTACTCTTCACTGTATCTTATTTTCAGATTTATGAAGATGTAAAACTAAAATTACACAAAATATCTACTATTGGAGTAGTGTCACAGCTTTTCTGACTACTGCAAGTAAATTCCTAGAAGCCCATGTAAGTAAATGGGACTGTGGTGGTAAGAAAAGTCTGGAATCCACCACTGTCTCTCATGGAGTGAGCAAACCAACCTTCAAACTCTAAGGTAGTAAATACAGCAGTGTAGGCAAGAGTATAAGTTTATCGACTTTTCTGTGGAGCTGTACCAAATTTATCCACTTCTGCATACCACTAGGAGACAAACACATTACAGAATGAAACCATGCAAGCGAATGAGCATATGCTGTGTGACCTTAGCTGAGAATTGAACTGAGAGAAGGAAATTCCCAAGGTTTTCATTCCTGATGCATCTTTTCTATTTTTGTGTAATAATCTCCAGGTATCAATACTTTTTATTAGATTAATTGTCTTCCCAAACACTATTTGCTCATCTGTATAAACTAGTGATGTTCAGTGAATTTTTCTCATTAGAGTAACATCAGCCACTGCTGGTAGAGCCCTCTTAGGAACTCTGCCTTCTTCTTGTTATCCCAAAAAGTAAAATGGCTTACCTGAGATACCACTGCAGCTGGGGAATAAGTAAAGCCAACCACACTCTAAGCATTAATGTCCTTTTCCCTTTCTCTGTAATATCTCTTGGAACAATAAATTTCCACCTAACGGTTGAAAATGAAGATCATTTATTGTCATTATTCAGATAGCAATTTGGATATTCCCAACATAGTAAAATCAGTCTTTTAAGAAAAGGATAAAAGCTTTCTTCACATTTGTCCTAGGCTTTTTTCAAGATTCTGGTATGGAAATGGAATTTATTTACAAAAAAAATTCAAATTTGTGATCTCAAGGCAAAAGTGATTTAAGGAAAATAGCAGAGAAAAAGAATTATTTACCTGTGAACCAATGAAATGCTGAGCAGATTAAGGATATGAAAAAATCAATCCTATTAATCTTTTTAAAGGAGTTCAGGAAGTCAAAACATTTTTAAAGTCTAGTTGTCATAGAAAGGGGGCAAAATTAACATTGGTTGTTTATAATCTTCCCAAGGACTCAATGTTATTATTGTTATTGTACTTTTATTCCCCTAAAATAAGTTCATTAGGAGTTAATTTGTTAATTTAATCAGTTTGATTTCAGCAAGTAAACTACAAAATACATCGAAAAGACTATTTTTTTCCCCTCAATTGTATTTCATTTTCTTTGCATCTTTAAAATTCCATCTTTAAGAAGTGCTATTGTTCCAAGACTGAAGCTCACAGTAAACTGCATAAACTGAAAGGTAGAAGGCTTCTGTGTAAAGCCAGGAAATGCTGATGAGAGATCTCGCTGGGAAACAAAAGGCTTAAACACCTCTCAAGCAGTAGTGAAATTGCCTTTTTGCAGCTATGGGGTATTTTTGCACACTTTGGTGTAACTGTTCTGCAGCCATCATGTGTGCTTCAGCAGATGGCCTTTCTGCATTCTTAGCATTTACACAGCTTATTTCTGGACAACAAACACAAACTCACTCCAGGCTGGCGACAAACCTGCAAGTAAGTCTATGCAAATAATTGACAATTGCTTAGGCAGACTTATAATACCTATAATAGTAGAAAGATCATTTCCAATTAGGGAAAAAAGCTCATTTACTTGATGCCAAAACAGTAATTTGGGAGTTGAATTGATCATTCTGCTTTAAAAGAAAAACAAAACAAAACCACAAACAAAGGGGAATATTTTGTCTTGTACTCAGAAGACAAGCAAAATAAACGTTACTCAAAAACCACTAGAAGAGAAAGACCAGGAGCAGTGTTCACATTTTGCATACTCAAATTAATATTGTTTACACATACAAAACACAGCACTCTGGTTCAGTTCTCACTTCTCAGATGAATATCTTGTTCACTGCTAATGTTTCAGCTGCTCTTGGTCAGTCTCCTGTGGATTCTCTGCCTGCTTTTGGAAGAAATAACCATGTCTCCCGAAGATCTGGAAGCTTTGTATCCTGTGCTGCAAGTGAATGTCTTAGGGAATAAAGCTCTTTTCTTGCTCAGTTTCTGACTGGAGAGTGTCAGACAGAGAAAGGCTCAAAATGCCTCAGGGGAAGGGTGGCCTTGATGTCGAACTTGCTTTGCCCAGGAATTTCTTTTGGACTGTCAGTTAAAGGGAGATTTAGAAAAACACTCAGTCATTCCTCCTTCAGTTTTTCCCATTTTGATAAAAAAAAATAGGCTTAACTAAAATTCTTAATTTTACCCAGAAGTTCATTAAAATTTGTCTAGATTTCTCTCTGATTTCTTATATACTTCAATTTAATTTGAACTTTTCTGTTCAATGAATATTTCTAAGTAATAGCATTGGGAGAGTTGTTTTGTTATCTTTGATAAAAAATTAGCCAATCAATAAAATAATTTATGCAGCTATAGAGTGGGAAACCTTTCATCACAAGACCACTTTTATCATATCCAGCCCAAAGTAAATTATGACCTTTGGATATTGTCTCATGAGTGGTGAAGTAAATTGAGAACAGCAATAAAAAATCAAAAATAAAATAACCTCCTGCCCCAAACCTGTTGATTCCACTGCTTTCTCTTTGCACAAAATATTCACTTCTATTCTGGGGATTTGTAGTTTTCAGCTGAAATGATTTTGTGGGCTTTCAGCATGACATCAGACAATTTTTAATGTTGCTCATCTCTAATATGGGCAAAACATTTAGAAGGTAGTTTTCATGGATCAAATTGCAGAGCAGTGTGAGAAGAAATTGGCTATTGTTTAAAATGAACAGAAATTCATTTAATGACTTACTGTTATTATTCTGAGCAATAGTGAGGTAATAATGAAGCCCAGCTAAGTATCACAATACTCCAAAGCATGAGGCTTAAGACACAAATAAACACTTGGCGGATTTTGCATTCCTCTTTCATCTAAGTATCTAGAGCTGGTAGCTAGTATTCTCCAGTGCAAATGAAGAAAAGAAGACCAAAATTTATCACATTAAATGTTTCAAGGAGGGCTGGCTCCTCATGCTGCTAAGAGCTTCCTCTGGTGGCTCCTGAAATATCCAGTTGATGTGGGTGCTTCCAACTAATTTCCAGAGAAAATTAGCAGGATTTGGCTTGGGGTGGGTGGGTAGGCAGGAATAGCAGAAGGATGGGTCTTTTAGACAGTCATAAGGAGGTAAAAATGAAGGCAAGACTGTTCCTTTTTTTTGTGGGCTTTGATGAACAGGAAGCAGCCATGAGATCGTGTCTTCAAGGCACCATCAGCAAACCTAGAGTAAATCCATCACCATTAGTGGGATCACCTGGAATGAATTCAAGAACCAAACTCAGGAAATCTGAACCTACAGCAGCTTTCAGGAAATGGGCTTCCCAATCAACCTCTCCTGGGATTTCTGAGAGTAGAGAGATCTTGAAAGTAACTTCCTATTTTTTGCTTTTTCTTTTTCTTGATGATGCTTAACAGCTGTACTATGCAAGTTATGGTTAGGATATCCAGATGAGTCCTGTTCAGCTGTTGATTAGTGGTTATTTTAATGAATGTTATGTTAACTAAAATGAATGTAGCAGGCAGGGAGACAAACTAGAAGAGGCACAGATGTCTATCAGCACTGACAGTTAAATAAAGGCCCTACTGCCAGAACCCTGAGCTGGACCTTGTAACAGTCTAGTGAGTTCAACACAGCAGATATAAAACATGAATAGTACAGGTCTCCAAGATAAAATCCCCAGCAGTACAGAGAGTGGTTATTCCAGAGGAAAAGGTTTCCCTTTTAAATTTTGTTTCCATCAGAGGATCTAGCACTGCATGAAGAGGTGTCAACAGCTCTGCCCTAAGGGGCTGGGGGAGGTCCAGGTGACCTTCAGCACAAACACAATGCTGCAAAGCTCTTCTGCTGCACTGATGGGCAAAGTGGATTGGATAAAAGCTGCCATTGTGGCCTAAGGGTTTTTCAAGCCCTTGTCATTACTCCCCATTACTCGCACACAGGGTCTGACTAAGAGCAGATCAGACTTTGTGACTACATTATATGTTAATTGCATTTTTAAAAATTTCATTGTCATAATTCTTCTTTAAATTGCTTACTTCCTTTATTTACATTTGAAAATTTATGCAGTTCACAAACTTTTTAAATTTAACTTACCTTTGTTCCCTAGGACTTTTAGGACTTCTTGGTCGCAGTCTAGTAAATTTTGTCTGGAAAAAATCTAATTAAAAGGAATAACCTTTCAAAAGGTGTTCAGAATACTCAAATCTGTCTTGTTTGCCTCTTCCCTTATTTTTTTCATAGCAATGCTCATTGGCCTTTCCTATTTTTTCAGCCTTTATTGAAGCCAAATGCCACTATATGTTTAGCATATTAATAGATATACACAAAAAATCAATCCTGCAATAAAACTTTATAGCACTTCTGTTGCCTTTGCTTACTTAAATTGGTGTCATATGTTTTTCTGCATCAAGTTCATCTGTATTTTTATAAATGTGCTCAAAAGGAGGTTTTTTGGTTTTCTACTTTCCTGACTAACAAGAGGATTACATGCTATGTCAGGGAGAATGCTGCTATTCATGAGTGAATTCCACTTGGGATTGATGACATTTCTAATGAATCTTTGGCTATGGTATCTCCCTTACAAAAGCAAAGAAATTGTAGATTTTAAAAAATGGCTTCAGTGATATTCATAGAGCAGCTGCGATTCTTTTCCATTCAGACCTTCCTAGTTCTTACATGTCACATCTCCAGTTATTTAGGAGGATATACAGTTCATCATAACTACATATGGCAACTACATATATCACCTTCAAAGAGTCCCGTGCATTTCAGTGATAGGAAAAATTATGGTAAATATAAAGGATTGTTAAAAAATTAATTTTATTTTTACTGCAATGACCATGACACTAGTCTCTGTGATTACAGCAGATTAACTGTATAATGGAAGTACATAAAAACAGCTCCTAAATTAATTTTAAATTGATAGAATAGCCTCAAAGGTTAAGTTTCATCAGTGGGTATTTATGAAATACGCATTATAACCTATTTCACATTTTTATGTGTTTATATGGTTTATACTGTAGAGGGAGACAGCTTTGGAAAATTGGAGAGAGACTTTATTTGAAATTAATCACAAAATAGCAGAAAGTAATATTTGTGGGGTTTTTTTCCTCACACCTTCCTCTGGCTGGCTCCCTCCCCAGCTTGAGTTTAAGAACATAAGCCCTAAAGTGCTACTCTGCTATGAAGGATTAGAATGTCTAAATCATATTTGTCTACAAATGGCCAAAAATGTCTTTAAATGTTCCTAGTGCTGTGGGGACAGGAGGAATGTCTTTGGAGGAATTTTCCAAGGATTGGTGTGTTGATTGCAGTTGAATTGTTTTGGGACAATGTAGACAATGGTCTAATCCAAAATGGTCTAATCTTGTAGCATGAGCAGGAGTCCCTAACCAGAGCCGATTACTGCAGGCAGTAGTCATAAAACACTGACATGGAAGGACTGAACTTTGGAGAGAGACTGAAACTGCTTCACCTCTGTTCCTAATGGACTAATTTTAAAGTAAAATATAGAAATTACCAATTCAAAACTATGGCAGTTGGTCCTTGTGGGAGTCCCATATTAGCACTGTGAAGAAGGAAATTCTCCAGAAAGTCATTGTTGCCACAGTTCTT
Organism: Sialia sialis; assembly: GCA_009812075.1. Taxonomy (NCBI): domain Eukaryota; kingdom Metazoa; phylum Chordata; class Aves; order Passeriformes; family Turdidae; genus Sialia; species Sialia sialis. The sequence continues at coordinate 16,683,594 of VRYO01001366.1, forward strand.
TTTGATGGATTTGAAATCCACAACTTCTAAACTTTTCCAGATGTTTCTTAACATATAGCTAAATCCATTCTGCTATCCAGTGTCAGGATTTTACACTTTATTCAGCCTAAAATACAACTATATCCCTGACCTGACAAGCTAGCAGACTTTTAAAATTGGGATTACTGTAACAGTCCAAGAATCAAATCAAAATTTAGAAACATTATGCTTCAAAAAAAATTTTTTTTGCAAGGAACTGAAGTAATTATTTTCTGGCTATACTCATTGTTTACTTCTAGTTATTTTACGCATATAAGGCACACCCTTTTGACTAAAATTTTGGTCCTAACACGGAAGTGGGCCTTATACTCCAGAGCATCTTATATATGGACAAAGTTAAGAAATTTGCCAACCTGGGAGTGCAAGCTGCAAGCCGAACTGCACGGAGCCATGGGGCTCAGCCGGGGGTGAGGTGCAGCTCATGCAGGGCCACGGGGCTTGGCTGGGCTCGGCGGGGCTCAGCATGGCTTGCACAGGACTGCGGGGCTCGGTGGGGGGGAATTTCAGAATCCCAGAATTTCAGTTTTTATCTAGGTAGGAAAGGCTGGGCTCTCCCCGCTGGCTGAAGCAACCCTCAATATGATGAAGTAATTTTATCAGTCACACAGTGGGACTCAATGGGCCATTAGCAGAAGACAACTCCCTGGAAGAAGGATGGAGGGTGCAAAGATAAAGAACAATGCCCTACTGGTTTCAATGGATGGCCCATTAGCAGAGTATCTCCCACTGAGATAAGGATCACTGCCCCACCTGGTCTCAACAGATGGTGATAGAATAGATACTTTGATCACATCCTGTATTGTAACCCAAGACAGCACAGCTGGTGCGATTGTTAGTAATTGATTACTTTGTTGTGCGTGGATGCTCGCTGCAAAAAAAAAAGTGTGCCTTATACTCTGGTGCGCCTTATAGGCGTGAAATTATTGTACTTATTTTTGAAGAAACTACTCAATTAAATATCAATTTCATGTTCCTCAAAGCATGGTGTAGGAGAAAAATAAGCACCCAAATTACAGCCTATTTAATTTTTTTTCTGCTTTCTCCTGCTTCTAAATAGAAGTTTTAGACTTATTTCAGCTTCTACCTCAAGTATCACCAAAAAATGTTTGTAAAGTATTAGTATCTATGTGCTGCCATCCTATGAGTTCTGCTCAGCAGTACTGAGGACTATCAGCATCTGGAGCTTCTCCCTCCATTGGCATCCTACCATCTAAAGACTGAGCACTTCCAAGTGTGTGATCACTGAAGTGTTTAATCTTGAAAATTGAGATTTTTCAGGGCAAAATAGATTTGACTCACCAGCATGGCAGAGAATCTTCTGTGAAGAGTGGGAGGCATCTCAAAGGTAATGGTAAGAAAAGTATTTTCCTACAGTGTTGAATCTCATGAACACTGTTTGAGCCAGAGGGATATACCATACTAGTAGAGTGGCTTTGGTTTCCAGAAAAATAGTGTTAAAACACATGGATAAGGGTGTAGGCTTTTGAAAAAAAAGTTTACTACTTTTTAAAATTTTCATTAAAATTTTGATGACAATTATAAAACAAAAATAAATCCATGTTTGTGTTTTCAAATACAATCAAAAAATCTGTCATAGATGAATAGACAGAAGTGAACACAGGTAGACCGACAGCTTAAAATATTTTGATAAAGATGTAAATTATACAGCAGTGGAAAGATTAAAGCAGTAGTAAACCCTTATTGTCTCATAGATCTGGAATCCAAGAGAGAGCTCTTTCCAATAGTGGGAGAGGTGCAGGATATGAAAATGACCAGATCCAGTACACACCATTAGACAATTCCAAACTCTACTGTTAAAAAAGGATTAAGTAGTATGTTGTCTTCTCATAATATCTTTCCAGATGACTGGTAGGGCTGCAGCCCCTGCACTCAGCTCCCTGCTCTCAGCTCTTTTCCCTCTTAGCTGGATGGCACTGAGAAAGTGGTTCCTTTCCTGTCTTTTCCCACCTTCTAGTCCAGCACACTTTCCATTCCTGGCTGAGTGGAAGGTTTCTGTGTGTACTGGAGGCTTCCCTCTCAACCTTCCCAAAGCCTTCACATGTAAGAGATGGAAATGAGCAGCAGTAACACGACAGCACCCACATGACCCACCCCAAATGCCCAGCCTCAGGTGCAGAATGATGCCTTGGTGCAGGAGCTGCCAGCTCACTGCCTTATTCCAATGCCAGTGCTAAAGATAGTGCTTAAGTGCCTTCATGATTAAAGACTTAATACCCTGAGTTCCCTCTCAGTAATAGGGACCAAATCCCAGAGTGCTGGTTTGTATGAGTCAATGAATCAGCGTGAGGTTAAAGATTATTAATGTTTATTTTCATTTTATGCCATTTTCCACTCTGTTTGTCTCTATTACTCATAGCTTCATTTCTCTCAAGAGGGACTGTAACTGGCAGTCAGGGATGTATATGGAGCATCCCTGGAAAAAACAATGCTTACAGAAATGCACACCTAATTTAGCAAATATCATATGAATAATGGAATCAATTTTATTGGGATGAGACCATACTGCAGCACACAGTTATAAGGCTCTACAAGAAACTTCCTAGATTTTCTTTTATGATAGTTCAGTGGGTTTTAGTGAGAATCCTAAAATACTTCTGAAGTGTTAGTATGTCTGCTCCTTCCCATCCTCCACACTGATGTAGCTCAAACCAAACATGTTTTAGGAAATGGTTTATATCTTTGAAATTATAGAGAAGCTTAAGTGGAACATCACAGATAAGGGGCAAACACTCACAAATATAATTGTTGTAGCTTTAAATAATTCTATATCACCTTGGGAAATACAATTTTCTGGTAGGCAACATTAGATAATATAAAATTTGAAGGCAACTACTGAAATGCAGTGCTGTTGGTCCTGTTTAATTGGTACTAGCCCTAGGCTCAGAATTTTTTAGAATCCTAAGATTTTTGTATAAATTTTGCCTCCCCTCAGTTTAGTCTTATTCTAACTTGGCTAGGCTCTTTCTTTCTCCTACTAACATCTATCTGTTTCTTCAAGTCCCAAGTCAGTGAATCTCTGTATTCTGTTTTGCACAGGCCAAAATGTGCAGTTAGTGATCAGTGTTTGTTATCTTGTGACTTGTGATTTATTTGGCCAGCTGATCCTCAATGCACCTGCATTTAACATAGTGTATATCACAGCTATTATTATGAGCAAGCTTTTACATAAGCTGTAAACTCACAAGGCTTTTTAGGTGGGTAAAACATGTTCTATGCCTCAAGACAATTGGGTTCTGTATTAGGCAAGACAATGGCTGAGGCCCAAGAGAAGTATTTGGAAAATGCTAAGAGTGTGTTACAATAATTTAAGAGGCATTGAAGGGAAAAAGAGTCCTAGCTTTACGGGCTTGGTACATGAAAAGAATTCTTGGCAGATGAAGACAATGAAGGCATTCCAAGTGTGAGACGCTAATCTGACAAAACTTAGGTAAAATATTTGAAGATAATAAAAAGTCTCAGGAAAATATAAGAAATAGAAGAATTAATGTGGGAAAAAGCTGTGCAGAAAACTCAGGTGGGCTGAAATTAAAAGGATTTGTGTAATGGAAAAGGCTCATGTACAAAGCTTTATAAAACAGGAATTTGGGTTTCCGAACCGTGTGAGGTAGGTTTTGGCTGGAGCCTCTGGTGTGTAAGTAGTGAAATGAAGGTTCAGCTCTCTTCACTTCTCTTTCAGTTAATAGCCAATTAACTTTCCTTCATCAGGGATTTTTCATTAAGCAAAATATCTGGACTGAATTAACACAGAGGTCTTTCCAAAGTTCCAACTGTTCTATGACTCTGTGATTCTCTGAAGTACAACTGCTAACATTGCTTCATGTAGCCTTGCTATTCACCAATTCCACAGTATTTACTGAAAATAAATCAGTATTTCTAGAGACAAGCAATGGAACTTGCTTATAAGTGCCACAAACACCACAGAAATGCTAGGATCGTACTACCATGATGAAATCTACCTTTACATCCTCTCTCTCCAAACTAAACATTTATGATGCCACAAACTCCAACTTTTACTACCTTACATCTGTGTTACAGATATGTGTAAATGATAAATTTAAACGAGGGCAACTTGCTAGCAAATCTAAGCAAAGGGAGCCACCTCCACCCACGTTTAAAATGCTTACATAATTTTTTATCTGTTGCCTTTTTTTGTAGCTACAATTTGAAAGCCTCAGCTGAACCCAGCTGCAGTCATGTCACTGCCACATAGGTTCTGGACAAGACATCCTTCCCAAAAGGTGTCATTTGTGCCAGGTTAAGCAGACTGAATAGCAAACACAAGCAATGAGGTGAAAGAAGAAATATTATCCTGCTTTGGGAAGAGAAACATGAACAGCTCTGAGGTACTGAGGACTTTACCTTAGCTCTGAGAGTAGCTTGTCTGGCTTTAAATGCCACTGACTGAGTCCTGTAGCACTGACAGGGCTAAACTCATTAATTCTGCCCACAGAGGTACTGTAAAACAGATTTGCATTGTGTTGGACACAAGAACCAGAATTTATTGCACACTTGATGTGGACATTCTAGTTTAAGACTGTGCACTGCTCTGTGATGAGCTGCTTAGAAATGTATAAATAAGTCTGTGACAAAGCTATGAATCCTCAGATTCCTCAATGTCTTCTTCATGGTCAAGCACATCTGTTTGATACTCTCGCTGCTGAGTTTCCATTTTGCATTTTTCTGCTGATAATACTGTTTGCCATCCATCAAATACATGCAGAAAGGGGTAACAGAATAACAAACGTTTTATTGCACTGGAAATGGACAAAAGAAGATATGACGAGATTAAAAAAGCCTAAATTCAAAATCAGAAATACATGTTCTTCTTATCCATCTGTGCTCTGTCTCTCTCTACAAGCTGAATAATCATATTTTTTTTAAATTTGCATATCTGTCAGCAAAAGCCAGATGATCTGGCTTGCGTTTTGCTTACTAGGCTGGTCTTTGAGTACTCATTGATCTTTTTCCCTCTGTTTTTACCTGCTTACCTTCCTGCCTGCTTCTTTTTCTGAATAGTGTTGTTTTCATTTGCTACGCCAATTTGTCTGTATCATGAGAGACCTGTTTTGCTCCTTTAAATGCATTTTTAATGCGTTTTGGGTGGTTATTCTGTATTGCTGCTGTGGGGAAGGGGGATCAGAGCTGCGAGCAGCTCACTGTAGGTGGCACCAGCAGACACAGCAATGTGAGCAGAGCAGGGGCTTGGCACAGCCCTGATTCTACTGCTGCCACAGCAAATGGAAATGCACTGACCTGCATCCCTCAACACCACCTAAAAACATCCTACAAGTTGCCATAAGTGCTTCTTGCAGCGGCTGAACTCTTCTTTTTACTGTAAGGTATTAGTGTTCATTTTCATTTTTTTTTTCTTTAGTTAAATGGAGTTTTGTGTTTGGACTTAGTTGTTTATTAATTTTTATTTATAGTACAGTGAGTGATACAGTTTTAGCCAACAAGTTAAAAGCGAAGAAAATGGAGGTGTACTTCACTTGCTACAAGGTGCTTTAAAGCTAAACAGCCCAATCAAAAACTGACATCTACATTTTTTTTACTTCTGACTCAATGACTAACACTCGTGGCCCGCACTGCAGCACTTTTTATTCAACTAAAAAATACCACCTAAAACTAAGAAGGAAGAACCAGAAGGAAGAAGAAGCTTCCACCTTAAAACTTCATCTTGTCCCCTACTTATTACCACATTCTAAAGCCTCAAATTCTAAACCTTTTACCATGTGATATTGCACACTTCTAGTCAAACTACACACCGGTGATTCCAACTCTATTACTCAATTTAGGAAGTTTTCTCTAAGGCCTCAAGTAAAAAGCAGTGTTCTTTTGGGGGTCAGTGCCAGAAAGCACAGAATGTTCAAAACTCCCAGGCTTCAGGGTTCCAATAGTAAGGCAGCTGTCTGATTTTTTTTTTTTTCTGTTTTGTATAACACCCCTATTTTGTTGCTAAATGTGTATTTATTCATATTGTACTCATATAATGCCTTAATCTTTTAATACTGCATAATCTCTTCTGAACTTCCTTCTTGAGAATATCAGATTCCATGCAGTGAAAGGGAGAAGAAATTTTCTTCAAGATAACAATGAAGATAAGTTAGGAAGGGCTGTCCACTCAAAAGCCAACCTAGCATATTCTTTCCTTTTCCTATTCTGCAATTTTCCTTGACTTAAAATTAAAGAGTGGATTTTGCTCCAAGGACAATATTGTCTGTTGGAAGAATTTTGTCTTGTGGGATAGGTTTTGATCTTTGGGGGTTTTTTATCTATAGTTTAGGACATGTCTGCAATGTTAGCTAATCAACTGAAATATTGAACATCTATTTTAAAGGATTTTTTTTTTTTTTTTCCCAATTCTTTTTACTGCTCTGTAAGGCAAAACACAGCAGGTTTGGCCTCACTTTGACCTCAGTGACACCAGATAACACAGAGGCTCCAAGGCTGGGCTGATATTGTGCAATCTGTTCCTGTGCCACGGCAAGGGGAAGCTGTCAAGTGTTAAGTGCAGATGTTGGGCAGGATGGTGATGACTGGGGCAGGCACTGTAAAAACATGACCATGGCTCACTAGCTGACCAGTTGCCCATGTAGCTACTAAGGGGATGTTAAGAGAATTCCCTTAACAATCTTGTTAAACACACTTTGATGGTGAAGGATAACTACTGCACTTTACCTCCTGAGGCCTTAATATGCTAAAGCAGGCAAGCTGTGCTGTTTTACAGGATGATATAGATTCATAAAAATAAATTAATCATACATGATTTTTCATGCTGACAGATGCTAAGTTCTGATGAACAGTTTTGTGCATGATGTTCTGGATTTTCCAACCTAATTTGGCCATATTTTTTGTTTCTCAATATGCAAAATAATGTACAGAAATGCAATCTGTTGTCCTTACAGGCAGAGTAGTTTCTGCTAGTCATACACTCAGGAAGAAGTATTATTCAGAATATGATGCTAAGACCGGAGGAAAGTTTAGTTAATGTCATGTTTTCACTGTATCCTCTGATAGGATCAGATTTTAAAAGGCTTGAACATCCTTGACAGAATTTTTTTAATCGCCCTCAATTGCCATGGAAAACCTAATTTTATAAATCTGTATGTTTAAGTTCCTAATTGCATTAGAAAACATACATTTATGTTTTCCTTGATGTGTTTCTTCTGCACCTTGCCCCTTTTGGAAATGAAAGATTTATGTTCACAGAAGTCTAGAAATGATGAGATTGAAGTGGAGCATGGTCTGTTGTTGTATTTGAACCATGGCTCCTAAAGGCTTTTCAGTCATCTGTGTTAGACACTTCTTGTGCACTCCATTTTTGTGTTGAGCCACTCTAACCAGTCCAAGAGCAGTTGTGGATGGCTGACACCATAAAATTCAACAGAAAATCTCCCAGTTCTGAGATCATTCAGCTGGTGCTAACTTTATCCTATGCACATGGAGAAAAACTAACATGAAATTTGCATATAAAAGGATAGTTTCTGAGATAGCAATTAAAATTAGATATGAGAGCCTAAGTTTTTCACAGACAGCTCAGGTCTTAGTAGTGGTCTTAGAAATTTCCAGTATCTCTTAGATTTCCTATATGGAATGAAATAGTTCTCCTTGTTTTACTCAGTAAATTCATGGTGTGATCACATCTTGTATGCTTTATAGAGTTACTGTCTTCAAGTCAAAATAAATACATATGAATGCTTGGAGAGAGGAGTAAACATGGATGACATGTGTATGGAATGGCACCTGTGTGATAGAAAATGAAGTAAAACTTCCCTAGCCAAAAAGCCACATGTATCAATTGAAATACATAAATACATTAGTCAGGGATATAGGGTGTATCGATATGATGAGAATTTTTGGAAGACTTTCTAACCAGAATTGCTATCACTCTCTTTCTAAAAGAAGACTTCAAGAGCATACTGAGAAATTTCAGCAGGGATTTGACTAGGATCAAAAATGTTCTTTAATCTTACAGCAGGGAAGGGCTTTTAAAACTACAAATAATACCCAGGGCTCAATAGAGTAATGCTGGTTTGTTCTTTTTATTTAATTTTCACTTTTAATTTAAGCAATTTTGTGATTGATGAATATGAAGTTACAGGCATCAATCATCAACTGCACAAATATAAAATTTGGTATAACTTCCTGGGTAATTTTTGCAAGACAAAGGTCTGGTACATATCAGCCATGAGGAAATGATGGCCAAAATCATTATGAGATGCATAAACAAAATTATAATTACAGTAATTTCATGATTATAAGCCGCACCTTTTTCATTGAAGAATCCAGCCTACTCCAGTGGTGTGGCTAATCATCAGGTGCGGCTTATCTATGGACAAATCCCAGTGAAATGCCAACCTGGAAGTGAGAGCCGGCCAGGGAGGGTGCCTGGGGCTGCCTTTACAGGCTTCGCTGGTCTGTGAAAATGGTTGCAACTTGAGCACCTGACACCAAAGCCCACGCTGGCGCGATTCTGTTACTAACTCATTACTTTGTCGCACATGGATCCTCGCTTAAAAAAAAAAAAGTCTATATTCGGGTGCGGCTTATGTATGGACGAATCCAGAGGTCTACCTGTCTACCTGGATGTGTGGCTTATAATCAGGTGTGGCTTATAAGTGTGAAATTACTGTAATAAAATTGATAAAATTTATAAAATGTTAAATAATTTGGCTGTTTAACCCTTGTAAATTCTCAGTTGGAAAATTGCCCTGAGTCTACATTCATCACAAAGTAGTTGCAAAAGTAGTGGGCTAAAAGAAACAAGATTGTAAGGAAAGGTTGCAGAAATTGCTGTGAAGGTGACTGGGCGAAGGCATAATTTAAAAAATAGAAAGAAGAGGAAAAAATTTAGGAAATATACCAGACAGTGTCTTTTGGTGAGGGGAAAATTGAGTTTGTCCAGCAGTTTGTCAGCAGTGTTTGGCCCAGCTTTGGGAAAGACTTTTCCTTCATTGTCCCATCATTTACATCAACAGCAGTTACTAGCTCATGTTTGCTTCACTAGGATGATGCTGAGAAGCCAGAGGCTCTTTGTTTTCCAGGCTGGCAGTTTTTTGGATCTTCTGTGATCTGGTTTACTGTTAGTCCATGGTACAGAGTGATCAATGATCTGTTGTGCACTATCAGTTGTGGTCATTCTTCTCTCTTCATCATAGTCAATTTGTCACTGTTTTGGAATTACACAGCCCACAAGGTCTGCTGTCATAGCAGATTTTCAGTAATTCCATGCAGCAGGTACCAGTCCCTGTTAGCTCTATCCTGTGTTGTTAGGATAAGGATGTGCTGGCTGCCACACTGTAAATCTCTTCAAAATTTCTGGTTCTGACATTTGCTTATTTTCATGTTAGGATTGCACATGTCTTGGAGAATGCTAAATAATAAAGACAACTTAAATAATTTTCACTAATTCCAAATCCAAATTTTCTGCTTCTGAACGATAACAATCATAATTTGCTGTGCCCACTCTCCTGTTGTCCATACTAGAGTTCTGTAATATTGGCTTCTTCTACTGGCAATAATTTCTCTGTTATATGTATCATTGCTCTGTCACTTCTTCCCTACTAGAACTTTATTTCTGTGTCTTTCAGCAAACCTGACCTTTTCAGATTAATCCTGTCGTATCATGCCTACAAATCTATCAGGTCACAAATACCTTTGGGTGACTAGGATAGTTTGTTACTACTATGATATGCTAACTTTTACCAGACTGGAGTCTCTCAGAGGCCAGACACGATTTTCAGGTGACCTGCACATTCATTTCAATAAGGTTTTTATAAGGAAGTGTTTGCACTCTGAGTTGTACCAGAAGCAAGAGTGGAACAATGAAGCTGTGGTCAAGTTATTTCAATTCTTCACATCCTTTTAAGTTTTCATGTATTGTAGACAGGATTGCAGTAGCAATACCAGCAGCAGCCTTCTATTGGAAAGCTGAGGAATATTCCTTTTCATGTGAGGGACAGGGCACTCCCTGAAGCTGAAGCTCAAAGCACTGGAATAGAGACACCATTCCATACCTGGAGAATGGCTGTTATTTTCAAGTAGGTGATAGATAGCATCCTGACTTTTTCTGAGCCTATAGACTTCAGTGCTTTGGAAGACAGTCTAAGTGTTTTGGTCATTTATTTCCCCTTGAAATTGTATCCACCAATCCTCAAGAATGAGCTGACCCAGTTGCAGAATGTTTCTGCACAGGGCTGGATCTTGTAGTGTCCAAACAAAGCCCCACCTTACCTGTCAGGAACATTTCAGTTATGAAAAGCAGCTTTATTTGAGGCAGTGTGGGGAGTTGAATTGCTCCTCCTACTGGGCTGCTTGTGTAGATGATTACGACATGGCTTTGCTAAGAGAACTTGTTTGTGGAGCAGAATTTGTTATTGAATAGGAAAGTACCTGTGCCTCATCTACATTCTGCAATTTGCAGCAAAAACATTATTTAGGTGGCTGCTCTCAGGAACTCATTCATGACCACAGTGTTACTTCTGCTGTGTCTGTTACTGAATGGGACATATATCCTTTAAGCTTTTTCACATTTTTTTGGATTACACTTATGATTTTCTGATAATTTGTGTGTTTATTCCTCAAAAGGTAATGTTTAATGAATTATTAGAAAACATACTTCAGGAACTGTACAAACCCCTAGCAGGTTCAGTCTGAGTGAAGCAAGAGAATCCCTTCCTGCACATCTACTCTGCTGTGGTGGGTGTGATGCACAACACCACACAAGTGTTTCAGAGAGGGATTCTGCAATCCACTGTAAATTCACATTGCCCAGAAGACAAAACAGAGATGGATGTCTCATTGCATTAAACTTTCTTGGTATATCATGCCAGAAGTAAAAAAAAAAAAAGAGTCCTGGTTTACTTTATTTCCAAGGCATAATTAAAAAAAAATAAAAAAATAAAAAATTGTGGTGGTTGCCGTGCATTGTTTTTCCAGAAATTCAGTCCTGGCTGTGGTGGAAAGTTAATTCACCTTTGGGTAAGGCTGGGAGGACTTGGACTTGTGGTGTATAATTATTTAGCTGAATTGCACTGAGAACTCACCCCGTTTGCTTTACACTTGCATGTAGTTTGAAAGTTGTGTGGGTAGACAGAGCTGTAGACATCTCATCTGCCACCACAGACATCTCAGTTATCATGAGAGCTGAGGTTACTAAATAACGAGTTACAATGCTGTTGGAGGAAGCTCTCACACAGTGCTCAGTGAACCAGTTTTGAATATTAATAATCCTGCTTGCAGCTCTTATGAAAAAAACATGTTGTAAAAGAGGGAGATGAAAGGAGGAAAACAGATTTTTTTCAGCATATGTAGTACTGAGCACCATGGAAAATACGCTATTAAAAAATGACCAAAGTTGGCCTCTGTCTTGGTTTCAGGATGTCAGACTCTTAAATCTATATTTAGGCAGTCTGCAAATTGTTGCTTTTCTTCCTGTAGGGCCGATACCCAGCAATTTCCACTAACTTCCCCTAAAGCTGTGCAAAGTAACCAGGGCCCCATCAGCCTCTCACACAATGCCAACTCAGGTCTCTCATCAGCAATCAAATTTTGTGTGGAACTGGAATTTTTCAGTCAAGGCAGAATCAGGTAACACCAATAACCCTCACTATTTTATTCCTCTTCAGTTGCTTGCATACATTTCTTTTCCATTTCCCTCCCTTAACATGCTGGACTGGTGCAACTGAGTCTTACCCAAAAATATCCCTAAACACACCAGAGAAAAAGCAAGCAAGACATGTAAATATGTTAGAAAAAGTGTGTACGGAAAGCTGAGAGGAAAATAAATCTTATCTCAATGAAATCAGAGTATGAAAGGATTTTTCATGAGGCTCTAAAGGAGATGAGCTGGGATAGCTGGCCGAGTATGTGGGCAAGATTGTGCTTATTGTGATAAATGTTGTTTGTGTGCACTCCAGCAGGAAGTAAACTGAGATTGCTTTTTCTTCACTTCAGTCCTAGGAGTGAAGCATTTGAACAATTGCTGATCTTAAAGTATTGAGATTAATAGGGTTAATTTTTCCCTCTTATAAAAAGACAAACATCCCTTCACCCTGCTATTCATGAAACCATAAGGAAGGAAAAGAGATCCATAACCCATTTAAGGATAGAAATAATGAGCTCTTTGGCAGTAACTTATAGTGAACTATTTTATCTTATATTACACCAATAGCAGATTTGATAAGATTCTGAAATAATGCATATATATAATAAATGATAAGTTTATTAACAGTTTAACCAGATAGCTTAAAATTAACACGTGTTTGGTTGCTTCTGTATACATTAGAAGATTGAGGAACTTAGTTTATGATTTCAAAGTTGGGGTTTTTTTGGGTGCTAATCTCCAGTTTTCCAATGAAACATATTAAAATTGGCATTAAATTTAAATTCTTAATAAGAACTACAAAATACTTAATATGGTGTTAACATAATCTTAACCTAGACCTTCTTACAGAATCTGCCTTTTTTCATTCTGGATTCCTTTGTATTTCGTCTCTGGCTGTACTGTGGATTGAGAAAATCATTCTGGCTGAATGGCTGCAATATCTCATATTTGCACTTCCGAGGGGCTGTTTGATCTTGGCTGCACAGTGCAGATGTATTTCCATTTAAAACAAGCTGCAACTGGCTGCATGACTGCGCTGCATAAATCTGAGTGCATTTAGATTTCTGATAATAAAAATGAGATGGGGTGCCATTCTTTCCAGCTGTATTCTTTTGGGGCCAATATTAGGAAAATAAGTTTTTCAGGGCTTGTTTTAACAACTCGAATTCATTTCTGTGTCTCTGTAGATACCTGGGCCTTTTTGTCCGATTTGATGTAACGTTACTGTTAGATAACAGCAAGATGGTTTATGTAAATAATACCACTGAACTTTATTTCCAGTGGTTATAGGAAATCATTTAGTACTTGCTGATGCATAGCATATGCTGTTTTTTCCTGTGCAGCTTTTTTAATAGATGTTTGCCTTTATATGTCTCACCTAAAGGCAAAAGGGTAGTTGAGGAAGAAAATATGATCAGAAATCAAATCAAACCAAACATATCTTTCAATATTGAAAAGCAAAAGTATAAAAAGTCTTTGAAAATAATGTACTTTAGATGTTTCCTGTGTCAAAATAGAATTTAGGCAAATGTGTAGGCCATTGCCACAGAAACGCTCTTCAGCAGGAAGATGATGACTATTACTTGATTCCTTGGTTTAGGTTCACATTACTTTTGCTTTCACCTGAGATGATACCGGATTTTAAGGACTTTTTAACTTCTTGTAGTTGCATACGTTGAATTATCTGTACAAATAGCACTTTTGCTGCCAGTACTGCGATATTGGGAACTCAGCTCCTAGTAAAGTTGTCTTCCATTGTGCTCTGGAAAACTGTCATAGAAGACAAAAAATAGTCCTCAATGCCTTGCAACACCCAAGCATTCAGTAATCCAGTCTGTCCTAGAAAATACGGCCAAATGTTTGAAGTGCTCTGCGTATTTTCTAGAATGGATTTTTACAGTTTGCTAGTAGAAATCAAAGTCTATAAGATAAGAATTGAAAAAAAAAAAGGCAAGGATGGTCTCAAATTGAATCTGAATTTATTATATAAGTGAAGGTTTCTCCAACTGGGCTTATTGTGCTTGTTTTCTTTCTTTTTGGTCAGGCTGGTATTGTATTTACTATTAAGTTACCCTGAGGTTTCTGTCTGTTTTTTCTTCTTTTTTTACCAAAGCCTTCTGCAAGACACTGGTATACGTATTACTTTATTTACATAGGTTAAGCCTGTATGGAGCTCTTGAATTTCCTCTTGAAAAGCATATTTTACTTTCAGTCATTTTAAAAATTATAATTGAAAAAATAGCTTCAAATTTGAATCTCTAAAATGTTTGTGGATGATGTCCATATGGCATTAGGAAGGCTAATTAATTAGTTATTCTAGTAACCTGAAGGTGATTCAATAAATTTCTTGCTAATGCATTTTCTAAATGCTACCATGTTTATGTTTCACTGAGCTGCTATAAAATGACTTGTTTTCCTGACATACCCTTGTGAGAAGTGGTAGCTCACTGATCTTCTCAGGAGGGAAAGGTTAAATTAATGACTGATTCAGTCAGTCTTTCACCCTTCATTAACACTGAATTAATTTATTAAAGAAATTAAAGATCATCTTGAGTGGTTTAATGTGTAAATTTAATTTTAAACATGCAGAAGGCCTCATCTATTTACAGAATAATGATTAATGGTGAAGTTTAAGAAATATGTACCCTTCACAAATGGCTGATCATGCTAAATTGCAAGACCTCCCCTATAACCCTGCTCTGTGGTAAAAGCTAAAAACATGCAAGGGTTGGTAAACTTGGTTTTAACAAGGAGGAACTCTATTTAAAGTAAACACTTGCTGTGTTAGTAATGTGTAAATAGGCTTTGGTAATTATAATGAAACCCTAGCATTTCAGTGTTTCAGAAGGTGGCAGTGATAAGCCTGGAAATTACTATGTTTTTACTTGCAAAGACTGGAGAATAAAGAGTTCTCAGCTGTTTCCATAATAAATGTGGAAGGAGTTCTTTCCATACAGACTATTCTTTTAAAATCTACTCATGCATTTGAATAAATAAATGCAATCTTGGACTGTGGTCTTACAAATGGGAGGAGATCAAACAGTAGGGCAAGAGGTCTTGAAGGTATTTCTTGGGTTTCCTTCAATGCTACTGGTGACTCACTAGGTCATCCCTCTTTTGAATTGGTTTTGAACCAATGTTTCATAAAGTACTAGTGGGAAGTTAGTGTGGGAAGTGCTCTTTCAGATGAGACCATATGTGCCCATGAAAGTTTCCCCCGTTCTCTCTTCAAGAGTAAGATTTGGAGGTTTGGATTTTTGTTTTGCCTTGGTTCACTTCACTCCGCCTACTGCATCTAAAAATGAATCCTGTAATTTTAATTATGGTAGCCACTCCTTTTTTTTTGGAAAATGAACAAACCCAAAGTCTTGATCAGTGTTTTTTTCATGTGATGTCTATTGAATTGCATCCTGAATAAGTTTGCAGTGCTTTAAAATGAAACTTGAATCCTTAATTCAGTCTACAATATATTTATTTATATTATTTTATTATTTATTCATATTTATTTAAGAACTGCAAATGTTGATGTTTTATTATTATTATTAGTAGTAGTAGTATTATATACATGTAGACATTAAAATAGCCTTTATTATGTTGGGCTATGTAAAAGTATTTTTGTTAGAGTTGTTTTAGGTAGGGATTTTTTTCGTTTGTTGGATGGGGATTTTTTGATAGAAAGATGTTTCTACATGTATAATTCATAATTTAGGGTCTGAAAGACAACACAAAGAACATGTTGATTTTTCAATTTTTTTTTTTATTGGCTGAAATATGCATATATCATCCCCCTATGCCATCTGAATGCACAAAACCACTGTGTGCAATGGGAAACGTACCTGGTAAAAATTCAGCAGCTCTGCATAGCAGTTTGTTCTGTTCAACACCATCTGGCAGCTGCAAGCTGGTTATATCTCCAGATAATCTCCCTGTTACTTCATCCAGTGTCTCATGTCTGAAATACTTTCTGTGGTCAAGTTATTGACAGCACAAAGAATGCATACAATTTCATTAAGGATGTTCCTGCTAACATCATTCTGATATATTTAATTTAATAGCACAATCATGGAAGTGACCAAGTATGTCATCCTTCTTACTGAAATAATTCATGTTATTGTTAGGATTTAATAAAAGGTGCTAAAAAGATGAGCAGTTTGATATGATTTCCACAGTCTAAATATAGACAGTCTAAAAGCGAGCAGGAAGATTTTGGAAGAAGCAATAAAATATTCAGAAAACCTGAAAATTTTTAGGTATATTTTAGGATCAGATGTTGGTTTTGTGCTGCTCCATCTGCTTTCATATTAGAGAAGCTGAAGTGAGGGAGGAAAAAAAATCTTTAAATGTTTATTGATATTTTCAATTAGAGTGCTCAAATATATTTGTGTATTATTTTCTGTGACCCTTTGTGTACAAAAATGAAACTCCAAACAAACCAGCAGAGTCATTTCCTATATAGTGGAGAGATCTTCTTCTCTTCAGATTCAATGCACAAACCTGTTCACTTAATCCAGCAGGGGAGATGGGACTTGGACAAAATTGGGAATATTGTGACTGGAAATGAAGGGCACATGGGATATTTGTTGTATGGTGGAAGGAGGAATGAAACTCTCTCAGGTTGCTGATCCATGATCTGGAGCAGCCAATGACCCAAAGCCCTTTGTCTGTGCTGGTTTGCAGGCTCAGTTTTCCAGCTCTGAGCAGCCACTGGCAAAAAGTCATACACAAAAAAGAAAGGTGGTCAATACTCATATACTGTGATGATCTAAAACTTTGAAAAAGGTTTTTCCTCTGATAATGTGTTTGTGTGTCAGCATGGCAGGTGCCATTCAGCAGCAGAGAAAGCTGAGCTGACAGATATCCCTGTGAGCCAGATTTGGGCTTCCTGCTGAAGTTCAGTAACAAGTCATAACTTCAGTGAACTGATTTCACTTGAATTCAGAGCCTGTGTTTCAGCACTCCGCGCTCCAGGGTACAATGTCCTCTCTGTGGTTGCACAGGGACTGAGCCAGAAACTCAGTCACAATTATAAGGCTCACTTCCGGGTTGTCAGCAACTTTCTGAACTTTGTCCATATATAAGGTGCACTGGACTATAAGGCGCATTTTTTTTTGCAGCAAGGATCCGCGCACAACAAAGTAACGAATTAGTAACGGAATCGCGCGATCGTGGGGTTTACTGGCAGGTGCTCAATTTGCAAACATTTTTCACAGATTGGCGTAGTCTTTAAATGCAGCCCCAGGCGCCCTCCCCGTGCTGTGGGCCCCGGCACTCCTGCCTGCCCCCACCGCTAGCTCTCGCGGCTCGCACTTCCGGATTAGCATATTTCCGAACTTCGTCCACCTATAAAGCACACCAGATTATAAGGCACACTTCCAGGTTCCGATCAAAATTTTAGTCAAAAAGGTGAGCCTTATAGCCATGAAATTACTGTAATCACATTTGTAATCCTATGGAATCCCACCAGAGAACAGACTCAAGGGCAAATATAGAGGTTTTGCTGATGGCCACCAACTTCTTGAGAGAAATTTGGAGAATTTTGATCATTGTCTGAAATCTTACCTAGGCATTTTCTTTCATCCTCTATTTAACCTATGAAAATGAAATTAATTATGTGATAATGTGGTTCTTTTAGGAATATCTTCATCACTGTGGTTTAAATTGATTTCACTATCAGATCACTGAAACATTTGTGTAGTTCTCTAGCTACTGTTAAGTATTAATAGTCCTGTGATGCTGAAAAGAATTTGTGAAGTTTCTCACAAAAGGAGTGTATTATTCAGCAGGGAATAAAGGAAGTAAATAGAAGCAGTGAGTCTGGACATGTTACATCTTTGAATTGTATACCATTCTTTGCCTAATATGCATTTTTTAATGCGACCTTAATTGCAATGAAATGTTTATTACAAATATTTAATCAGGATTCAATGATTAAATAGGCAAATTTAATTTTGCTCTCGTTATTTTTTCCTAGGTAATCAATGCAGATGTGATTTAATGACAAAGTCTAATTGAGCACTTTCATTTTGTGAAAAGAAAATTAAAAGGAGAAAATATACTTCTTAAATTAGAAGTAATGATGGAGTCACAGGACAATTCCTGGGGATTAATGACTATCTGAGAAAGCTGAAGGCTCAAGGTTTAGCTGTAGGCTGTTAACCTCAGGTGGCCATTAATTCTTCAAGTAATGCTCCATGCCCTGATCATTATTACAATGAGCAGGGATGGAGTAGAAAGTTTCAGCAATTAAACCATCAGCAATATATTTAAATGCATATTTTTCTCTCCCACTTGGGCATTCTGACACAAAACACAGACTGAATCAAACTATTGATGGTATTCAGTCAAACCCTTGATGTTTTCTTAATTTGCCTGATCTGTGATTGAGGACATTCCACATTGTGTGCCTGCATTTGTTGAGCCACGCACTGCTGTCCCAGTAGCTGTGCTGAACACACATTAAATATAAAACTGGATGTACCTGGCCCCAGGTAGCCTCAAAGTTCACACAGATTCTTGTTCTCTCTTTTTCTCAACAATGATGCAGGTGCCAATGGGCTTGCCTGGCATCAGAACCGTAGTGTAGGTAGCACCCTTTTGTCTTCACCATTCTACATGCTAATTTCCCCATCTTTCTGCAATAAAATTGTAATGAAACCTTATTTTCTTAATTTCTTTGAGACTATTGTACAGCCCCAGTAGTCAAAGGATGAGCAAGGCAGAAATCTCCTACAGAATTTGCTGCTGAAAACAGTGTAACAGCTTGTACCAACATATCACTGACTTGGTGTGGGGCTTTTTCATGCAGGGAATTCTGGTATCTGCAGCCAGAGCTTTTCTTAGTTCTGTAAAGAGTCAAAAAAATCTCATGCTATTGCTTTCAGTTTGAGATCTACATAATTACCTGAGAACACCACGTTATGCTGAATTTGCCTCTATCTAAGCGCTGCATTTATACATATTATGTAGTGCTTGGTGCACACACAGAGAGTCTATAAATACCTCCAGGTCTCAGAAAAGCATGCAGGTTTTTCTAAAGGCACTCACTAAGTGGTTCAGAAACAACTGTTGAAATGCTTCAGAATTCTCCTGCTAAAACATTTCAGTCTATGAGTCAAGGGCAGATTAACAGACAAAAGCAGCTAATCCAAAAATCAGCAGTTTACGCCTGAGTGGAGCAAACAGACTGAGGGAGCATGCAGAGCTGGCTAGGTCACAAAGAGATGTTAATAACACATCTGCACAGAGGTGAGTGAGCCAAGCACAGCAAGCCACTTTCCTGAGTGATTCAGGTGAGAGAAGGACCAGAGATTACTACAAGCACTCCCTAATTAGCAGCATCATTATCACAGGGTCCTTGTGAGCATGGATAGCCCATAAAACACAGGTAGCAAGCCCAAGAATTTTGGTGTCATCTGCTGGTTTGAAGTGCAGCCTGTGTGAAAATGCATGGCCTGCACAGTAGGCATGTGGGTATTAAAGTGCATTGTGTTTCTTGTTTCACATAACTTCGAGATTTAACTTGTTAGCTCCATTTACATTGATGCAAATGCAAGTAAAATTATAAATTATTCTCACATTAATGTAAAACAATGAAAACTCCAGGGCAGCTTTGATTATTTAAGTTGATTACAACAGTTAAATGTTGACAGGATAATGCATTCACCAACTATTTCACCAAATAATACATCTTTTATTGCAGTTCTCTACTTGTCAAGATAAATCTCTCTATTTTGAAGCCGTCTCTACTGAAACTTCCCTTTGTGGTTGTGCTCTCCCATAGCTGCTGCCTGAAGGAATAAATCTTGTGCTTGCACATTATCCCAGTCCATCAGCATGTTGGTAAACCACTTCACATGCAACATAAACATTAATGGCAGTAAAGTCAGAGTTATGGCTGCTGCTGTCCCCTCTGCCTGCATCATCCATCTCTGCTCTCTGTCAGTCATAATTGTTGGGAGTTGGAATTTCTATTTTTAAATTTCCTCCTGAAACGGTGTTTTATGGAATTTTTCTCCTTCTGATGTAGTCCAGCATAGCCATTAGTTGGAAAATAACAGCAGCACTTTAATGATTCCTATAGAGATCCTGGCTTTTTGGGCCCGGGGAGAAGGGGAAGAATTCCCTGTTCCTGAACCTGTGACAAAAGAAATGTGGTTAAAAATGAAAAATAAGCCTAAACCTACTTCTGATCCATCTATTTCACAGCTATTTTCACAGATTTTTCTCTCATGCCCTCATTTGATCCTGTTCATTTAGGCAGCACAGCACAGTGTGAGCAGCAAGTCTGAGAATAAATGACAGGATATCCAATACCTCTTTGCTGCATTGGAGTGCAAGTAAAGTACTGCTCTAACATGTCTGCTGCTTAAAAATTCCATGTAAAAAATCCAAAAATCGGTTTACCCAAAGCATATAAAAACAATTAACAGACCTAAAAGGACTTAAATAATAGCCTACAAATGAAGGAAGTACAGTAATTTCAGGAGTATAAGGCACACCCTTTTGACTAAAATTTTGATTGAAACCCAGAAGTGCGCCTTATAATCCGGTGCGCCTTATATATGGACAAAGCTCAGAAATTTGCCAACCCGGAAGTGTGAGCCGCGAGAGCTGGCAGCTGTGGGGAGAGCCGGCAGCGGATCCTCGCTGGAAAAAAAAAAGTGCGCCTTATACGCCGGTGCACCTTATAGGTGTGAAATTGCTGTAATTTAAGTAAAGGATGTTGAATAATATTGAGTGGCCCCACAAGCCTAACACACAGACAAGTCACTTGTATTTTCTCTGTATAGTTTTATTTCTAGAATAATTGCTCCTGACTGTCATAAAATAATTAACTAAGTTGAGCAGAGATCTCTAATAAGCGATGCAAATTCTCTACTTTTCATTTCTTTTGTCACTCTCTTAAAAAATAAGGATCAGAAATGGAAAGGAGAAGGCAAAGGAATCCAAGTGCTCCAAACTACTAACAGTGTTTCCAGATGCAGCTGAGAGAGATGTACTCACTTCAACTTGTTCTGACTCAACAAAAAAGTGAGTTGCATAGCCAATGAATATATTTGTGTCCTAGACTCATCTGTTAACACTTGTGAATGCCAACCTGTAAGATTAGAATCTGACTTTAAGCTATTGTTCATTGTTGAGACTGAAGAGATGTGTTTTCCTGCTGAGATAATGGACCGGAGCAGGAATGATTACCCAGTCCTGTGGGAGACCTTATCTAAGCTCAGTTTACATCCTTGTGGAGATAGGCAGAGTGTAAGGGTTATCTAAGCTCAGTTTACATCCTTGAGGAGATAGGCGGAGTGTAAGGCTACGACTTCTCCACTCCTTATCTCTTACAGGGCTTCAAGGAACAGCACAGGAGCTTGGCTTTCTCTATTTCAAGAACTGACATTATGTTTGGTTTTTCTAAATGCAGAAAGTCATTCCCAACAGTAGTTTTTCCTTCTCAGAGGCAGCTCTGCCTCCTCTGTTCCATTCCATAACCTGTACTAGGTTGCTCCTGTGCACTATGCAAAAGGATCCTTTAGATTTGAGAGCTAAAGTAAAACTGAATTCTGTACCCTGATATAAGGCTACAGTTCATGTTTTTGCTCATATTACCTTTGTGTTTCATCATTGTGGAGCTAATAAATGAACAGAAAATTTCTCTAGAAAATCAAAGATACCTATAGGATATTTTTATATGATTAATTTTTAGTGCTTCAAAGATGATGATATAGAGCAGATTACTTTGGGGAATTTGTTATATAGTGAAATTCTGGAGTGTGACCATTCAGGTTAACAAATGTCCTTCCAGCAAGAGACTATCTCAAATCATAGGGAAAGATGCAGAACACATTCCTCCTTCTCCTCTTCCTTTATCTGTCACCTTTATCTTCATTAAAATACGGATTAAAATTCTTATCCTCATTCTTTATCTCCATTAGACTGCTGTCACTTGAAGAAAATATTTTTCTCCTAGCTGGTTTCTAGGAGTGTTATTGTGCTTTATCTGGTGCAGAGGAGTATACAAAACTTCCAGCTTTTAGCTTTTCCAGATACTTGTTTGAAAAATACTGTGATACTTTATTCGGAAAAACAGAATTCTTGTCTTTTTTGCTTCTTTCACTTCTACAGTATAGCAGTATTTTTTTCTCAGACCACTGCTCTCTTACCAAGAAATTAGAGTTATATAAAATATTATTTCATCCAGTTAGCTTTTTTTATTACAGTAATTTCACAATTATAAGCTGCACCTGATTATAAGCTGCACATCCGGGTAGCTGGGTAGACCACTGGATTTGTCCATATATAAACCGCACCTGAATATAAGCTGCATTTTTTTTTTTTAAAGCGAGGATCCATGTGCGACAAAGTAACAATTTAGTAACACAATCGTGCCAGCATGGGGTTTGCTGTCAGGTGCTCAAGTTGCAACAGTTTTCATAGACCAGGGAAGCCTTTAAAGGCAGCTCCAGGCACCCTCCTGGCCGGCTCTCACTTCCGGGTTGGCGTTTCGCTGGGATTTGTCCATAGATAAGCCGCACCTGAATATAAGCCGCACTACTGGGGTAGGCTGGATTCTTCAATGAAAAAGGTGTGGCTTACAATCGTGAAATGACTGTATTATTATTTGGGATGGCTTAGCAAGCAAGCCCTTTTTTTTTCCTGACACTATGTGTGGAATGTGCTTTATATTGTGTTTCAACCAGCAGTTTAAACATGCCTCTTGACTGATAAAACATGAATGGCAGTCTCACTAGCCCATCTGTTTAAAGTATTTTTAAAGTGCTATAGCACAAGCCATAATATTTATGAAATTTCACATTCATTTGGATAGTGACAACATTTTTAACTATTTTTTCTGGTATTATTGCCATAAAGAAAAAAATACTTCAGAAAGGAAAACATATGGGAGCCTAACTCTGCAGACAAGGGCAGAGCTTTACATTGAATAAGCAAACATTTGTGGTTTTCCTGCAGAAAATAACATATGCCCGGAAAAGTTTGGGAGCAATTTTCACACCCTGGAAAGCACAAAGCCTCAGTCTGCCTGGCTGTGCTATCAGAGTTAGAGTAAACCCAAGCAAACCAGCATTACTCCAGCAGCATACACAGAATGGAAGTGATGTGAGAGAGCCTGAAGCTGAGCTGCTGGTCATGGTCATTCCCTTTAAATTCATCTCTTGCCTGTGCTAGATAAGGTGGTTAAAAAAAAACCCAACAAAACAGCATAATGCATATTTTACTTAGCCAAATACCCATAATATAAAAGCAGGTTATTCTAGCTCTTACACCATGAATCTAAGCATCATGCAACTGAACCTGTCCTTAAATAAATGGAGCTGAATGTGATTAAAAGTACAGTAACCAATAGGTTATTTAGCTCTCAGTAATTTTCCTTTTTCTATCATCATATTCACTCTAATATGCCTTCAGATTCTTTGCAACAAAATGAATTTTTAATTTCTAAATTACTCTCTATAGTTTCACTCTCTATAGTTTATGTATACAGGAATGCAGCAATTAATGTGAGCTGTTTGTACATTTATCAGATTATATCTACCCCATTAGTCACACTAATGGCTGAGCACTGGTTCCTTCTCTGTCTGCTGTGCTGACCTCTGTCCCTTTCAGTGAGCCCACAGTGGGAAATATTCTCCTGTTCTCAATAATATAATTTACAGCCTTCAAGTCAACATGATGGTGTTAATCACAAGTCATGTTCAGATGTAATTTTGGCATGTTTAATAACTGGAGGTATTTAAAAGGCTTGTAGGTGTGTCACTCAGGGGCATGATTTAGTGGTAGACTTAGAAATGTTGGACCTGATGATCTTAGAAGCTTTTTCCAACTACAATGATTTTGTGATTCAAGGGGCAATCTTAGGTCTAACAAGATGGGAACACAGAATCCCTGTTTTCCAACAGCAGGATGAGTGTGCAAGTTTAACCAAAATTGCCAGTTTTGAACATTTATAACTAGGGAATTAGTGCCTAGTTCATTCAAGCTTCAGTTGTGCTTTGTACCTGGGAAATAAATTAAAGACAAGATAGGAACATAGCTCTGAAACCAAAAGTATTTTCAGAATTTTTAAATTCAGCATGCTAGAATGAAAATTATTCTACTTTAAATCAA
This sequence comes from Sialia sialis, assembly GCA_009812075.1. Taxonomy (NCBI): domain Eukaryota; kingdom Metazoa; phylum Chordata; class Aves; order Passeriformes; family Turdidae; genus Sialia; species Sialia sialis. Next base: position 16,707,379 of record VRYO01001366.1, read on the forward strand.
TAGAAAGTTATTTGAAAATGTTCTGGGAAGTATAAAATTTATATATAAAGATGCTTTCCAATTTGGCTTAAGTCCAATGAAATGAACACTCAGCACGAAGCATTATTGCAAAGAGTCATATGGTCACTTTCTGTCATTAGTGTGACTCTTTTTCCTTTGTAGCTTGTTAGTTCTTAGCATGGTGGAATGATTTTCCCTGCAGTTTAAACAGATTGAATGATCTTTAGACACATTTCAGCTGCTTGTATGCCAAATTGGAAGTATGATTGTGAAACAAATGCAGTAGGTTCTATGATTCTCTTCTGTCTTATGAACTATGAGATAAAATACACTCAGTGGACAAATAGCAGTTTTTCTGTGCAGTGAACAGATAACAATTTTTGCCGTTGTAAAACTGATATTTTTTTCTACTTTGCTGTTATCATTTACTTGTGTGCTGTCTCACTTGCCTGTATAATTCTCTGTGCATTAGTCCCTAAGACCAGATGTTTGGTACACTTTGCTAAGCTATTATAATATATGAAATTTGTTTAATTTGCATAAAGTCTGGGATTTTGTTTGTTCATTTGGTTTTTTGTTTTTCTTGAGCTAATATTCAAATCTCCCTATAAATTCAAATCTCTACTCTTATATAATAAGTACCAGACTTACCACACCACTCTTCAGAGGTAACCACGTCATCCATGTATTTTAAAAGTGTCAGCTGATTCTGATTCTTCTCCTTCATCTCACTTTAACTCCTTTTAGGCTGGATTTTAAACAGAATATGGACTTTCCTGTATCCTCTTTGTGTATCCTATCACTGCCTTGGGGTCCTGTGGTGCCTGCAGACAGTAATGCATGTAAATAAAATTCAGAGCTGCTTTACACAGGAGCTGCAATGAGAAGCCCTGTTTGGTGTTTTACAAAGGTATGAGATTCCTTGTGTATGGGGCATCTTTTTAACAGAAGGGAAAGCAACTGCTTCAGAGCAAATCACACAACAGTGACAATGACAATGACACCCTCCACAGGCAGTGGCCTCTGTTTAGATCAGACCCATTCCAGCCCTCATTCCACTCCTGCTGTGCTCCTTTAAGGAATGTTCTGAGCCAGATTTAGCTGATTAATGTCAACATAACTGGCTAAAGTTTCCCATAGCTCAAATCCTGTCAGTGCTATGGATGTCATGCATCATCTTTTAGGTATGAGTAGTGGTGAATTAAAAGGTAAGAGCTGTGCCTGCTCACCAACACCAACTGCTTAGCCAGCAGAAACAACTCTGTACTGAAATGAGAAGCTGTTTTTATTTTAAAGATGTCATGCAACATTCTTATGATTTGGAATTCACAATGTTATTTTTTCACTTTGAGTAAAAATAATATGATAATAATTTTCAGCCAATATAGGCAGAGGATGAGAGCTCTCAACCTTCAAACTGATTTTTTTTTTCCTGAGAACCGCTAGTTTTCAGCATGTTATGCTATCAAATTGAAACAGTGCTTCACAGTAGTTATCATTCAGTAATTTTCAATACAGAATGATCTTTTAAAGTATGTCAAGTTTGACTTGGTCACTTTGACAAAGTATTGCATTTGGAAAATGTTAAAAAAATCTGTAGTTAACTTGAACAATTTCAGATTTAAGTTGCCAGTCTGATGTAGGAAAGCCCAGCATGAGATGTGTTCCATGTTTGGTATCTTCAACAAGAGTCACTGCAGATGGTCTTGGTCTTTCCTGGGGAGGCTAAAATATAATTTTGCTTATTGCAACAGTTAACTGGTCCTTGGAGTTCATACCTAGCTCATCCTCCCTGTCTGCTGAAGCTATAAGGTATTGTCTAGGGTAACTATACCAGGACAGGTATATGAAGCTATATGACAGAATTTTAAACATGATAAGTATGGTTTTCTTTCTGACCACAGTGCTGTATAGAAAGCATACTTCTTACCTCCATTCAAACTGGGTTGGAAAAGAAAAAATGCTATCAAATGAAAGATGATTCCATATGGAAAATACAGCTCCAACAGCTCTTACCAGCATTAAAAACTGTCTTAGGAGTGCTTTAGGAATTTCAGAAATATTAGCTGCTGAAGGAGTCTGTAAAAGAGCATGGGGCTGTAGATAGAGCAATCATTCATCATTTAACATCTGAATCATTTCTTGCTGACTAAACAGAAATACATACCAGAAAAGTCAAATAATCCTTTCCCATTATTATATATGATTCATGAATTCCAGATATTGTACAAATGCACCATTAATCTAAAAGGAAGCAGTGTTTATCAAAATAGCACTTACAGATTTATAATAATATTTAAAATTATTTTGCAGTAATTATGTTTTTTTCCCCAATATGTTTACAATATCCACACTCAGGAATACCCTTTTGGAAAATATCAGGATTTTTTTGTAACGTAACTAGCACACGAATAGTTGGAACCTTGTTTGTACCTTGTTTGTACTTGGAACCTTGTCTGTACTTCACTGTCTATTTGCATTTCTGCTTCAGAATAAAAAAAAAACCCAACATACAATACACTATCAAAGGCGAACAAATGTATAGCATTAAAAGTCAGAAACTAACAACAAAATCTTTTTATTGTTTCCATACTTACCCTAAGTTTATTTAAAGTTTAAACTGAAAAATACATGATGTATGTTTGCAGATGTTTGCAAAAAGATGTGACAAAAAAGGAATCAAGTCCACCAGGAGGTTTCCAGCTGTTTTGTGTGTTCATGGTGACTGAAAGCCAGAGAAGGCTTTGGCACCTCGTGGCTCTGAAATGCTCACAGCTGACCCTGCTCCCAGCAGGAATAAACACTCCAGGACCTCCTGAGGTCACATCCAACCTGAGCTCCAGCAAAGTGAAGAGGCTCTGGGATGGAAATGTGGTGAGAATTGTATCCCTAAGTGTCCTAAGAGGGTTTTTTGGTGTTCTTTATAAAATTCAAGATCACTCAGATAACCACCTTTGGCATGTAGAAAGTAATTTATGTAGTTATTCAGGAGACGGTTTTAGCCTTGTGGTTCATTCATATTGTGCAAAAGAGCAGAGGCAGCAATTGTCAAGCCAGTGGCATAAAGCCTTTTGAAGAAAGGATGGCTGAAGTGTTTATGAGGATTTATGATGAAGCATTATGTAATCTAGTCATAAGAAGCTTTTATTTTCTAGCTAGAGGAACATATTTGGAGCACATGCATCCTGACTTGGCCTTAGTCCCTGCTTTCCCTGCTTTTGAACAAGGCACATGCTGTAAAGAAAGGCAGTAGTGGTAGGATTTGCATAATATTAAATGTGCTTTTCTGATAGAGAAACTTTGGTCCTTCTTTTTGGAATTAGTCTGATATCCATGTGTAATTATTTCAAAGCATACCACTGCAATTATTGGGATTTGTTACTTTCACCATATCTGAATATAATAAAGAGCATCTCTGGTGGGATATGCAACATCATGCTTTTGGGTATAAAAATATCAGAAGAACATTTCCAGCTTTGCACCCACTGTGTGAGTACATTTGTTTTCACATACATGGACCTGGAAATTCCTTCTCTTTTTTAGTTAAAAGGAACTAGGATGTTGCTGTGAAGGCACTAGAGCAGAAGTCAGGGATTTCCTGCTTGCATCATAGATTTTCTCTGCAGTCCCAGACAAGTAATTTGATTCCCACCACTAGAGTTTTCCATCTGAAATTGAAAATGCTGCTTTTCTTTTTCAAATAGTAGTTTAAAAAAATGTGTATCAATCTTGTTTGAGGTATTAAGATGTACTGTTAATCAGTGATTATAAAGTAGTACATGAATACATTCTTATTGAAATCTTAGTTTTGCACAAAAATCATTTAACTCAATAATTACTTTAAGGAGTTTTTATTGAAAAACAAACAAAAAACCCCAAACAAAAAAAACATAAAAGAAAAAATAACAAACCACAAAACTTCCGGATCTTAAGCCCAAAATTATTGATTATTTGGCCCCAGAAAACAAAGAGAGGAAAACAACTAGCCCTAAATCTGTCAATTTCATGGTATTTCTAAAAGCAGATTAATTTCAGGAAATAAATCTTGGTACTTCTAATTTCGAATTAAAGAATCAGTAAAAAGCAGCTGTCATCATCTTAGCACTGAACTGAAGATTCTCAAGTAATGTTTGTCTTGGAAATTAGAGAGACAATACTTATTCTATTACCTGCATTATTAATACAAATAATATTAATGGTATTTCTTGCATCATTAATACTGTATTACTTGTATTACAAGAAGAACTTCCAGCTCTCTTAGTGACTCAAGCTGGAGAGAGCTATTTAAAGAAGTCCCCAAGTTAGTGGTGCCAATAAACTTGTTGTCTTATATCCTGGCTTAAAGGTTTATGAACTTACCTAAGTCCTGGTGGCTTTTAAGAATTCTTTTCCAGTATTGCTGTATTTGTTGGTCTAGCAAAAGTTTGTAAGTGAAACTTTTTAGGCACTGAAATTTTGCTTAGCAATTTTCTTAAGTCATAGTTTTTCTATTGCTCTCCTGCTGTGCTTGAAATTCACCCATTTATGTTTAAATGTGACAGTGTGAAATAACCACTGTTTGTTTTATCTTGTCTCTGGGACAGATTTGCCAGCCTTTCATCAAGCAAGACTTGCATTGTCCTCAGCAGGATTTCTGTGTGATGAAGGACTCCTGCATTTAGCGCTTTGACTTTTTAAATATCACATTTTTGTGCCTGGGTATTGACAAATGCACTACTCTAACACCATATTTATCCTCTTTTGAAAGAAGCAGCTCAATTTGCCTCCTTCTTTTTGATTCTTGTTGGCGTCAGACAAATTTACATGGATGATTGCTCCCTTAGCATGCTTATCTATCATCATAACCATGAGGTATCACTACCAGTGCAAACCAGAACAGAAGGGATCACCCAAATTCTGCTATTTATTTAAAGGACACATTAACCTTCAAAATCTGATTTATTGTTTATTTTCACATCCATGCTCTCCCACATATTTGTGATGTTTTTATTTAAACTGTTCCCATGAAGCAGGTAACTTTACATTAGTTCTAATGCCTCAGTTTTCTGAGTATCTGAATCTTGTTGCTGCTATACCAAGTCTACTGAATTTCTGCAACCAAATTTTATATGCAGCCAAAGCATAAAGTTATCCATGCTCAATTTTGTTAAATGTTTGCAGCATCTTTATGGATGAGTCTCATGGGAGACTGGGAAGCATTTATATGACATATGTCTTCACCTATTTTCTTAATTTCTTGGGGTTTTTGGTTTGCATTATTCCTCTTTGCACACCCAATGTTATCACTCAAAGTACAGCATCCAGTTGGAGGTGTCTGGTGTGATACAGGTTCTGTCCTGTGCAGTGTGGTCAGGTGGGCCACAGCACAATTAAAATTTCCATGATGAGTAAGTTTCTTCATGATGCTGATGTTAATTTCTTCTTCCCTCTCTTTATATGGAAGTAGGTATACAAGCAAAAACAAATACAGCAAAGTCAGTAAAATACCATTGGGAATTTTTTAAAAGTATGTAACATTCCCAGAAGTCTTACTGATGAGAGTTTGAAAGGAATTTTAGCTCCAACTCCCATTTGAAACTTGGAGAAATAGTCCCTCTGTATTCAACAATCCTAATGATTCTGACATCGCATGCTCCTCTCACACTTCCTGAAGGCAGTCAGCACACAACAAACAGATGGAAATACGATACAACTTCACATAAAGTGATATTGTCATTAAAAGCTGACTCAGCTCTTTTGCAATCCTCTCCAAAAGTAATCTCAAAGATTGCAGCACTGCATTCATTAGTAACTAAAGAAGACAGTCGAGAAACAATTTTTTTGGTCTGGCACTGAGCTTTCTGGATCTTTTTTATTCCATGACAGAGTGAAAACAAAACATTCTAAATGTTTCCATGTACCTGAAATTTAATTGATTGAAAAAGACTTTCAGTGTAGGTCTCCTCTGTGTTTCAACTGAAAAGAGATAACCTGGACTGGTTAAATTGATGTTGCTTAATGGTTCTCTTCTGTCAGGCTGAAAAAGAATTATTCACTTGAAAAATCTTTAATTAAACCACTTTGGCCTACTCCTAGAGGCGGTCATTTTAGCACTTCTTTTAATAAGAATTTTTATCAGCATTTGTACAGTATGTGAGGAAAAGGGTTTTGTTCTAAAAGAAAAGCCGATACTAATGATAATGCTAGACAAGATTCCAAATGGGGATTTGTAAGACCAGAGCTGTCCCTGCTAAAGCTGCATGTTCTAGATTTTAAAAAATACACAGAGAAATCTTATGAATGGCATTTACACAAGCCAGTGCACAACCCAAAGTTTAGTGTTATGCTCTTTTCCCAAAGAATTTAATGAGCTCATATGACTTGACTCAAAGCCCTGAACCCTCTTATAGAATGGAATATTCAGAGGAAGAAAGTCTTTCATTCCAAAAAAAGAACCGTATATTTTAGGATGAAATTTAGATATGTTAGTGGTAGGAATATTTTAATTTGCTATGAGGCCAAACTCTTTCATTTGCTTCAGGAGGCTTTCTGGTTCTCTCACATTCTAAAATAGTGTCCAAATTTCCATAATATACAGCAATCCAGGCACGATAGCTCCAAGATTTCCCAGTGAAACTGTTGGCTATGTAGGAACTGGCTCCTCCTGCAACCCAAAGGTTTGTGCAGGTTACAGGCCCATAAAATACTATGGCCCTAATTGTCACCTTCTCCATCTTTCACTATATGCAACTGTCGGGACAGAGAGGGAGAAAAGATGTAACTGCCATGAGTTTACTCTGTTTTGAGTGGTGAATGAGATATCAGATTTTGAAATCATCATCTTTCTAAACATATTGTCTATATTCTCATTTGATTGGAGTTTAACCTCTCTGATGATATGAAGGTGTGTTCTTAGAAATATGACTTCATCATATATACCACAACAGAGAATATAAATGCCAATGCCTTTTCAACAGACTATAAAATTGGAAATTGCTGATCTGATTTTCAGACTCATTCATGGACAAGTTACCTTTTCTCAAGTGCTTCATGTTAGAATCTTTGGTTCCCATTTTAGCATTTTAGCAGGGACATCCAAGACTTTTCTGGTGGCAGCTGGCTGAGTTCATTTCCATCTTTTTCTCTTCACTCTGGGGTTAAGGAGGCTCCAGAGCTTTTATTAATTTCAGAACAGAGAGTATCAGTGAAGGGCTGTCAGGATGAGTGACAGACGAGAGCTCAACTTCTAAATGCATAGTCAAATCAAATACATGTTACCCAGAAGGAGAAACAGGAACAGAATCTCAGACATCTAGTTTGGATTAAATCTCTATCATTTATTTAATGTATATTAACTTGAAATGATGGATGTAATTTTCTGTAAGTAGAGTTGTAATTTCTGACTGATTAGGAGCAGAAGGAACACTTTTAGATTAAGACTGAACTTCAGAAACTTATATCTCATTTGCATTTAACAGGTACTTTGAATCCCTCCTTCTGACCAGAATCAGAGCTAGTGGTGCATAAGTTCTTAAGTGTTACTTGTTGATTTGGTGCTAGGTGAAAGCAGATATTTTCCTGTTATTGTAAAAAAAAAATAATAAAAAAAAAAATAAAAAATATAAAAATATATATATATATACATATATATATTTAAAGTAATTAACTACTATCATAGAATTGGACATATTTTAAGCTTATAAAACTGCGTATCTAATGATATTTTTCTCCAAACCCACAGTTGGTAATAAAGATCCAATAGTGAATTGAAAAACCTCTACAAAATTGCACTTGACTTTTCAAGAATGTGTCCTCTGTCTATTTTAATTTGATTTTATGACTGTAGGTAACCCAACTTTTGCATAAGGTTCTCTCATGGATTGAGAATCTTTAACAATGTGTATTGGCCATTTAACTCTATCACAGGTGGTGAAAAATATGTTTTCATCCTGGTTTTGAAAGGTTTCAAGGGAATATATGGTCAAAAATACTATTATTAAATATGTCAGTCCCAAATCTGTAGTTTAGAGGAAATATTACATTCAATGGCAAACTAATAAATTTGATTGGAAATCCCAATTAAGGTAAAGTAGCAGACAAAATATGATTAGCCTTTGTTATAAAGGGATTAAAATTAAAGATAAACTAAAATAGCTCCTGAATAATTTGCATGCAGAATGTTGTCCTAGAAAGATTTCAGAATATGATTTTAATGTCTACACTTGGGTTAAAGGTTAAATTTACTCTTTAACATTTGTCAGCAAACCCTTCAGTGTCATTAGCACAGTTGAAAATAATAAAGATCACTATTATACTTTTCCTCCAGAAAACGTGGTGTAGCCCAGCTGCTGTTCTAATTTCTTTTAGTTTAGTTTCCTTGAGTATCTACACTTATAGGATAGTTTTGCTTAAAAGAAAAATTAAAATGGTTGTTTTTATTGAAAGTAGACTGTTACAAAACATATATATCAATATATACACAAGTGAAACTAATTCATAAATCCTGTTTTGGAGTAACACCTTCATGTTTCTGCTAGTACTGTGCTGAAATGCAGTTATGGCATATCATGCCTTACTTTCCTCTTCAGAATGTTTTTTTAGCTTAACATATAGAAAGTTCTTTGTAGTTATTTTGGGTTGGGTTTTGTAGGAGTGTGCTTCCGTACCCTAAAGTAAAATCTCTTAATTGCAGGGAGGGCAGAATGCGTACAGCATTTACACATTGAATCTTAATTATTTCATCCATATGTACAGTCCCATCTGGTTAAGCACGTTGCACTCAAAGAACAGGGTGGCCTTCTCCTCATTCACCCACCTTGAAGAGGATTTCAACAAAGCAGCATAATCTGTTCCAAACAAATAATGAATCCTTTCTTGTGGCAGAGCTGGCTGGTACCATCAAGATGAGCTGCGATTTCAAGGGCTCCTCAGGATGCTGCACTTCCATTCCACGGCTGGGAGTGACACAGATCCAGCAGGAGGTTTGCAGTCCCACTGGTGCAACCCCATTCACGGGCAACTTTATCATACCTGAAGTTTCCTGCCCCAAACAACTTCGTAGACCAAAATCTAAAGCCACGCTAGGAATATAAATGAATTTTTTCAGGAGAATGTTGAATAATGAGCTTCTTTGGTGCCTGTTGTACCCACATTATTCAAATCAGTTAGTTTGGCTTCTTAGAACAAGCAGAGTGGGTCATTCACTTTTCAAGCTCCTCTGTTGAGATAATTATCCATGAGTTTTGCATAGGAGTATGTCAAGATAGAAGTGATGTAAGATTGTATTTATGGGAATTTAGTGCATTTTGATCTGTTCAAATTTTCTGTGCCCATGTGCATGGAATTTCTGATAGGGATTCTGAATAAATTAATAAATATTGTGAAAAATACCAGATGGATGTGTTTTGCCATGGAAACTTGAGAATTCTCTTGAAATTAATGTAAATAACACAAAATGTTTTACCATTTTTATCTTGTGGTGGTGCATTTGGTAAGATGAGATATTTGTGGTGTGCTAGCTGGAAGGTATGAGAGAAACAGAAAGCTTTTTGCACTCTCAAGGGTTGAATGGGCTGCTAAACAAATTTGAAGCTGTTCCTGCATTCAAGTACAGCTGCAGAACTTAAGCTATGACTGTAGTTACTGTACAAAAAGTGATGAGCTACAGCAACAGATTTCATTCTTTGGGGTGGGAAAGAAGTTATGGGAACGTGATGTTGTAAGAAATTACCTTTAAAAAGAACATACTTTTCTAATATGTGTTCTGAATTCACTAATCAGGTTAAAACCCTGATTATTTATATAATTTATTTATATAATTTATTTTTTGTTAATTTATATAAAACCCTGAACATTTGACTTTAGCCACCAGCAGTGAATTACATACTCCAGAACTTTCATCATTTGATACAAGATTTTTATGTAAATTCTCTGTTTTCCTAAGCAATAGTGTTAAATCCACATCTTTTTTATAATGCCCTGTTAGTGAAAAGCAAGTTACCAATCTCATAAGTTCGTTGTAGAAATAAATAACATTTAAATTTGCTGTTCTACCATTAAAGAGGAGAGGGACCTGAAAGGGGTGCAGAACCAAATGATAAGTTTGCCCATATTTAGTCTCAGTGCTGGTTTTGTAACCAGGCAATAGGAACAGACAGGTCAGGTGTGATCACTTAGAATTTCTCATTCTTTTCACACCTTTGCATCTCAATTCAAATGATAAGGCAGTAAATTCTGAGATTCCTGCCCGATTCCCTGCTTAGCTCACATAGTCCCAGTCTTAAAACTATTTACAGAGAGAACTATCTAACAGTTCAGCCATCTCCAGGGCGTTGAATGCCTATGGTTCAGTCCAAATGAGAGTGTACTTTAAGCAAAATCTTCTCAAATTACTAGTTTTGCTTTTCTTCCCCCCCCACCGCCAACCACCTCAGTATTTCTATTCCCAACCTTCAAAAAGGAACTTCCAGTATCTGGAAAACCAGCTTTTGTCAGGTTTGAAGCTGTACCACAGATCCAGTGTAATGGAATTCTATCCCATCAGGTTTTTTGCTCATTGGTCTCTAACCATGACAAAAATATTTGTTACTGGCTGCTGCCCTGAAAATGTTGCAGGTCACAAGTAATTCCTTTAAAAAGCTGTTCTGGTGTCATTTCTTCTTTTTTCTGACCTGGCTTTGAGTAAAAGGGCATAAAAAGACAGTTGAAATAATGTGAGAAAACATAGCAAGAAATTAAAATTCTTTGCACCAGCAAATTACAGGATTCAAAGATTTGTTATCATTTTGACACATGAGAGGACAGGGTGTTCTATCTTGTCTTAGAAGAAGCTTTCAGTGATTAGTCTGGTAAAGGTAAAATAGCACCCTCTAAGGTAAAAATTGCCAACAGCTATGCAGAGAAAGCAAAAATTGCATTTTCATTTAATAGGAAAGGATTTCATGTTATTGTGTAAAACCTTCCTGTTCCCTGAATCATCAAACCAAACCTTGTACACTACTGAATGACACAATTTAATTGTATACACTTTCCTATTAAAATTTTAGTTGACTGTGTAGGAAAATGCACCCAGATGGTTGAGCATAACTGCATTTTGCTGTCTTCTCTTTGCACAGTCATGGCTCCCTGAGCTATGAACTCCTGTGACTTAGTGCTGGTGTGTACTGCTGTAGTTCATGTCTGCACAACTCCACCCTCTGCTCCAGTAACTTCCTTTGGAGATAATAGCATGAGACAAAACATTATGGAGAACTTAAAAGTGTGAAAATAGAAAGTTATAATGGTGAGGAGTAGTCCAAGGCTTTAAATTTTATAGTAACTGGGTAACTTTGAATATTAAAGCTTTATGATGCAGGCATTATTTCTTTCAGCTCTAAACATAACATATTGCCTTTCTCCTACATTGTCCTCTAATCATAGCTTGAAAACCTTAGAAGCTGTACATTTTTACATTTAAATCCTGATATCCAACAAGGAATCTTTCAACTTTCTCAGCTATCCATTTACAGCACATTGTATTTCATTGAAACATGCCCACCTGCCTTAATACAAAAAATCCTATTCAAGCCTGATTCATAAGCTGCTTGCTGTTGATTTTCAGTTTAGGAACTTGTGAAGCACAAAAAGGAGGATTCATGAACACACAGCCTTTCCTTGTTCCCTGCAATACTGGCTTTATGCTGCAGTTTGGTGCTGTCAGCAGGGTTATACATCCCTGAGTATGGTCTGTTAGCTGATACCAATGACAGAATCATTCATCAAGTAAGTTTTCCAACTAACACTCAGAAATCTGCAAAATGCATCTTGTTTCTCTGTATTCAGCAGTAAAATAACCAGCCTCTGTAACACTCTTTCACAACTGTTTTCCTCTGTTTGTGTCCCTCAAGCAGGATAATGTTTATTTCTTTGTGAGTTTGTGAGCTCTAAATCAGCAGGCCCCTGGAAGTTAGCTGTTGTGGTATTTGAAATACAGCTGTGATCTGTACTGTGGGAATATACAGATGTGTGATTTTCAGGGAAAAGCAGGAGACCTTTAATTCAGAGTTCCAAAATGCAAACTCCTTTTCAAAGGTATTCTTAGGCTTGAAATCTTGCCTGTGCCCAGACTTAATACATTTTGCTCATGAGCATGTTTCATAGGAGTGGTCCCTGGACTCTTCAGGAAATTATGGAAGCTTGGACAAAAAGTAATTTTCTCTAACCCTCGTAATAACTGTAGCCATAAACCATCCCATTTTAGAGATTTTTGTGAGAATAAGGGAAAGGAGAAAAAAATATTCATGAACAATTTTATGAGTTCTGAGATGGTTGTAAATGCAAGAGGGTATATGGTGACAATATTTCATCAAAAATCACAATAAAGAGGAAGTGCTTCTGTGTGGTTACCTTAGAACTTCAGCTCTGAAGCTTTTAATTGAAGTGGTTAATCAGCTTTTTTCTCTCATTTTTCTGTTTCCATCCCCCTAGTTTATGTATTCTGAGTTTTGGAGCTGATTTAGCTTCTAGTGTCCATCCCCCTTATTAAGGAAAGCAGCTCAACAGTCACAGTTTCAATTAGAGTAGTGCAATGATGATAGATCAATGGAATATCAAAGTGTGGTATGCTGAATGTGTTTCAGTTTTAATTGATTCTGAAGTTAAAAAGAAATGGAGCTACTATCTTATTTCCATGAAAAACAGCATCCATAGGGATGTTGACATGAAATGTGAGTTAGAGCAGCAAACAATTACTGGCATGCACAGATTTCCAATTTACAGTAATTCTCATCTCACATGGAAAGAAAATCAATATATATCAGTTAAATAATTTTCTTCTTTAGGTATTGTCTGTAGGAATTCAGTACTTTTTTAGCAGAAACACTGACAAGTGAGTTATAAAGGCATTTGAGTAATTTCTGTCTGTTTCTATGTGCTGCAAAGCCTAACACCCTGCAGGTATTCTGGAGTTTGTCCAAATTACACACTTACTACGTTGCAGATAGTTTGCATGTTTAATGAATATTTTCAGAAAGTTACTGAAAACAAATTATACATTGAAATAAGACATCTGATGCTTGAGTAAAAAACAAACATTGGTTTTTTGTTTTAATGTTTTATGTATAAATCTTATAATGTCCCCAGAATAGTGTAATTTTAATTTTGTAGTTTTAGATGTACATATATATGATTTTCACTTTTAGGTTCAAAAGATATTTAGTATTTAATTGAATGCAACGATGTAAGAAATGTAATATTGATTCAGCTCAAAAGTTTTGACAAGTTGTTGACATGACAAATAAATTTAACATTGTAATATTAAGTAGCTTAAATGCTATACATGCCTAATCATTATATTTATATATACCATCTCTAATGCAAACCTGCACAAGTGTACCAGTGCTCCTGGCCAGAATAAGCAGAGTGTGCCTTTTTATGTGCCATGTCATTCCAAAGCAGCACGGTCACTTGACAAGGTTAAAAGATAATGTCCTTTAGAATTATAAAAAATAGAGAACAACAACACATACGACAACATAGTTAATATTGAAATATAGGAATGCCATATCACAGGTAGATCCTTCCTCATTTCTTACAGCAAGCCAAAATCTCTCTCTCATTTTTTTCTGCAGTGTCTTTCATGCCTCATGGATAGGATGGTACTGGCTCTTCCTGTTCCTGCCTCTGACCACCTCTCTTGCTGCTACAGAAAAGACAGGATCACATATAGCATCTATGCCCTTTTCTCTGTGCATTCTAGTCTACCTCTTTTTTCTAGATTCTTGTGGCTGACACACTGATGTGTGTGCATTACTTCTTCTGTATGTTCCTTTTGTATATTCAAATAGCTTTCCTGGTTAAAATTGCTAAAATGCTTGCTAACTCCTGGAAATTTGGACTGCTGAAAACTCTTGGTGAAATGCTATGCAAAATGTTATTATTATTAGATGCAGGGATATGGCTCCCTGTGCATCATACAGGGACTTCAGAGGATATCCTGAGTTCTGACATTTGGGAAATAGCTGCATGCACAGGGTTTGCCCTCTGCTTAGCTCTGACACAGAATCTCCTCTGGGAATAGTGTCACAATTATAAATAGTTTTAAGATCTGCAATAGTTGGAGCTAACTCGCTAGTAAAAGCAGTACTAACATAGCACCTGACAGTATTCTGTTCATTCTGCCCAAGAAGAGACTGAAATTAGAGATTGGTGATTGATTACAACATTGATGATGAATAAGAAGCTGACCTCAGCTGCAAACAGGGGCAGAGCAGATGGCAGAGGCATATGCTATGCCCTCTTATGTGAGGGAAACACAATAGCTGTCTCTCTCCCTTCTAATATCTTTTACTTAGCAATAACCCTGACCATTTTCAATAATGGCTCAATCTGCCCAAGAAAAGAATTCGCTCTGCTCTGTGCTACTGCCATCTTCCCTCCTACTGATGAACGCATTTACTGCCCCATTTCATTGACTTCAGAGCAGCCTTTAGCATCATTCCACTCTCTAAAATGCACAGAGATTTCTGTCTTTGGAGTTTAGTTTCATTTTTGTCCCCTTTCCTGTTCTGCTGTGCTTTTGTGTGCGTGTCTATGGCTGTGCCTGTTGGTGTCCCTGTGCCAAGACCTTCCCTGCTGAAGTTTACAAAAGATTATTTTGGCAGTCTCCATTAACATTCTTCATCAGTTTATTGTGCCCTGAAAATCCAGATACACAGAGATGGCACAATGCACTTCACACATTGAAATGTCAATGTTATTTTAAAAAAATCTGAGCTTTCTAAAAATGCAGCGTGAATAAAAATGTTAGTGAAAGGCAATGTGCCTATGTTTAGTGTAGTTTCTTTACTCTGGATGTCAAAATAGAGCACAACTATTTTTGGGAACACCTGCCACCGTTCTTACCTCTGTTTTAACTGGTTATTTCCTACTGACATTCATTTATTTCCTATTTACCACCTTGCAGTTGCAGCAGTGAGAATTCTCGACATTTGGGATAACTTTGTGACACCTCTCTGCCTTTAGAAATTCCTAAAAATATAGGTTGCTTCTCTGTCCTTAGGTATTATCCTTTCTTTTTACTTTCAGGTTTTTATCACCACTATTGTATCATTTAATTTAGAGCACTCTGGGACATAGTTTGTACAGTAGGAAAAATACAGTATTTTCACAACTATAAGGCACACCGGATTACAAGGGGCACATCCGGGTTGTTGGCAATTCTCCGTACTTTGTCCGTATATAAGGCGCACCAGCGTATAAGGCAAACATTTTTTTTTTTAAAGAGGATCTGCACACAACAAAGTAACAAATTAATAACGGAATCACGTGATTGCGGGGTTTACTGGCAGGTGCTCAATTTGCAAACATTTTTCACAGATCAGTGTAGCCTTTAAACGCAGCCCCAGCAGGCCCCCGGTGCTGGCTGGCGCGGCTTGGCTCGCGGCTGCCGCTGCTGCCAGCTCTCGTGGCTCGCACTTCCAGGTTGGCAAATTTCCAAGCTTTGTCCATATATAAAGCGCACTGGATTATAAAGCACACATCCAGGTTTTGATCAAAATTTTACTCAGAGTGGTGCACCTTATAGGCATGAAATTACTGTAGTTATATTTTGCTTTACTAGGGAGCCATAGGTCCTCAGATATAGTTGTTATAAAGGAAATTCCAGGTTGGTTAGATGTGGTATTCAGGCAGTCATTATTTCAGTATTTGACAGAGAAAAGAGCAGTTAAATAGTAAGAGTTAATACTGCAGATACTTTGACTAAACCTTTTTGCTTGATGCTACAGCTCTCTTCAACCACCTTTCATTATTTTCCTTTTCTTTCTTATGAGACATATGAAGAAAGGGCTATTGCCACCTGAAACAAAAATGACTTTATGTTGAATGATACATAGCACCATTAAAGACAGTAATTCCATGAATGAAACATACTTCAAACAGAAGTTAAGGAAATTGTTTGGAGAGAGTCAACCATTTACAGGAATAAAAGAGAGCAAACATAATTGCATAAAACAATATAACATTTGGATAAATGCTTACATAATAATTGAGAAATAACTATTTTGCATCATTTTCTGAACCATTTTTTTGATATCCAAAATTCATGTTTGATGAGAAAGATTTACACATTAAAATTTTGAATGTTGTGCCATGAAAAAATTGGTTTGCTTGCACAGAAGAAACTTAAACAGGAAAATGTAGATTAATTTGGTGTGTTGCAGTGTGGAAACATGGATTGTCCAGAATATCTGATCTCTGAGCTCTTAAAATTAAAACCTGAATTTATGTGATATGAACATCATATCCAGATAAGAAGATGACATCTGATGAGGAAGAAAAACTGAGACCAATTTAGAAATAGTGTGTTAGGTCTGCTTTTTCTGCTAAAAAGTTTGTAGCATCTGTGGCTATGCAACTTTTTGTGGTATGTGTTTAAATAAACTTTAGTCACTATGATATCCAGAAAAAGATACTAGAGGGAGTTTCAGTGCTGCTGCAGACTGAAGAGGATATCAACATAGTGAGCATCTAACTCACACCATGATGGGTTTCTATGTTGCTGGCTATTGCAGGTTGCTTCTCTGCTGCCTTAAGGAGTAGCATGAAGCCAGCACAGTTGTTTTCTCCTACTCTTTCCAAGAACCATGGAGAAACACATTAAATTGGTTATATCTATTTGAGTTTTTAGAACAATTTCAAACCTAACACTAGTATTTGTTTATAGAATCCAGGTATAATGGTATTTAGGAGAAGCTGTGTAACCTCTTCAGTTCAGACAAAATTTTTCAGGAAGATTCTGAGGAATTGTATGCAAATGTAGATTGAAATGAATGCTCCCAGTGAAAAGCATACAGTGTTTTAGTCTGAACATGTTTGTTTATTTCCACTCTACTGAGTGCCTTTGATGTGTTCTGTGCCTTTGGTGTACTAGAGCTTCATAAATATAAATATTGCTGATAGCCATATAATTATGGACAGATGGACAAGTAAAATCCAACTGAGAGACACTTGCTTGTTTTCAGAAATGGAATGAAGTTTGTTTGTTTGCTTGTTTGTTTTTATTCATACCAAAGATGCAAAGAAACAAAATTAATGTCTGCAGTGGCAGGAGCAAGGCAGAAGGAAGCATTACATAAATCTTCTACTTCCCAATCCCATTCCCTCCAAAACAGTTTTCCTGACAGTGTTTGAAATCAAATAGTGTACTTCAAATCTCTTATTTCTATATTGGGCTTATACTGGAACATAGGCCCTGCAGTTTGGGGGGGAAAGAACAGCACAACAAAATCCATTGTAATCCTCTCTTGCTCCCAACAGAACATTTCAGTCTGTCGTGCCTCCTGTTATCAAAACTGAAATTTTGTTCAGCTTCAGCATTTTCACCTGTGGATCAATGTCCAGAAAAGTTAAAAAGGATTAGGGAAGAGATATACAGGAAAACGTAAAGACTCAAAAAGCCTCACTGAACTTTGATCAGTGATGTGGGCATGTGCCCCAGGTGCACTCATTCAGAAAAGCTGTAGCCTGTCCATGCATTTGCTAGAATTCTCCTGAAAGCTTTATGCCTGTAATTTTCGGTCCCTGTAACTGACAGACATTTATTAGGCTCAGAAATGCTACAAGGTTATATTGCATCCTTTCTAATGGTGGGGTTTTAAATATTTTAAACAATTTATGAGACCGGGGTTTAGTTTAACAATGAGTCAGCAGTCTGGAAACCTTAAGCATTTGGAGATACTTGCTCAGTGAGATGCCCAGTTCAGAACAGATTAATACCCGTGAATACAAATGGCATGGAAAGGGTGTGAACATCTCTGAGACACACTGACTTCAAAACGTGCTATGACTTTAGGCTGCTATCATCATGGAATAGATTTGGGGCTTTGATCCTTGCTGCTTGTTTTGAGGGTTTTTTTAAGTGTTTCAGGAGCATGCTTTAATCGTTAATGTTAAATAAAAAATGGTTGGAAAGTGAGCCCTGGCTCCAAGGCAGACTGTGCAAACTGACTGACTCCCAGACCATGAGAGCAGACTGCAACCACAGATGCAAGCTTTGCACCAGGATGATTTCACACAGGAAGCAGAAATAATGCTGAATATAAACACAAGGTATCCATCAAAGCTTGCCCAGAATATTGTCTTGGGGAGAGTTTTAGCAGTCCTAAAAAGGCTGAAGAGAACTAAAGCAAGAGTTAAGCACTGCAAATGACAAGAGGTCCCATACTTGCCCTTTTCTGTATCTTTTTCTTCATCAGAATTTATGGACTCCGGGTATCTGCACAACAAGGAACTACACAGACCGTGTTCTGTAGCTAGTGAGCCAGGATTTTATGAGATTTTCAAGGAAGCAACCTCAGTGATTTATCTCATTGAATAAACAGAATTCTCTTAATTCAGAATCATGTCCTTAAGGAGGTTTCCATCAGAACAGTCCTAGAGTATATGGATGTGGAAGTAGCATATGACAAAGAATCAGAAAGAAGGGTACAAAATACTGACTGTTCAGCTACCAAAGAGGATATAAATAAATTATAGATATCACTATGTTGCAATTAAATATAGTACAAAGTGTGTGGGGTTTGTCTTTCCAAGAAACAAAAGAACATCACAATGCTGATACTGCATCTACTCCTTTCTGCCAGGGCACAATTATTATTGAAAATAAGTACTCCTCCAAAAGACCTGAAGTTATTCACCAGCTACAACAATTTTAATAAACATTTCCTGGATCTGGGAATTTTTTCCTCCTTTCCATTGTATCTTTTCAAGAGAAGTAAAAAATCTCTTTTTGTCTACATAAGAGTACTATATATTTTAAGAATAAGCTATATTTTTTTTAGGAGCTAAATGGAATTTTCCATCAGGATGTTAAAGGTCCACATAATTAAACACACATTGTGGAGGCCTTGGTATGTATGTTTGTTTGTTTGTTCTGCAGTGAACTTTGTTTTCTAAGAAGCATTTGCTGTTGATTACATGTTTTGTTCATCTATTGTTGGCTCAACTGATCATTTTGAGCCCTTGCTGCCTCTTCTGTGCAGTCAATCAACCTATTTCCTTTGTTCCACCACAAAAAGCATCTTTGTATTATTTGAGATATTAAAGTCTCTCTGATTTTTTTTTGGAGGTGGGGGGAAGTTATTACGTAAATGGAGGGTCTGATTCCATGGAGTGTCTCTGTGTGAGCTGGATCAGCTGCTGTGTGATTACCAGTCCTTTTCATGTCTGCAGAAATGCTAATCAAGTTCTTAGGGTGTCTGTGGAGACGTGCATGGATTGTTCTGTGGGGTATGAGACCAACATTTCTTGGCAGGTATAAAAGACAGACATAATCTCCTTAGCTGCCTTGTAAACAGAGAGATTTATCAGTGGGCTTGCATCCAGAATATTCAGATCTGCTGAAACTGAAGTTTCTTTTCTAGGATGTATCTCAGCACACACCAGAAGGGACCACAGTCCATGAGCCCCAAACAGATTTTCTGTTTATAGTACCTCAGTTGCTCACTCTTGAAAAAGCAGCAGTGAAACAAGGCTACCTTTCAAGAAATTGCCCCTATTTTTAATATATGGCAGCAAGAGTGGAAGGGTGCTGATTCAAAGGCCTGTCATATTTTCTTTAATTTTGTATTTCTCCCCTCAAGCTTAGCATTTTTCTTGTCAGAAGGATTTGTCCTACTTTTTCACTCTCATCTAAGGTATCAGGAGTGCAGAAAATCAGAATTAATTTGCAAGTAAAAGTAAATAAACCATGCAAACTCTCAGGCAATCTCCTTTAACTGCCATGTTGTGGTATTGAAAATCACTAGGTATCTGCAACATTTAAAATGATGGTATAAACTTCTATAAATCCAGGCTGAAAATATAGAAAGGTGGGTACTTATGAATATAAGGGACGCAAGTAATTATTGGGGCAGAGGCACCCCTCTACTAAGAATCATAATTATATAAGATTATATAAAGCCTACATGGTTTTGATGTCATTTCCTGAAATGGCACCATGTGTGTCAGATGTGCAATTTCAGGGACGGAGTGACAAACAAGCAGTTGGCTGATTACTAATATGGTAATTTTAGATTCCTTAATTGTGATGAGTAACAGTCACCCAACTTCACCTCTTGCCAAAAATCTGTCTCTGGCAGTTGATATAATTCCATTGATACTTGGGTTTCTTGGTCACTGATCTAAACAATCTCACCAGGAAGCTTCTGATACAAGGCTGGCCAGATAGGATGTGGTGTGACAAGGAAGCAAAGGACAATTCAGTGGTGACAAGGAAAGGATTCACCAAACAATTAATAGACCTGTGAACAACACAAATACAGGCTGATATCAGGAGATGCTCATATATCACTTGTCCCAAAGAATGGGACTACTGTCCCAATCTGGAACATGGTGACTTCCTTGAAAGGGAATTTTACTTTGTTATATCACAAAGGATGACATTCCAGATGACATTTAAAAATCAACATTCAAGGCAGCATTTTTGTTATTTCCTATAGCAGAGTGTGCAAATAAATTTAGCAGGTGTTATTAGAGCTGGTAGGGGGTGAAAGACAACTAAAAATTGCTGATAGGGATTTTCTCTGTGTGCTGCTGCTGGGATCCTGCAGAGACTAGACAGTCTTAGTTAAAACTGCAGTATGTTGCCCTGCATGGGAAATCTATCACTTTTTGTATTATTTCACCTGTGAAATCTATTTACAGAAGAGGAATTTTCCATTCACCTTTCCTAAAACCATTTTATATTGTTGTTCCAAGTGGAAGGGCAATCTGCAGCTATGTATGCTAAACCAGTGTGATTTGTTATCAGGAATATAAATGAAATATTTTCCTACAAGCTCACCTTTTTCTTTTCTGTGTGGGCATACAAAGTTCAGATGCTGGCCTATGCACACACCACAAGATATTACACTCTGCTGCTTTTACTTCCCCTTCATGTTCTTTTCTCTTTTCTTAACACACGTTTGCCTAAAAGTAGGCCAGCATGATGGATTGATTGTGGACTAAAATACTCCCATATCCCATGTTCTGGATTTTCCAGCTTTAAAAGCACTCTGCAAGAAAAAGATGTGCTTACAAGAAAACTGATGTATTCAATTTATTATTTTCTATTGTCTTCAGTAGAGTTTATTTTAAAAAAGAAAATAGTTCCTGAAGCACAGTGAAAAAAAAGAAGCTGACTTGCATCAAAATTCTTTTGCAAATTCATTGTTTTGAGGAAGGAAAGAGGGGTATTTGTTCTCAGAAAGTACACAAATCTTGATGTTATTGTTATAGAGAAGTGGGTAACCACTGCAGAACAAAGTTGACACTGGTGAAATGATATGATGCTTTCCTGATAGAGGTATTCTTTTATTAAGGTTCCTTTCTTTTCTGATGATTGAATTCCCACTCTGCTCTCCTGCAAGGAAAAATATGAGCTCTTCCCCATTCCTGTATTTCTTCCTCACTTCATACTTCTCCCATCTATTTGCTGCCTTTTGTTGCTGAAAGTTGTTGCCACCTTTGTGGAGCACATCCATCTCCTACTGTCTGTGGCTTAGTCAAGCTCTCTCCTAGAACAGACACTTGACCAGGATTTCTGGGAAGATAAGGAATTGTTTTCCACAAGTAGCGCTTTGAAAGCAGAGCTTGTCAGCGCAGACACCTCAGTTATTTGCTGAGCAGGACAAGAGAATACAGGCAGAGATGAATTTTCTTGTTCTGAATTCGCTTTGTGCCTTTGTGAAAGGATGAGTTTTTAGTATTGTGACTGAAAAGGGGATTAAACTCCTTGTAAACCTCTGACTATTCCCTGTTTTCTCTATTGCACACTGCATCCATCCTGATGCTACTGCCAGAAACCTCTGCCAGGTGTGAGGAAAACCCAAGGAGCCTTGCACAATGCCAGGCTGTGTCACAAAGCACCAGAGCATGGCCAGTGTGGGGAAAGAACACATTGCTGTCGGTGCTCAGGGATTAAACAGCCAGCAGGGGCTGGATCTGACAGGCAGGAGTTAGCTGTGCACTCCTTAGATTTGTGTCTTAGATTTGTGTTTGTTTGTTGGGGTTTTTGACTAGTAAATGCAAATTCTGTCACCCCCAGGCTCTTTGGTCAATGTCAGTGGCACCACGTTTTCTGTGGAGCTTAGGTAGTTTATTTAGCAAGTCTCATATGCCCTTCCTTTCAGGTTTTTCCTGTCTTTCCATATACAGTAATTTCACAACTATAAGGCGCACTGGATTATAAGGCAGAGTTCCAGGTTGTTGGCAAATTTCCGAACTTTGTCCATATGTGAGGTGCACAGGACTATAAGGCGCACTTTTTTTTGCAGCGAGGATCCGCGCTCAACAAAGTAACAAATTAGTAACGGAATCGTGTGATCGCGGGGTTTACTGGCAGGTGCTCAATTTGCAAACATTTTTCACGGATCGGTCCAGCCTTTAAACACAGCCCCAGGTGCCCTCCCCGTGCCAAGGGCCCCGGCACTCCCACCTGCCCCTGGCGCCGGAAGGGCAGCTCTCGTGGCACGCGGCTTGGCTCGTGGCTGCCACAGCTGCCGGCTCTCGCGGCTCACACTTCCAGGTTGGTGAGTTTCCGAACTTTGTCCACATATAAGGCGCACGGGATTATAAGGTGCACTTCCGAGCTTTGATCAAAATTTTAGTAAAAAGGGTGCGCCTTATAGTCGTGAACTTACTGTAATGGAGAGAATGACTGTGAGCCATAACTATGACTTTCATATTTGCAGCATTCATATCACATCTCCTAAATAGCTGTATGAGCAAACAAAGGAGGGGCTTTCCACCTCCTAATCCTTCCCTTACTATGAAAACCCTTTCTATGAAATCTGAATTAATTTATTCCCTGATATCATGCTGCTTAAGTAACACTGAGAGAGCTGTTAAATATTGAAATCTGTTGATTCAGTCTTAATTCTTAAAATTCACATTTACTTGGATAGAATTGGTCTTTTTTTCTAATTTGAGGTCTGTTCCAGTAGTATTGTTGCATCATGTTATGCAGAATTACAGCACTGATTTAATCTTATTTCAAACTTGTTTTTTTCTTGAAACTAAACAAAAAATAATAAGGCAATATTGAAGTAGGATAACAAAAAACAATAAATTCAACTCAGTGAGATTTTATGCCCACTAGACAGTGCTATGCATTTTTGTAATAAAGAAGAAGGTAAGAGAAGTATTACTTTTGCCCATCATGGTTGACACCTTAGGCTTTTCCATGTATCTTCTATTCTTTACAGAGACAAAATTATTTGAACATTCTCAAATACAAAAATCCATTTCCTTTATCAAGGAAGAACTTATACTAAATATGAGTATTTCTAAAACACCATTTCACCATATTTATTGACGCTTGCAATGACTATACACAATTTTTTTCTTATTATTCATATCTCTGTCTTGGAAGATTAAATTTGTACTATATTCATATTTTAAAATTTAAGCCAAATGGATGCCTCCTTGTACATCCTGCTATTTGCATTTGTGCACAGAATTATTTTCTGAGATGCACTGAAAGGTTTTAATTTCATGATTGGGGCTTTATTGATGGTTTGAAGGATTCTATATTTCTTGCTTTTTGGAGTTTTTCTCTATATTGTGGTGTTGTTGCAAAAACTTGTTTTTAAGTGACTGCTGAGAAATCGTTGTGAAAAATTGTATTGAGGACAATAACCAAAAAACAAGAATGTGTTTTCAGCAGAAAAAGTAGAAAACTAAATTTTACTTGCTCAACATAAAGTAAGAAAATCTAAATCCTTATATTATTCCATTTTTTTCCCTTTTATATTTGATTTTCTAAAAACATAATTATGCTACAGGTAGGAATGAGTGCCTACTGTATTAGCAGCCCCAAGGAGAATACAAAATAATAAATTCCTAGTCACAAAAAGAGGAAAAGCAATGTATAAGTTAAGAAGCTGCAAAAGATATATGAGAAAAAAAGAATATGGAATTACATCATTTTCAAAAATAACACCAGTGAAATAAGAATTGTAATGCTTTGAAAGAATACTGACTGCTAAGTTGAGAAGCAATGCCTCAATTTAATAATCATCCTGAGCCTATAATAGAACTTCCATATCAAATTTAGCAGTCTGAACATTTTATATATATATACAGGGTTAAGACACAGAGTCTATCCAGTTCTTTCGTAGGAGTTCAACTAATTAAAACATGATAGTTCCATAGAGGATGTCAAACTGAACTCTGGTAAACCATGTCTAATCTGTTAAATTATAGACAAGAACATCAAGGTTAATATGTCTGCTGCTATAAAAAAAGGTTAGATTTATTAAAATATAGTTTTAAGATTCTTGTTTTCAGATACTTGCAAATTTGCGAATGTGAAGCAGTTCTGGCTAAAAGTGTGCAGTAGCTGAAGGCTTCATGGAAGTCACTTTTATTCCAGCCATAACCCCTTCATTTGAGTCAGCTATTAGTTTCTCAGGCATATGATGGTCAATTCTGTGCTAGTGGAGAGAAACAGTAGACATAATTATGTCCATAATAATTATATTTTTTGAAGAGAGGGAAGAAATTCTAATTAAGTGGTGACAACAGTCAATATAAAGCCTCCCCCATTTTTTTTTTTTTTGGCACAAAACAATGCTGCTGACAGAGGTGAAATGAGATAAAATTTTTTCACTTTTTCTGGAGGTTTTAGTTGCTCTCACTCCTCTCAAGGAGTTTGCAGCCTTCCTTACTGGAGTTGGAAAATATGTAGGGTTGTGAAGTCCATCTGAAATCTCTTGCACTGATGACACTGGTATACTGGGAAAATGAAGATGCAGACAAAACTGCAACCACAAATCTGTACCCACAGTCTGCAGCATTGAGCTGTGCTGATATGTGCTTTCACTTCGCTTTTTTTTAAAATGCATACATCATTAAAGCTGCCTTTTTCGTAGGATTCAATTCTACTTTAAGATGGCAGCAAAATCTTACACATGAGAGAAAGAACTGGACCTGATTGATACAGATATGCTAGCTTTAACTTTCTAAAAGAAGATTCATTCTAAATAAACTGCAAATATATATCTCTCCAACCTGTGTGCCTTTTATCTGTAGTCTCCAATTTCACTTCACACTTTGCTGTGATAAATTATTTGACTGCTCTGAATGTGTGATAGTCAAAACTACTTTTCTGTGCCTCAAGTTGGAGTCCATGTGAGTATTATTGGAAAGCTTCCTTCTTGATACCCATAAGATAGTATCAATGTTGGGATATAAGTTTCAGTTATTCAGATATTCCTAAATTCTTTTCTCCTTCTATCTGTTATATGAGAGAAAAAGTACACACAATATTAAGATACTTTTATGTCTGCAGCACTTTCAAAGCTGCTATTAGAAGCTACAACTAGAATTCTTGAAATACTTCAAACAGATTAATATATACCTTAGGCCAGACTCTTAAGTGGTGTAAAGCAGCAGATTTTGAAAACTCAACAGTTATTCTGAATGTCTGGCCCTTCAAATTTAATCTCAGTCATTTGATCTGTCTACAGAAAATTTCATTATTCACACTCCCACGTGATGTGAGAATTGATATTCACACAAGGTCCTAACTGGCAATCAGGATCTTGTGGATTGTACACTCAGCAATACAGAAGTTTAAAAAGTAGTCTTTGCTATCTGCTTGGTGTGTACTAAATCTGTAAGGACAGAATGGTGAGCAATGGTACAAAACCAGTGCCAGGGGGACTCAGATTTCTTGGTTTTGCATTTACAGTAATTTCACAGTTATAAGCCACACCTGATTATAAATCACACCTCCCGGTAGCTGGGGAGTCCACTGGGTTTGTCCATATATAAGCCGCACCTGAATATAAGCTGCACTTTTTAAAAATTTTTTTTTAAAGTGAGGATCCATGTGCAACAAAGTAACAGATTAGTAACAGACACAAATTGGTGTCAGGTGCTCAAGTTGCAACAGTTTTCATAGACCAGGGAAGTCTTTAAAGGCAGCTCCAGGCGCCCTCCCTGGCAGGCTCTCACTTCTGGGTTGGCATTTCGCTGGGATTTGTCCATAGATAAGCCGCACCTGAATATAAGCCGCACTACTGGGGTAGGCTGGATTCTTCAATGAAAAAGATGCAGCTTATATTCGTGAAATTACTGTACTTAGTCGGAAAGTGCCTGTGACCTGCCTGTCTCCTGCTCATCCTCACTCCAAGGGATGCTTCATTTCCCCCCTTCTAGGCATAATCCCTCTCAGGAAACTCTCCCTGTCCTTTTAGAGAGCAGGATGGAGTAGGAACCTGTGTGAGATGGTAACATTTACAGCCTTCAGAGGAGGGGTTGTATTTTAGAAGCAGATCTGGAAAGCAGAGAAAAGTTTTAAAGCTGAGTTATTCAGCAGCCTAAATTTTCAACTATGTAGCAAATTAAATATCAAACTTAGCATTCAGGATTTCTTTTTTCACTAATTAAGTTATTTTAGCAATTTAAAAACAAGAAATAGGCATCTTAAGTTCTTTCGGCTGTGCTGCAGAAACTCCACGATGTGCTTTTGCCTCCTGTTGTTATGAACAGCAATAAACTGTAATGATATTTACTTACCAACATTGTTTGTAACCATTTTAGCTTCCTTTCTCTTTTGCCACTGGATTCTAGCCCTTGTTGGCAAAATATTTTTTTTGCTGCCACATCTTTGCAGCCTCACCTTCGTTCCTGAGGGAGAAAGGAAATTGCTTAACGCACTCTTGTTCTAGGATCAAGCAAACTTTAAATACATTGTGTGGACAGTTAAATGCATCCTTTAAAAAACATACTTCTACTTAGAACTTAGAAATGCTAGACTTCTAGTCTGTGCATAATGTCATGCTGTTCAGGGACATGCTCCAAATATTCCAGAAGCAACTTGTCTCTTCTTCAATATGTTTTTAGTTTGAAAAAAATATATATTTTGAGGCTAGAGTGCTTTGTAGTACAAGGAACAAAGTGTCCTCTCTCATTTGTGAGTAATCAATGTTAACTATATTTTACACACTATATTCTATAAAGATTCATATTAATTGTTTAAATATATTTTATAAGAATATTGATATTATTTTAATAATTTCAGTGTCTTGAAATAAGAAATGTTATATAACTTAAACAAGAAACAATCGATACTTATGACCACATCCTTTACTTGGCCAGTTTCAAATGCTTTAGTATCTTGAGGGGGCCAAGTAAAACCATATCAGCTACTGCCAGCAAATGTTACAGCTTTAAAAATAAGGGACAAAATTTGAGATTAGAAAAATGTGTGTACTTCATTTGAAGAATCTCATACTTAAAAAATAAATATTAATTTCTATTTAGTTTAATGAAGACACTGACAACTGACGCTGACAATTTTGGAGAGCTTTGTTTAAAGTTGTTATCAAAAACACTACCATGAAATTGTGGAGGCAAGTGTCATGTAATATGGAGGTTTTCCTTCCACCTTTTTGGCTCATCACCTCTTAAACTGGCAGAACAGAACAAATGCTGCCAGCTAACAACAGGGTTTGGAAGCTTGTTGCCAATCTCAATGTAATAAATGAATCAGTCCTTTTCTGCACCTGTCACATTTCATTACTTATTTCAATTCCCTTTGATTGCATGAGGTCTTTTTACCTTGTAGTTTTGACACAATTCTGCTATTTTAAAAATCGCACCAGTCTGTGAACTTGTAGTAACTGGTTAAATTTGCAAAACAAGACATTACCTGCAAAATATGATGCCAATTAATGACTGCTACAGTTTACAGGAATGGATTCCAGTGTTTTTAAAATATACCTCTCAATCTGGACATGGGATTTCAGAAAAGTTCTTTTAAAAATTCCCTCTGTGATGGGAAGGGAATTTGATTTCACATGAATCAAAAGTAAGAGCAATGAGAAGGAACAGGTGAAACAGGCCCTTTTTAAAGCCTGGTGTGTGCTGGAAGTCAACTTCCATACTGCATTATTTATGACCAGGGAATGTGTTGGAGAGGTGGTGGTCTGGACAAAACATTTAATGTCTGGATGGTACTTCCTTGTCTCACAGTGTCCTGTACTTTCATTTCCTTAAAATGAAAATAATGCAACCCTTATCTTTCATCCACATTGCATTTAGACTGTGCTATTTGCAGCTTCAAGGGATGTTCACATTGCTGGGATACTTTCTGTCATTAACAGTGAGCAGAGAGAGTCTGGGTGGAAAATATGACAGATGATCTGGTAAGGGTGGTAATGGGTGATAGTGATCCCAAATACCAGTGTTGTTAAAGAAATGAGCATTCGTTCTGTCATCTGCTGACCAAAAGATTTTCAAAGCTTTTTGAAAAATTTTAATCTTTCCCTAGGGAGCTTTTGGTATATGTGTACGCTCATATGAAGCAGGGAAGCCTGACTTCCAAGAGGGATGGAAAGAAATCCACCTGTATTTCTAGATTTTAACTGCAAAATCCACAGTGTGTATATGCAAAAGATGCTCACAGTGGGATTGTAATTCATAATTAGGGCTCCTACAATAGAAATGCCCATGCATACACTAATGAATTCCATTTGCATCAAGTGTGTGTGTCTATCTAGAAATGTATGCAATAAAACAACAGTAGGTGGGGCTCTATCATTTATTCAGTAATTAACTTTTTCACTTTTCTGAGATTAATTAAACACTTTTTCTGGGGAGGACTCAAGATGTAGTCATGGGTACATACCAGAGCCAACTAAACTGCTGAGTAATCTAACATTCTGTACCCTGACCACCCACCCACACTCTCCAGTCTCGTGTGGCTGCTATCTGCTCACTTTTTTTTTCCCACTGGGGAGGAAGACACGAAAAACAGTAGGCAAAAAGCTGCTTCTGACTTTCCTTGCTTTAACATTTTATGAAATACTATTGGAGACTTCTTACTGTGAAGTATGAAACTTTGCAGGGAAAAGAAATTCATGTTTTCCTCTCCAAAGGTGAAGTGTCTCAGAGGACACTGACTAGCTTGTGATGGCTGCTTATTGTCCTTAATGTTCAAAGCAGCAGTTCCTTGGCCGTTCCATGGCATCTTTTCTTTCCTTACTAACAGCAACAGGCTTTCCAGGAAGCTGTTCCTTCCTGTGCTCCCTCCTTGGCTTATTCTCTCTCTTTTTTTATGAGGAATGGTGCTCCCTACACTGTTGCCAAGATCTGAATCCTGTTTACCAGAAATATTAAGCACTACAAAATTCATAATTTTTCAATAAGAGGCTCCAAGGCCTCCAACATTTAAAAGATTTTTTAGATATTCCTTTGGTCTTCAAAGAGCTACAATAGTAATATTCTTTGATGGGGAAGGACTTGCTGAAGAAATGCTTCCAACAGCTTCTTAATCTTCTAAAACCAGTGACAACTATATCAACATGGAGCTGCTGCTGCTCTTATATATATTTGCAAGCTATTACTTGATAAAATTGTTGTAAGGGTGTATACCTATCCTTCCAGAAAGTTTTTTCCAGCACCTCGCTGATGGGTCTTTATGGAACATCAAAGTTCAGGAACTGAGAACTATGAATACCAGGGAACTGCACTAAACACTCTGCCTTTCTTAGTTCTCTTAAATTCTGAATGCTTCCAGTGCTTTCAAATTCCTATTTTAATAAGATTCTTTTTTCTGATTTTCAAGATCAGATATGCAATATGCCAGAAATAATAAAACCTCTCATATCAAATAAACATCACAGCAATACTTTGTGATAAAGGTAAATGGTTCTGATTCCAGCTCAGATCCTTCATGAAATGAGGGGATTTTGCTGCTGGAAATGATCCAGTTACCATGAAGACACTGAGTATTCCCTCTGACAGTTGCAAATGTATGGAAATTCACACCTGTGCTCTGGAGGTGGAATTTCACAATTCTTACAATGAATTTCTGCTTTCTCTGAGAAATGACCAAAGGTTTCACCCTGGGGCAATTACACACGTGCCCATGCAAAGCTCAGTTTTCACACAGGTACTCATAGAGAGAAAACTGCAGGAATAGCTTGAGTGTTAGCCAAATGAAGCACAAATATCAGGCCACATGTGGGAATAGAATGCTCTATTCTTTCCTGTTCAAGGAAACAAAGTATATTTTCAATTACTGCTGTTCTGAAGGGGAGGGTACACAGGGTACTGTGCATCAGCCATTCACTAAAAGTGATAAATGTGTATTACTGCAAGTGCCTCTCTATATGTCTCTAACTGCATCAGATGACATTGCTTCAACTGTGCTTTGGCTAAAAATATGGCTTTACATCTAAAGTTCCATCTGTGTTGTTGTAACGTAATTCAGCTGCAGAATGTGAACTCCCTGTATCTTTGCACAGAGAAATATCAAGGAGAGTGAAGCAAAGAGCAATTTTATCCATACATGAAATATACTTATGTAATGTCCTAATCTGGAAATCATTTTTGTTGAACAAGGGAAAAAGCCCCTAATGAATAAAAAATTGTTCTCAGGAGGGCCAATTCAATATTTCTCTTTAACATTTCAGTCTGGGTAGGAAAAAAAGCTATTCCATTTTAAGGAAGCTTTCAAAAATTTGGTTGCCTTCCAATTTGAAACAAATGCTCCAATCTTTACATTTTCTTTCAGGTCCAATTAGAATTGTAGGGCAAGCTTGTCTGGGAGGTTGTACTTGAACACAGAAATGAAAAGGCTGGAAATTCCAGACTACAAAAATATGTACATGGCTGCAAGTGAGGTAGCTCAGAGCAGCTGGCTCTAAGAATAGGAACAAGCAGAAGCCTGCTGATGTGCTGGTCTAAGCTCTGCTCAGCTCCAGCTGACCCTGCCAGTATTTGTTGTTGGCTCTGATGGATACAAGACAGTCTCAGCTGTACAAACTGCTCTAAACCTGCTTTGATCTTTTCAGATTTCCAGGTGAATATATGTGTATTCTGATTCAGGGTAGCCTGATTTTCTGTCAGCTGAACTGTCAGTTCATTTCAGAAAACAAATATATAAATGCATGTGGTTGCTGCAGTCATCTAAGATTTTAGAAGCATGTTATCTATCTGGAATGCTGTGCTGGTTCTGATCATAATTAGTAACATGGTTGCATTGCATTTTAGAGGCATTGGCTATAAAATATATGAAAGACTGCTTGCAAAAAAATGAGAATAGTTAGAGACTTTCAATGAAAAATTTGGGCCAGAATGTTTTGAGGTCTTAAATGGATTCAGAAAGCAATATTCTCTCATTTATGGGCAAATTTCCTGGTAGATGCTGTCACTGCAGGTATGCTTTAGATGAGATTAACAGCTGTAACCTCTACAGGAAGGTGATGTGTGATATGGCAATTGGCATTGGTGGAAAACTGTCTGAGTGCTTGAAGCCCTCCATACAGATGTGTGATCGTATTCCTCACATACACTTAAATAGAATTATTTGTTCTTATTCCCTGTGTTTCTTTGTGGTTATCCCTTGTAAGAATCACAAGTGTTCGTCATTCACAATTTACATTTCCCTTTGAGAACTTTTTGCATAGCTCCAGGATACTGAACCACTATTAAGCTGCATCAGTTTTCA
This sequence comes from Sialia sialis, assembly GCA_009812075.1. Taxonomy (NCBI): domain Eukaryota; kingdom Metazoa; phylum Chordata; class Aves; order Passeriformes; family Turdidae; genus Sialia; species Sialia sialis. Next base: position 16,738,838 of record VRYO01001366.1, read on the forward strand.
AGTTCTTTTTTCTTTTTTTTCTTTCTTGGATGATATGCCAATACCTAATTACCATTGCTACTCTGATATGCTTCAAGCTGTGGGCTTTTTTTCTTACATGTAGCAGGTGAAAACACCCACGTTGTATAAAAATTCCGTTGCTTTCTCCTACATTTAGGTAATAATCATGTCATCAAAGCAGAAATTAGTGACTGGAACATTTAAGGCTGAAACCTGTCCCACTGAAATGATACTGAAATTATGTTCCCTCTCATATCTCATTTTTCTGAAAAAGACAATTACACATGGATTTAGACTACTGCTGTACTTTCTGTGACCAAGCAAGAACAGTATTTAAGAAGTTCCCAAACTCCAAGATCTATTATAATCCTGAAAAGAAGCATAGCAAATGTAAAAAAAAAAAAAAAAAAAAGAAAAAGAAAATCCACTTAATGAATCCTAATTTACTATAAAACTGAGGGGAAAGGAGTCTGTGAATCTTTTGAAATGCAGTAATGTATTTTATTAGCTGCAGTAATGTTATTCTGATTCATGGTGATTGGAAAGCAGTGTCTTACAAAAAAGGTCCCAATATTGTTCTAGTAAATAAACGCTCAACAATTACAGTAATTTCACACTTATAAGGTGCACTGGGTTATAAGGTGCACTTCTGGGTGGCCGAGAAGTCCACGGAAGTTCTCCACATATAAGGCGCACTGGCCTATAGGGCGTATTTTTTCTGTTTTTTTAAAAGCGAGAATCCGTGTGCAACAAAGTAATGAATTTGTAACAGAATACTGTCAGGTGCTCAATTTGCAAACAATTTTCGCAGAATGGCATAGCCTTTAAACGCAGCCCAAGGCGCCCTCCCCCTGCCACAGTCCCTGGCACTCCCTCCTGCCCCAGCCCCCCGTTCCTGGCAGCCGGCCCCACCCAGCCCCCAGCTCCAGTGGTCTGGCCTGGCCCGCCCAGCCCCTGGCCCCACCCCGGGCTGCTGTGGGGTGCAGCCCCAGCCCCACCCGGGGCAGGGTGGGCTTAGCTTGGCTCAGGGCTGCTGCGGGCTTGCACTTCCAGGTTGGCAAATCCCCAAACTTTGCCCATATAAGATGCACCGGCCTATAAGGCGCACTACCGGGTTCGGAACTTCAGTCAAAAAGGTGTGCCTTATACCCGTGAAATTACTGTATTCTTGTCAAAGTAAAGCCTGAAAGTCTAGCCAAGGTAGACAACTGATTGTGTAGAAGAAATTTGTGTGCAATACTGTTTCACCTTGAGGCCTTCTCGGCCTTGCACACAAAATGGAAAGTCATAGAAACAGAAGATCCTTGATCCAATCATTAACCTTACACTGCCGAGACCACCACTAAACCATATCCCACAGTACCACACCTACATCTCCTTTAAATGTCTCCAGGGCTGGTGACTCCACCAATTCCCTGAGCAGCCTGCTCCAATGCCTGACCACTGATTCAGTGAAGAATTTTTTTCTAATATCCAATCTAAAAGTCCCCTGGCATGATTAAGGCCATTTTCCTTTGGTCTCTTGCTGTCTGCTAGAAGAGCCCAATCCCCACCTGGCCACAACCTCCTTTCAGGGAGCTGTAGAGAGTGCCAAGATGAACCCTGAGCCTCCTTTTCTCCAGGCTAAACACCCCCAGCTCCTTCAGCCACTCCAGACCCTCCTCATCTTCACAGCAGTGAAAGACCCAAAGCGGGAGAAGATTCCAGCTGGGGCCTCACCAGTGCTGGGTCTAAGGGCTCTATTGCCAGGTCACTGCACATTGCATGGCCAGGACTCTGCACATCCTATAGCCAGGACACTGCACATTGCATTGCACAGGAGCAGGGCGGCATTTTCCCCTTCAGCGCAGCAAAGCCTCAGGGACACAGGGAATGTGGAAGCTGTCAGAGAACTGAAACTGTGAACTGAATTCTGCAATATTTCAGTGGGTTAAGCTCTGTGGAGGACACCAAGCCTTGGGTTGACTTGTGTGACAGTCCTGGCCATGTTAATGAAGTTGCCTGGAGACAGCAAATCTCAAAGTAAAAGCTGGGAACTGACTGCTGCAGAGCCACTGTTGGGAAGCTGTTAGCAGTTCTAGAAGTCAAAAGCCTTACCAAAGAATGAAAATATACTGTATTAGAACTAGCTGGTCCTTTAGAATGAAATTTGCTATCCTATTTTAATTCAAAGTCAATGGAACTTTCTTTCTTTTCAGGACAAATAATGATTTTTACATGTTTTCCTGTTTGTTTATTCATTGTCCAAATTCACAGACATTCACTTCTTCATTTGAGACATTTTAATAGCCTGTTTTAGGAGTAGGAGTGACATTGGAGTGGAAAGAGGGTTAATTCTGAGTGGAACATCTTAGGAATGTGTAATTGCAGACACACAATGATCAGGTCAAAGCTTCTCAATCAAATAGCAACAGATTTTTACATCTGTTTGCAAAATGGTTAAACAAACGCTAAGAATGATCCTTGGTCGGACTGTATCCACCAAATGTCACAGAAAGTAATTATTCTGCTCTGTAGCTCGCTTAAAAAACAGAAAACCAACCAAAAAATATGGAAAGGAAAAGGGAAAAAGAGAGTTAGAGGAAGGAAAACAGTAAAAGCCTTCTTAATAATGAATTTCTGCCAAACAATTTCCTTCAGTGTTAGATGCAACCTGGATATGAGATACAATTAGATGACTTTTAGGATTGCTCTGTCAAACATGTCTTCTTAGTGTGTTAAAACAATGCTAGCACAAGTGATTTAAGAATAAATGGGTAGCACTGACTAAAATCTAAACAGCTTGGATAGAGCTGCTCAGGAAGATATGGATCTATGTGTTTGTGGCTGCATAATGGATGTGTAAATTACACAGTGTCCCGCAGTGGCAGACTGTACATCAATACTTTTATATTTATTTGCTGATGTACAGCTATAGTTTACAGCCTGTCAGAATGATATGCTAACAATTTAAGTACAGGGGCCTCACACAGCAAGGCAATTAGGTAAATTAAGTACATAAGCTTGAGTTTTATTCTAAGCCTGGGACCAATTACAATGAAATCAAGAAAACTGTTTCTGTGTTACATTCTAGTCACTGCCTAGCCCTGAAATTATTCTACAAACAGCAGTGCAGTAATACTCTGTATATCTGCACCAGAATTGCTGATGTGAACCCCACTACAGCTCCTCAAATAACATGTCCTGGGACAGATCTTTCTGTGTTCTGGAACTTACCAGACTGACTTTTGCATGTTACAAGAAAAGCACCTCATCTGGATTTTTCTAAACTCGTGTTAGGTCATAGAAAAGAGTTTCTGCAGCCCTATTTTCTGATTGTGCTGTTTCCCAAAGAAACATTTCTCATTCACCAGCATCACCAGAGGCTTTGCAGCATGATGTTAAATTAAAAAAAAAAAAAACCAAAAAAAAGTTAAAAAAAAATATATTTCTTATTAATCAGAAATTTAGCCACACTGTGTCAAAAGTAAACTATAAAAGAATAGGAAACTCGAAATCTGTCATTGAATTCTCGTCCTACATAAGTATTTTTATTTTAGAGTATCAGTCTACCATGCAAGCCAAGAGATCAATTGTGTAATATTGGCTTCTGTATTTCAGAGTATTCTTCTATCATTAGGCTGCTTTCATTTAATTTTTTATTTCCTACTGATTGCTAGCCTTCTTAAATATCTAAAGCTATTTAAATAGCTAAAATAGCTCTGTTAATTGGGGGCTCTTGGTCTGCTGTATCTATCTTTGAGCTGTGTGGACACAAATCATATTTTGTGGGCACATTAAAAACCTACCTGTGAGCTTTGATGAGGAGGATTCCCATGTCATTGGCACTGAAATCCTCATTAATCCACAAATTTACTTTTTGTTTTAAGAAAAAGATCAGCTGACCTGCATTCATAAACAAACAATATTTTAACAAGCATTAATTATAAAATTTATTCTTGTCCTCAAAATGCCACAGTTTCATTTGTCTTTTGTTTCAGCTGTGCACATGTGATGTATTTGACAGCAGCACTGCTTTTAGGGTTAGTATGTCATACAACCAATGCAGAAGGACTGATTCAACTCAGTTGAGATTTGGTTGACTAGATATTACAGTTCAAGTATCATAATTTTGACAGGAAAGAACTATCATTTTATACCAGATGGTGAGAGAAAGTTACAGTTTGGGTTTCGTTTTTTTTTTTTTTTTTAAATTATTACCTGTGCCAAAATGCACCAGTTCCATACACTTATTTCCACCTTTCCTTAAAACACAGTATTTATTCTACAATTCTATCGGAAACCTGAGTTTTCCACGAGCTGTGCAGATATCAAAATGTTAAATAAGCAGGTTTTCTTGCCTTGAGCTAGATGTGTAGTATGAGTGGTGCATAAGAGCATCCAGGCTGCAGCTGTGTGGTGGAACAGAGCTTGGCAGGAAAAGTGTGACTATTGGAAAGCATTTAAGGTGATTTTCAGCTGCATCTTGCTTCAAGCTTTTCGTGTTAACTTCCTGCAGTCTTTCATTACTCTCAGGAATTATTAACAAGGGAAGATAACAATATATGAACAAAGCATACAAAAACTGTAGTCTACAAGCTAGGAAGTATTTCAGACTAAACTGCTTTGCAGGATACAAGAAATGCAAAAGTGGTGGAAGAGATTACTAGTCTCATCTCCTCGCCCACTCCTCCATACACTGACTGTGCCTGACCTAATCCATTATGCTGTCATCACAAGCATACAACAACAGGAAAAAAATTATTTTTTTTAACTATAAATCAGAAATTTAAAATTCAGAGGAAAAATAACCCCAAACATGCCCATTAAATTTCTGCCAGTAGCTAGATTTGTGATCTGCACTTTAGAAAAGATACAATGTAATTTAGTTTTAGAAAAATGGTGCTTGGATTTAAATAATGGGCCAGAATTTAGGTAACTGCTGCTATAATACTACTAATCTGTAAAATCCAGTATATATCCTCTGTAACTAGACTCTAAGTAAAAGTGAGGAAATGACAGCTTCTAGTATATGAGGTGCCTGACTTTGTTTTCTTATGGATGATTATAATTTGGTCACAAGTAGCAGGTTGAGATACTTCATTCTGAATGTACAGCCTTAGAGAGCTGTGCTGTCCTCCAGATATTTGCATTCTCTATGAGAGTATTCATCAGAATAAAAATAAATACCTGGGAATGTATAAATAACTCTGCATGCAATTCACTATCCCAGGGCTTTCATGTGCACCTTTTCAGTCAGTCAGCATCCCTATGATGAATTCCATAAAACTAACCAAGTAAGAAAACTATATTAAAATATTGAAGAAAGGCTTTTGGTCTCTACATATTCATTTCTTGGGATCTAATTAAAATTGATTTTGCTGCTATGGGGTTTTAATGACATCCTATATTGTGGTAGCTTTTCCCTATGATTATTTCATAGTTCTGAATCAGGGGTCATGTAATGTGCCTGGCAGGTTGACACCCATCATATTTGGGTCATAAATATTTAGATTTTCTGATAGAGCTTAACTTGCTTTATCTACATTTTAAAAATTGGTATGGTGTAGGCTTCACTCAGTTTGAACTAATAAGTTGTGCAGTGTCATGTCCTAACAATACACTAAGCCATAATCACTATTTGTATGCAAAGCACAGCAATTAGAGCAATTTTCTTTGCTGGTAATTCTGAACCTGAAGGAAAACAAATTAGAATGAAATGCAAGCTCTTTATACCCGAGTATATTGTACAGTATTTTAATATAAAAACTGACCTGTGTAGCTTCAAGGGGGAAAAAAAAGGAAAAAGAAAAAAGATTGCAATTTCTCTTGCACCCCATTTTAATCCATTCTTAAAAAAAGAAAAAAGTCTGGTTGGTTTTGGTTTTCAGCTACCTTGGCCAAGATTTACCTTTTCAAAGTGTCTCAGGATTCTCAGAGAGATGAGGACTTTACACTTAAAACTGAGTAATTTATGTCTCTTGCTATTTTATAAAAATAGTGTGCATGGCCACTTATGAGCTAATAGGTAATTCAGATTGTGTAGGCATGTCAATATTTGGCTCTTACAGTAGATCTTTTATCTGATTTACCTGACCAAATTGCAAACTTTATAGCAGCTTGATAATAAGAATATAGAATATTCTACATTAATAAGAAAGATTTCTTTAATTCAGTAGACTCAGTATAAAACATGAGGCTAAATTACTGCACTGCCATAGGTCATATATTGGAGCAATGATTTCAGAAATATGTTCTTCAGAATTTTCCTGTTTATAATTAGTTCAAAGCATTTTTATTTTTTGGTTGTTTTTGTTTGCTTATGTAGATTTTTAACATAAAAACTTGCATACTGTTAACTGGAATTAACAGTAACTGCAAAACTAAAAATCTCTTTGGAGCAAGGAAGATGATAGGACAAGAGGAATGTCTTTCATCAAATGACAACTCCCCCTATCTCTTCATGAAGAAAATAATTTCTAATTAAAAATCTTTTTGTTCCAGTAAGTCAAGTCCTGGAATGTCACAGGAAGGAGCCCCTGCCATAACTCAGGGAAGTTACTCTGCTTAAGCAGGAATGCTTCTGCTGGCTTTAGGGAGGACCTTCCAGCACACGTCCTGAGCTCTTCCTGAAGTTTCTGCACTGTTTATACAACTTATTCTTCATGCATTTGAAATGGGTAGGTAATGGCAGCTGCCTCAGAGATAACCCTCTTGGGGGACACTGCTGCAGCACCACGCTCTCATGACCAAGGAACATGGCATAGTGGTGCAGGACAATGAGAGCCACCACTGTGTATGATAGTGACAGCATGGGATGTGCAGCACACGTCTGTCTCACCAGCACTGCTCTGGGTCAGCACTTTTTGCTTCTGAACTTCCTAAGCTGGGGGAATGCACTGAAATGTGCTGCCTGCTCCTACAGACAAGTCGTCTCTGCAGCTTCATGTTTAAACTTGAGCCAGTTCCCAGCTGCTCTGTGAAGCTTCAGAGTAAAATCCTGTTCCTGTTGAAATACAGAGAAGCTCCAGTATTGACCACAGCTGGGGCTGTGCTAAGATGCTGTCAGGCTTCTGACATTTAAACGCCATCCTCACTTCTTGAATCTTATGATTGCAACTAAAACGTTGCGAAGTTTAAAAGGAAGGAATGTGTTTTTCCATTTGCATAACTTTAATGATGGAACTGATTGAGATTAACATTTCCTTCAAAGTTCCCACTTTAGTTGGCATTGCTAGTGTTGAAATCGCATATATCTCAAAAGTAACATATTTTTGGAAAGTTCTATGTGATAGGAAATGGGGTCTCAAGATGAAAAGTGCTTTTCATCTGAGGAGTAATTTTTATCTAACTTGTGTGTAAGCAGTGTGCTGTGGAGGGAGTCAGACTGTGTGCAGCTATGTGTACATGTTTGCCTGCCTGATTTTTCTTTCACTCAATCAAAAGAAGCTTTTAGGATGAACAAGTAGGAGATAAAGCAAGGACCAGAGGCCAGACACCCTTTTGTATGTTATCTCCTAAGAAATAATAGTGGGACCATGGTGGGGAAGTAATTTTAATTACATCACTGCTTAATAAAAAGATTCTTAACCATTAAAACTTCTTCATTATAGAATTGAAAGACAGTTCAGTGTTTAAGGACAGTTTGTGTAAAATCAGTGAAGGAAGACAATGACTGAAAGATAAACTTACAAAAACTAGGATATCCCTGTGTTTGTGAGGTGCAATAAGTTTTCTGAGACTAAAGGTTAGAGATTTTCTGCTCTTTGTACACATGCCTATGCACACTTTTGAATCTACAGATGCAGCATATTTATTTTTAGGGGCAATTTTCTATTAGAAAGCTGTTTGTCACCAGCTGCTGGGGAAAATTTCTTGTAGATGTCAGTGCAGCTTGGCTTGCACAGCAGGGTTGAGGAATGGAGGCTGAATTTGAGGGCTCTGTTTAGAACATCTGATTCTAGGGCATAGCCTCAAGAGTGCAGAAATCTAAAAGCTGATCTTTCCTTGCGTTCACTTGGAGGGTAGAAACTACACCTAGACCTTTAAAATTATAGAAACCAAATGAAACTTTTCCTCCAGGCACCTCAATTTGTGCAAGTTAGGTTTACACAGAATTCATGCAACTGACTGGTGATTTTACTGGAAACAGATGATCTGCAGCCTTTTTGACACAGATGCTTTATATGAGATGTCCATAAATGAAGATTTAAAGCATTCTGGTTTGAACAATATTTTACTACATTGTGGATGTTGTTATGCTGTACTACATTCTAGGGTACAAATATAGGAAGTGAAGAAATAACAGCAGAGAGCAGCTTATGAGAGACCTTGGGGACACTCATAATTCCCTGACCACAGGTTTGGGTGATGAGGGAGCTATAAAGTTTGAAATCTTAATTTCTGACCTCTGAGTATATGAGTACAGCTTTACCATTCTGCTGATCTTGATTCACTGATTATAAAGAGATTGACTGACCAGAGATGTTTCTCCTTTAAAGGGTTCAATTTCCTAAAAGATATGAAGGGAAATATGAATGGCTGTGTAGAACAGATGAGTAGCTGAGCAATGTATAAAGTTTAGCCACTTAGCCTTTGATGAGAGCTGTTTTAAATAAAAATCTTCCCTTTGCACAGAACAGAGATACAAAAATTCTGGTCCCAATTTGAGATTGGGAGCTTACATGATTTTGTTCTCAAAAAAACCCATTTTATATATAGTTGTCTTTTTTAGTGTTCCTCCATGCATCCCAGTTGATGGTGAGAGATTGCTTCAATTTCTGACTGCCAGAACCTCCTGGTGGGCCAGGGATGTTTAATTTGACCTTAAACTATGATTCAATAAAGTGGTACTGCACTGTGTTTTTTCTAGACCCAGGAATATTTGCATATGTATATTTGTATATCAATCTCTCAGTAGCTGATTAGTGTCTGCTTTGGTACCAAATGGGACAAAATCACAGAGCTTTTTTTTTTCACAGCCAAGGGACATATTCAATTACTCTTTTTACTCCTCAGCTTTAACATCTTCCTTCTCAAATAGATCTACATTTACATCCCTGTGCATGGCTACATTTATATACATACATACATACATACATACACATTTCTAAAAGCTTTGCTGCTCTCCCTTTAGATTTGCTAGTGACATTACAAATGTAACTTTGTCGAGAAAGAAGTGTAAAATAAAGCCTTGTGTGACTGACATTGTGAGCTTGTTTTCTTTAGCCAACTAGCTCAGCTGGTCTGGTAAAAAAAAAACAAACTGCAACATGAAAACCACAAAAGAAAACAAACTCTTTCAATAAACCTTGTATCTATTTGTTTGTCATCCTTAAAACATCAGGCTAGGCAAGGTATATTGTTACTGGTATGATATTGCTTATTAAATAGTAAATTCCTGATAATTGAGCTGTAGACAACAATTACCATGACAAAGGCAGTGCATCAATGTAGTCATGGTACAAACACAGAAATTTAGTACTATGATTTAGAATTACAGTAATTTC
>VRYO01001366.1:16756884-16773281 GCA_009812075.1 Sialia sialis
TGGCCGGGGTGATGCGGCGCTCGGAGGTGGCCCGAGATGTCGTTCCTGTGCGGGCGGCTGGAGAGCTCCGAAGTTTGCGCTTCTTTCTCCCTTCCCTGCTTTGCGCCCCCTTTGTACCCTCGCCAAGTTCCCTGCTTGCGTGATGGATGTTGAAGCAGGAGCAGCCATTTGAGGAGACTGCTTTTCACTGTGGTTTTAGAAAGGCTGCAGACCCCCCTCCCTCCTTTCCCCCTCCAGGCTGGTCTGCGGAAGGTACTTGGGAGATGCTGGGAGGTGTCTGAGCGAGAGGGACCAGTGGTGACCCCCCCAGAAGGGGCAGTGTGGAGAGAGTGGTCTGCCGCAGGTGCGGGCTGGATTGTGCACGGGCTTCTCTCTGGTGGCGGAGTTTGGTTTCTCGCACACCGTCTCCCTTGAAAGCAGGGCGGGCTCCGCAGGGATGCTCTCTCCGTACAGTGCCCGGCCCCTGCAGGAGCTGTGCCAGCTCCGCCGGGAGGGAGCCCAGGGCACCCCGCGGAATGCGGACCCATCCCAGCCCTTTGCCGGCTCCCGTGTGTAGCCACAGCACCGAGTTGCCGTAACTGACTATTTTTTTTTTAAGCAGAGGAGGGGGCTAGTTCTCCGATTGATGCTCGGTGGCTGGTTCTTCCCACCCTCCCAAGCACAGACCTAAGGATTTGGGCTAAAGCTGAAAATTCATTTGGTCAACTTTCAGCTTCTCATAAAGGTTACTTAGGGCAAATGCAATCCTTGCCAAAGGAACTTCTGTGTGATGCTATTTAGCGAAATGCTCAATTATACTGTGTTATAGTATTCTTCTGCGCTCTCTTGGATGCAGTAGAGGAAGTGAAAAGCCGGGTGTCCTCCATTAACTCTTAGTTGCTACTGCTGGGAACGTCAGTTCAACTGAATCCCTTTTTCAGCCCTGGGCTCCCCTTTTGTATTCTAATGTAGGGCTGCTCTGCTGGAGGATTTTGTTGGAAAGCACTATGAACTTTATTTTGTCCAATAAATCTATTTGTTGATAAGCACTGGGTCGCAGAGGATAGACAGTGCAAGCCGATCTTGTGAATTGACAAAATTGGGAGGATAACTAGCTGGATGTGCATGTGTGGGTGGGTGGGTGTGCAGGTGGCGGATGGCTGGGAATGATTGCGAATGAAGCTATCACTAAATCAGAAGAGCTAACGAGGCAATAACTTGTTTCGCTGGTGTCTGCCACAGTAATTGAGGGAGAAGCAGCCCTTACAGGTGTGTCCAAGCCTGAGCGTTCTGTAGGTACAACCGAAGGTACTTTAGAAGTTACCAGAAGGAACATCTTTTGTGGAACTCAATGCAAGCTGCTTCACTCAGCTGTAGGGAGCTGTGTAGGGCACTTCTTAAAAACAAAACAGCAAATGAAGACAGATTTTCAGATTTTCAAATGACTATTTTCAATCCTTGTGTGACACAGATATGCTACATGGTTCGTAAATCTGCTGTGATCTCTGTGTGTGTATCTGCCTGGGCTGGCCAGGTGGGATCTGTAAGGGTCTAAATGCTCCCTTGAATCTCTTCCATTCTCCCCTTTCTGTCTCCTATGTAAGAGAAATCCACAGCAATTTCCGCTCCTCTAGGCTGTCTCCTTACAAGGTATAGAAGGCAGGAATATTCTGATTAATAAATAATGTTCAGCTGGCAGGACTCTCTTCCATGCAAGATACAAAAAGGAAGAAGAAAAACCACAATCTTGAAATGTTCCTGGCAGTTGCAGAGCTTCCTAACTATTTTTTGTTTTGGGGAGGCTGCTAATACCTTTTACAGCAGGGTGTTTCCCTTCATTAAATGCAGCTCAGTTATAGGATGGAAATGCAAGAAGTGCAAATCCAGCAGAAATTGACCCTGTTTGGGCACATTGATAGCAGAGATTATCATTAATGGAAGATTAAATAGATTACATAAAAAAGGATTTGAATTTGTAGGGCATATGAACATTTTTTTAAGCCTACGGCTGTACTCTCCTGATACATATAAGCATCTCTAAGGATACATGTAAAATTCTTTGAGGCTGCAATATCCACTGAGAGGCAAAAAAGGAGAAATGCAGTCTTTGTGCTGTGAACTGCTGACATGCTGTGACCCCAAAGCAAGTATCTACATCTGCCACTCACTGCTCTCAGTAAGAAAGGAATTTTTTTTAAAAAAACAAATCCATCCTAATTTCCCAGGTTGAGCTGCGTGTTCTTTCCGTGCCCGTTGTTCCAGCTGCTATTGAAATGAAAGTCATGGATCCTGTTGTACCTTGTGAATACAAATCTGACACGATGAATCTCATGTCCCAGCCTTCAAAATAGTGCACACCCTTGTGTCATCCTCTGGCTTGGTGAGGCATAGATGTGGGTGGGAGTCATAGGTTATTTAGCATTTCCCAGCTTTTAAGAAAAGAAGCAGCTGTCTTTATTTATACTGGTTTGTGTTGTAGTTTACTTAATTGTTTTAACGTGTTAAAATGGGCTCAAAACAGGACATAGGAAAATGGGAGGCAAATCAGGAGTTATTTCTCCAGAAAGCCAGATGATTGCCCACCTGAATAAGTGTTGGTAAAGCCTTTTTCTCTGTGTGTATTCATCTGAGGAGATGTTGTGAAATCTCTCTTTTTTGTGGGTGTGCATAATGACAATAATTCTTGGTTGTGTTTCACTCAAAGTCAAGCTATCTGTTAGCTGTTTTGAAAGTTCTTGATGAAGATCCTTCAGGTTCTGACTAAGCAAAAGCCACTTACTCATCAGATCTCTCTCTGTATCCTGTGCCTGCATGTTTGCCATGATCACGTATGGATTGTGCCTTTTCAGCCTAAGCCTCTTGTCCAGTGCTCAGTGTAAAAGTCAATCACTGATTTAGAAGGATAGTCCAGCCTGTAGATCAAAAAAAAATCAACCACCAGACTGGAACATGCTAGTGAGGTTTTATTTTTATCAAGCCATTGGTTTCATTTCAAAGAGTCATGCCCTGATTTTTCCAATATGCATTTTTCATGGTATTCTGGGTTCCTCAGTAATGTTATTATCCTCAAATTGAGATACTGTACTTAAAAGAATTCCTGTGTGAATTCAGCTGTGAAATAGCACTGTGGTTTCTCTTGTGTTCAGATGACCAAAGGCTAATGCAGAGAACTGAGGTGAGGCAGGTGGGGCTCAACTAATGCATAGAAACCAAGAAAAGAGATGTTACAGAAAACTTAATCAATACATCTCATGAAGTCCAATTGCAACCTTTTTTTTTTTTCTTTTTTTTTTTTTTTGTGAATCCGAGTATACTTTGATTTCCTGCTAAAGATCTTCTGGTCCAGTCGTTTATCCTCGTCATATCTATGACTGATTGTTATGCACAGCATGGGTTCAAGTAACAAGCATCTGGCAGATGCACTGCTACCAGCACTGACATTTTGGTAAAAGCTGTTTGTTTTATTTTGCTCTGACTCAAATATCTTTTTCACATTAAGGATGACACTTAGATGGAACTGCGGGGTTTTCACCAACTGGAGGGTGTTGTGGGAGGTGCCAAGCCGTAGTAAAACCAGAGCTACTCTTCCCAGAGCTCCAAAGCATCCTGCCAGCAGATGACATGGATCGCGAATGCTTCTCATGATGAGCGTGAGCTGTCACTGAATCGAGGGAAGCACATGTGGCTATGGAGCACGTGCCTCTGGCATTAGCTGAGATTAATATGCCAGTTATCTACCAATCCAAAATGCTTCAAAAGCTGTTGAATTGGAAAAAAAACAACTGGAGTTTTAAGAGCATTTGCTTCTTCTTCATTCTCACTTATTTTCTCTTCACATACCTTCAGTCAGTACCACAGAAATGATTGGATTTGTATTTCCCATCTCAGATGCTTGTTGACAGGAAGGCTAACTACCATCAAAGTGAAAATAACAAACAGATGTGCAGCCACATCACTGAAGTAAAAGTTATTTTAATTTATTTTATTTTTCATGTTTCACAGCTGTAATTTGCTTCATCTTCAATTAAGTTGGAGGACACAGGACTTAATTCCATTTTCCGTTTTTAATCTTCTTTATAGTTAGGGACTAGAGCAGCTATCACTGAATTCATAAAGAAGTGGAATATTCAAATATGACCCACTCACATATGTACATTGATCTATTCAGATATATTTTTTCACTCTTCCCTTCATTAAAGTGATTGTTGAAATCTTATGACCTAGAAGAGCTTGCACAGCACTGGCATGATGAGTGGGAGGGATATCGCTGAAAGTTTTCCGTGCTGATTTTTAACCTGAAGGAAATTCTTCTGGGGACTGTAGAGTTTGCCCTGTGATCACTGGTGAAAGCAAAGCCTTGCATTTTATTTGACTTTTTTTTTTTTAGCTATACAATGACATTATGTGATATATGTTGACAACAGAATACCATTATTAAATTAGAGTATTGATTCATTGCAAAGGATTATGCTTAAGTAATGTTGCTGTTTTATCTAAACACACAGAAAATGGAAATTAAGAATTAAAGCAGAAGACCTGTCTCTACAGTATTGTGTCTAGTGTTGCTCAGTGCATTTATCATATGACTCATTGCTTTGAATGCAAAGCCCAGTAAACACATGGATTGCTTTGGATTTGGCCTTGACTTTCAGTTTCATATGGTTTTCTTTTTTTTTTTTTTCTCATTTCAGCCCACATGGTTTTCAGGAAGTACCTGAAACTACCAGTGTTTGATTTTGTTGATTTCTCCTGTGATTGTTTTGGAAACAAGCTGCACAAGGAAAAGTGCCTAGTAAAATCACATGGGATGACTTGGTCACAAGCATATATAAATAAATTTGTTAAAAGCAGAGGCTTATTTGTCTCTGAGCCTGGTGCTTTCTCTGTGAGCTTCTTTGTGTTTGAAGAACTTTGCAATACGGTGCACATGTGTGTGTGTGCACACAAAATACAAGCATGGATTTGTGCATTTGCACAAATTTTTGAGGAGGATCAGGATCTCAAAGCCTGTAGTAACCCCAGGAGCAGTCTTTGGCTGCTTTGGTTCTGGAGCTTGTCCAGTCAGAGTGGTTCAGAAAAGAAACCCAGAGGTTTCACTGGAGCTAGTTGGACTGAATGCCAAGCTGAAGTGCGCCTGTTTTAGTTTGGAAATCTCTTTCAGGTTCTGCTGTGTGGAAGGGGTTTGTAGTCACTGTTACTATTAGGCACAAGTACAGTCATTTCACATGTATAAGGCACACCCTTTTGACTAAAATTTTGATTGAAACTCGGAAGTGCACCTTATGCTCTGATGTGCCTTATTGGCATGAAATTACTGTACTTTTTTATTATTATTTTGCATTAGAAGAGTAAAAAAGGCACAGGAGAAACAATGAAATACTTTGTGTTATGGGGATGTATTCTTCCTCCAAGGGACCAATTTCTTGGCTCAATATGGTGAGGGTTGGAAGTGTCATTTAATGAAACAGCTGTTCTTCAGATCCAAACTGGGGCTGTGTTTTCTCATGGCTCAACTGAGTTTCCAAGGTGGACAACTCACAAACCTGATTTCTAACTTTCACCTTCCCCCTCATGTCTGATCTAAGCCACCCCACTAAGTAAAGTGCATCTTCATTGGGGGAAAGGAGCTCCCTGTGAGAATGGAGAGAGGGAATTTCCAGCATGGACAAGACAGAGAATGAGCCTTCAGGTGGCTTCTGAGTAGCACAGAGGAGGTAACGGCGCACACGTGGGCAAGTGCTTTCTGAATGGGTTTGTACTTTCTGTCACACAGATTTCTGGGGTTCCTTGGTAGAATGCCTTCAAGAGGAAAAAATTGAATAAAGCAGCCACGAGGAAAATTAAAATAGCAACTGCACTTATAAATTTCCATGTCCTTTTCATGGAAGAAATGCCTAATTGGATCAACTCTTCCTGGTGAATTTTGGAGGTAGTGGAGAAAAATATATTAACTAAATTCTTATTGCTAACTGTTTAAATGGTTGTTTCTGTCTTTCGATATACTCAATATTACTCTAGAAACATTTAAAAATTATAGATAAAATAATTCTTACAATATTCCATCTTTTCCATGCTCTAAGATCAGTATTTTGTATTTCCAGAGCTTTGTTGCTCATGTAGCATTTAAATAGGAGGATTCTATGACTTTCAAGTCTTTTTTATAACACATTGTTTCTGATTTCTTTTTTTTTTTTCGGTATGGATATGTTGACTGCTGACTGTAGGAGATAAACTATTCAGCTTCAAAGATAATTCACTTCATATCATGTTGAGCAACCAATTTTTAAGTCCAAATTGATTTACGTTTTTTCCTCAAAGTGATTTTATTTTTGCAGGAGTTAAACATTTGGGGAAAGCTCAGGTAGAATGGAAAAGGCTCACTGTCCAATAAAAACATAAAGTGAAACTTTATTTTGTAATACCTGAATTCTGCTTTAGCCCCTGTAAAATCAACCCAGAAACCTGCAAAGTCTCTGCTTCAACATCTTTTTGTTTGTTGATTTTTGGGTTTATGGCTTTTCTTTTTCTTTTAAAATTTGAGTTAATCTCTTGGCAGTTCTAAGGGCCCTACAGCTGTGTCCCATCCCTGCCTGCTACTTGTCTTTTCCTCTCGTAGGAAAGATGCACATTAGCATTGCAGCATGGTAGGTGCACTTTGTAGAACAATTAATTAGTATTTTAGCTTGTATAAAAATTCAGACCTTTCACAGAGGCAATTTGTAACTCTTACAGTAAAACACTGAGGAAAAAATATCCTGATAGTATTCCATGTAGCTGTTGTGCTGTACAAAGTAGTTTAAAGTCTTCCATTTTTTATAATGTGATTGCTGTATGTAAGTTTTGCAAACATTTAAGGCCCAGTTTAGGGTGTGCTGGTGATGCATTTTCTGTTTTTTAGAGTTGTGGATCTGCAGAATCAGGGCCAATTTATGTGAACATCTGTGTGACAATGTGTTAGTCTGACTTAGATTGCAGTGCTTACAAAACATGCCTGTGTATAAGTAAATGTACGTCAGCTTTTTAAGAACTGCCAATGTGCTTATTAAGACTGAGGCTCCATTAGAGCATTTTCTTTTTTTGTGTGTGTGTATTCGTAGCACTGCCTTGAAAAATATACCATTATGCTGTTTACCCTTTGCCTAAAATGAGTTCTGCAGTAAAATCTTTGTGTTCTGGAGGACTGTAGTTGCTTAGTTGTAGACTGTGGCAACACATGTGGGTCATGAATCTTTTTGCACATCACTTTTAAGCTATTTATTTTCCTGATTTTTGTTTTTCATTATTCTTGAGAATATCTCTGGTTTTGTTTTGTAGTTTTTCTCTATATTATGTTCTCAGATATATGCCAAAATTGACTTTTTCATGAAACTTATAGATAGAAAATACTTCCTAAAACACTAAGGATAGCAAGATGCATTTTTATATCTAGTTATTTTCTGAAACCAAAATAACGAAATAAACTTTACAGTGTTCTTTTCACAGCATTATTCCTGTAAAAGTTCAAGATTCTAGTTCAGCAAGAGCTGAGCCTTGATTTCTGGCTGTTACCAGATAGAGGGGCTGTAGCACTGTGCAATAGCAAACCATTAAATTAGTATTAATAGCAAATAGCCTCTTTTCCAGAGCTGAGTATTCTCACTGATGTCAGAACTTGCAAGGCAGGGATTGAGATAAGTTGTGTTATTCTCCTGGAAGGATGCTGGTGGTCTACTTTTACTGCAGTGACAAGTGGTTGACAAGGAAGGTTGGAAATGTTTAGCCTGAATTTGCTGTGCTGCTTCTGAATGTAATCATGTTTTTAACAAAACCATGAAAGTTGCACTGAAAAGTGTTGCTAACCTGGAAAACTGTGTTGCTTTGTGCAAGGCTAATGGTTCCTTATCTGTCCCAGCTCAGTGCATAGGAAAATGGCATTTCCAGTGGTGTGCTCAGGGTGCCCCAGAGCTGTAGCTAGCTGCCCTTCTCAGTGGCTGAGTGATACCACTGAGTATTAAAAAAAAAAAGCGGGGAATCTTTTTTTCCTCTCCCCTGGTGAGTAGGTTATCATTGGAGTAGTACTAAGCTGTCCCAGACTAGGAATTGATTGTAGAATACTTGCCAAAAACAATCCAGTAATTGCCTTCCAAAGGGGTTGCTTTGTTAGGTGTTTTTAAAGAGTGATGTTGTGTGGAGTGAAAATTAATTTTGTTTAATCTGTGGGTGAATTCACAAAGAGAAGCAGGAGTTTTGTTGGAAACCCAGAGATAAGCTGCATGATGAACTGGTACAGTGATTTTCCTGCCAGGCTTTGCTCTGCTAAGGTTCAGTGGGCAGTGGGTTCAGGAACTTAGCTGAGGAGATTATTCTGATGAGTGTCAGTGCTCCTGATTTAGAAGGGAAGAGGTACTTTTATCATTATTTCATAAGTAGCTAAACCACATTAGTCTTTAGCCTGAATTCTGGCCCAGATACATAATGGTCATAGTGGTAAAAGTTCAATCCTCTCGGGGTATTTTATATATATATATTTTTTTTTTTTTTTGGTAATAACCAGAAAGCTTAAATGTAATCCATAAATACATACAGCAGTGACTTTTTCCTTAAGCAGATTGTGTTTTTTTTGCTTTCAGATTTCTGTCTTTATTTTATTACTTATTGTAATAGAGCATATCACATATTTCACAGGGTCAGCTGCTTATTTATAAGCTGTATCTCAGTGTAATAAAGTTGGTTGTAAATAGTTTTCATCCTTAAAAAAAGTTAGAAAAATACAGGTTGGAAATCAGAACAATTTATAAATTATAGTGCCTTAACAGGTGAAAGTAATTGTTGATGCTGTTTCTGAGTTTATAATATCCACAGTATTTAATTCACTGATTATCTCAAGGTAATGGCAGTAAAATGGTGCAGTCTGCTGTGGCTGACGCTGTTCTTCTGCAGCAGTTTTCACGGTGCTCATGGGCTCTTTCTGCTCCCTCTCTAAGGAGCTCGTGCCTTTGCCTTGACTGATCCCCTTCTGAGCTGAGAGGACCTGGATGCCCATCACCATAAAACCACCAGAGAAAATGCAGCATTCACAGGATACTCAGAGTGTCATTTTTGCTGGGGGGTGAACATTTGCTGTCTCCTTGCATTGAGAGGAAGGGGCTGGGTGGGCAGAGGAGGTGACAGCATGAGCTGAGGTTTGGCTGGGCTGGGGAGACACAACCTCTGCTTGTCTCTGTCAGCATGAGCTACCCTGCCTGGTTCCCTACAAACACACCGAGGGAAAGAGGAGCTTCTGATACCTTCTCATGTCTGGAGCACATTCTTTTCAGAGCCCTACTTAGTCATAAATGAAAAACCCAAATAGTACAGTAATTTCATGATTACAAGCCGCACCCTTTTCATTGAAGAATCCAGCCTGCCCCAGTACTGCGGCTTATATTCAGGTGCGGCTTATCTATGGACAAATCCCAGTGAAATGCCAACCCGGAAGTGAGAGCTGGCAGGGAAGGTGCCTGGAGCTGCCTTTAAAGGCTTCGCTGGTCTATGAAAACTGTTGCAACTTGAGCACCTGACACCAAACCTAACTGGCAGCGATCCTGTTACTAATTTGTTACTTTGTTACACATGGATACTCCCTTTAAAAAAAAAAAAAGGGTGCGGCTTATATTCAGGTGCAGCTTATAGTCCTGAAATTACTGTAACTTAATATCTTAAATTGATTTTAGAAGTATCTTCCTGCAATAGGGAAGTCTTCCAGGTTTTAGTTCTTGGATGCTGGATTTAATCTGAATATGTGAAGCTGAAATGCTAGTGTGTGATGTGTTTAAGAGGAGAAGAGTTTGCTACTGTAATTGGTGTTTTATAGGTGGCTGAAAAGATCATTGCACATACTGGATTTTAGTATTTGGGTACAACACAAGGCTTGATTGCACCTTGTGTTTGCATACATTTGGAAAGCTGTCCTCTGTCACCTTGGCAGATGTAGGGGATTTCTAGCCAGCCACAGCTTTGCTGCTGTAAGGTGAATCTATAAATATGAACTGAGCACACACAGATTGAGCAGCTACTGAGCTCTCATTCCTGGTTTGTTTACAGTGCATAATTTGGAACCATGAACACATATCTATTTAAATTTTACAGTAATTAAAATACACTTAGCCCTGATTTTCACTGAACACTTGACTGGTCAGTGATGTACCTGTAGAAAATAGAGCATATTGGACAGGCATAGTGATAAAGCTCCTTATTAAAGAGATGATGGTGGGTAGAGTCCTGTGATGAGGGTGAGGTATGTTAGGTGATCAAAAGATTATTAACTCTTGTGAGCTGTTTTATTTGCACACTCTAAAAATTCTGGCTGCTTAAAAGCAGTGTGGGCTTATTAGGGAGCTTATTTTTTAAAAAATTCTTTTAAGAAGATACTTTAAGATTATATCTACGTAATTAGACACATTACATTTGAATTATTTAATTAGAGATTATTTTTCAATCACCCCTTAAAATTGTAACACTGTCTTAATTTTTTTTTTCACATTTTTAATCTTGTTTATGAATGCAATCTATATGACAGCATAGATTCTTGGACTTTTTCCTAGAAAATACTACTTAACAACAAATTTCGTATATTTTTGTGTTGTGGAATAGAATTGGAATCTGAGGAAGTCATGTGTAACTGAGTCTCCAGTGGGAGCTGTAGGCTGGTCAGCAGTTCTAGAATCACAGCAAGAAGCAAGATTGATCACAAATAGGCACTAGATTGGATGTTTTGCATGAGAGCTCTTCATTGACAGGAATTTAGAGTCCAAACATAATTAATTTCTTGTGAAGCTAAATAGAGGTTGGGATAATCAAAACATAAATAAAGGAAATCAGGAGGATATTAAATTAAATATTTCAGACATGCAATTTCAGTGGTTGTTATGGAAAGAATGCTGATGTAAAACAACCCCAGCAAACCCCAAAGGTAATAGCAGAGATCCAGCAGCATTTCACCTTTGTGTTTGTTACCTTGCAATGATTTCATGCATTACATAAGGCAGTGACTTTTCCCACTGGGTGCAGAGAAGCAGTCTCAGAGTGTGTGGGTGGAGAACCTGTTCTGCAGACAGAGCTCAGGTGTGAACAAACCTCACTGCTCTGGACCTCTGCCCTTTGTTCCACAGAATCACCATCACTTTCCCCTCCATCAGAAAAAAGTGGCTTTAGCAGGGTAGAGCTGTTCTGATGGTCAGCTGCTATAGAATGACTTCTGTCTCACTCACTATTGGTCTGCTGTTCATCCCAAAAGGTTGTTAAAACCTCATTGATAGTAAAGATCTGAGATTGTTGGTTACTGGAAGTTAGGAGACCAGGAGCAGTCCCTTCCTTTTCCTCAAACTCATGTTTTCTTATTTATGAAATAAAGACATGGTGAAGAGGAACAGATGAGAAATGAGGTATGTATTCATGAATATTCAAAAAATAAGAAGGAAATATACTTCGCAAGACTTGTCTTAAATTTCAGAAAGTACCTTGATTGTTCTGTTGCTTGAGTGTATGATAATTTCCAATAACTCTCTGACAGTGAAATCTATTGGACTTAAACACTAAAGAGGAAGGGACAGAAGTGTCTGTTTTTTTGGGTGATTTAAAAATATATCTCCAAATATAGCTAAGATCTGTCCCCAGATGACAGGGCTGTCTGTGAGACACCTAGCAAGCCACTTACTCTAGTTAGTAATTCTTTATTTTTGTCCTGCAGTGAGTGGAATCAGGTTTGAATTTGGGGCACTCATTAGGCCAAAGTCTGCCATTATAACAACCCCATTTAAATCTTTTTACCTTAACTTTATATTCACTTGTCACTGGGGATTTTAGTAACTACTATGTTTTATATTACTGTCTTGTTATATTTTAGAACGAAAGTGTTATTGTTGCCATATCTCACATCAAAAGGAAGAAACACTTTCAGTATGGTGTAGTCTTCTATAGATAGAGTCAAAATGCTCTCTGAGTAGGTGGGATCCTAATCCAAATCCAAACCCAATGAGATAAGTGAGAATAAGTGGGCTCTAGCTAACATTTAAAATAAACAGTTACAAAGGAGTGACTTGCTTAGCCTAGTCTGTTGTTCTGCATTTGCTCATGGTTGACTTTTATGAGGTGTAACTATGTTCCCTTAAAAAAAAATTAAAAAAAATCTAACAATAAGAATGCATTTATTAGAGGGAATCTCAGATGGAGAATGAGACCAGTTTTATGGGAGATGTATTGCAATAAATCAACACAACTGGAGAAAAATTTGTAAATTTTTTTTTTCCTGTACCTCTTTTGACCTCCTTCCAGTAGTAAGATTCCAGAGTCAACAAGTTTGAATTGTTTGGGTTTTTTTTAATATTAGCTGAATTTTTTTTCGCAACTTAAACTATGATATGCTTGGGTTTCAAGTGTAAATAGGTAAGCTTGCTAAGTGTTTTATTTGCTTATTTTTCCTGCTGTGAGGTTTGAGGTTTAAAAGCAATATCTGTAGCAGGAAAACTTACTAGTGGTGGGCAAGAAACTGTTTAACATCTTAAAATGTTCACCTACCCAGTATTTTAGAAAAAGGTTTTGTATCAAGAGGATAAATATGGTATTAACACCTAGATGTATGACCCCAACAGCATGTTCTCAGTGAAGACCCATTGGTTATGAGTTTCAAAGCCTGTATAAAATTATTTACACTGGTGCTTGTAAAACATGTTTTGGTAATAGCTCTTTTAATGCCTTGAGGGCATTTAATTGCCATTAATTGGCCCAATCTGCTGTTTGGAATCGAGAGCTGGGAATATTTCAGTTGCAAATAGGATAATGAAATGGATTGGAAACAAGGAGGTGTAACAACTGAATAGATCTGTGATATTATCAGTGAGGTTGGCATCCTTTTTATGACCAGAATATGCAGTGTGTACCCCACAGGTGGGATATCTGTTCCCAGGCAGCCATGGGGATTCCTACAGGGAGCTGATTACTGAAGCTTGATGTGGGATGCACTGAAACTCTGCCAGCCTGGAACAGTCGTGCCTGGCCCCTTTTACTGAATGGTGGGCTGGCATTTGTGTGGAAGGGTTTTGTCAATGTTTTTTGTATTTTATATTTTGCGTGACTCAGTGGTTCTGTCAGACTTGATTTGCCAAAACCAAAAAATTACAGTTCTCCTAAGTCCCAAGTACTCTTTCTGTAAATGATGGGCAACTTTACCAAATGCCTGACTTCTCCCAGAGCCAAGCAGCTGATTGTGTGACTAGTGTGGACAGTCACTGGGGAGGGCATCACAGACAGGGTGATTTGTAGATCCTTAGAAAGTTTGTAAAAAAAATAACACATGGTATATTTGGAGCTTTTACATGAAATCAGGATGTGATCAAAAGAGGATTTCATACTGCCCATCTTAAAAATTAAGTGTAGGGTTGGGCTTTAGCTTGCAATAGGTGGGAAATCTAAAATATTCTATATGTACTTTTTAAATCTTAGCTTCTCAAAGCATAGGCCTTCATAACTAATAGAACTTTCATTGATAGGTTCTGTAGAACCTTTTAAATAGGGACATGTAATAGTTCTTCCCAACTGATGTATTATTTGGAGGGTATATGCTTTGCTGATGCAGTGAAATTGTGAATGCTGTTTTCAGTGTTCTGTGCTGATTCCTCCATTGCTGCAGTTAATCTCTTCCAGAAATATCCAGAGAGCAGGACAGTGGAGGTAGGAGCTGAGGTCCTGTGCTGAGAGGAAATGAGAGAGACACTCAGGAGATTGGAAAAGCCAGTGGAACTGTTTGTATTGTGAATATTTAGTGTGCTTTCTCTTAGGCCTGCTTTTCTCTTTATGATGATAGGCTCCTGCCAGCAAGTGAATTATTGAGGAGCTGAGAAGGAAATTGCCCAACGATGATGTGCTATGCCCATACTCAGGTGACACAGTCTGGGAACAATTCCTGTTGTGCTCTCCAGCACAAGATCCTGTGATGTTTCTCCCAGGGATTCTCCTGGAATGGGTGGTACTGCCAAAGAGAAAGAATTATTATGTGCTACAGAAAGAATTACTATGGACTAGAGAAAGAATTCCACGTATGGCAGGGTATTTCAGCACATCTTTTCAATTTCTCAAACAAAGATTTCCTAGCCTGTTGTTTTGTCTGTGCTGAACAAATATTTTATTGTCATCATCCTCATCACCTGGGTGTGCTGTGTCCCTCTGCTCTGGAATCTTGTTGAAAAGTCATGTGTCTCAATGAACAGAGGACTGTCCTAAAAATGTTATGCTCTCATTGCTGTGACATCCTTTTAGTATTATTTAATCCAAAATTAAATAATAATAATAAGAAAAATCATGAACAGCAGCCCTGTCTTTTAAAATTCTATGTAATAAGAAAATAATTCTGAATTCAGAATGTCTTTTGAAGTTAACGTGGAACTTCAGTGATGGCATTGTGTTTTGTTTGTTTCCTGGCAAGTTCCAGGTGTCTCTCCTCAGTTTTCATTTCTCTGCCACCTGCTGATTAGGATGAAAAAAATGATACAGGCAACTGCAAAACATAAACATGATACTTGTTTCCTATTAAGTAGATAATAATTCGATTGTATTCAAAACTTGCTTAATTCTTATGAATATTTTCTACTTTAAGAAAATGCTATGAAACTCTTCGGAGAGAGAATATTTGGCCCACCTTTGTGAGAGTGAGAGGCAGTTTCCCATCTGTTTCTGATTATTTACTATGGTTTTGTTTTTTTTTTTATCAGATTATATTTTATATTTTGGCAAGTGCCCTGGAATTTGCAGTGAGTTTTAAAAAGTAATATTCTAGAATCTTCCTATGATGCTTCTTCTCTATAAGTGCTTCATTTTCTCTGTAAGTGGTTGCTACTGGAAATATAAAGTTTGTAGGAGACATTTCTCTGTTATATTCTGCAGTAAAGATCAATGCACAGAAGTAGTTTATCTGCAGTATCCATAATTGATGATCTTTTAGTAGAAGATTCTGATTCTTTCATAACCTTCCTGTTACTGATACACTTAAATACTTTATTTATTGCCTTTACCTAATAGCTTTTAGAATTCTCTTGGTTTTCTGAATCATTTGCTCAGGATAGATTTCATTTTAGAAAGGATGTATTTTCATTTCACTTGCTGTCTTCCTTGTTGTGTTCTCGTGCTTTCAGGGAGAGGAAGAAGTCCGTACCCTTCTGGGTTATATTACAATGTTATTTGAAGTGTTTATATTTTATGTTGTTAGGCTCTCTTCCTTCCATTCAATTTCCTTTCTTTTTTCTTTTTTTCCAACTTCCAAAATCTTTTGAAAAGCTTTACCTGTTGTTGGAAATCGCTGTGTTTTTTCTTGTCACCCCCCCTTTTCTGTCGTAACTGAGCTGCATCATACTCTCATGTTTTGAATTAGCTTCTGTTTTCTGTGAGAACTGAGTCAAAACTGATTGCTTGATATCCTTTTCTTGCTGTTCCAAGAAGCAGCTGTTGCTGCTAGAAACAACAAAATAATAGACTACAAGAATACAATCACATTTTTCCATTTACTGTGTTCTGTGATCTTTTAAGTGGCCACAGCAGAGCAGAATTTTCTGTATTTGCTTGCATCAATCAGGTAGAATGTTGTCAAGTTATCCACTCTCTTCTGAGTCATTGCTGATTTTGTGAGGAAGAGTTTGAAGGCTTATTTCACTTTAGCAATGTTCAAGTTGCTCAAGCTACTCAAGGCAGAGTTTTTCCATGATTGCTGCATTTAAGTGACTAATTTTTAAATCACCTCACACAATTAGAGTATATTTTCTGTTTCTCATGGGGATAGAACATTAGAAAATCATCCCTAGAAACTTGTATTTTCTTATAGCGATACTGATCTGTCTTCCTAGTTCTGTGTTGCAATTCCTTAATTTACATTCTTAGTGTGGCCATTCTGCCTAAACATGGCATTTTCCTAAGCACTGCCTGCTGCTCCAAGAGATGAGTTTGTGTGGTCAGCCCTTCCAATAAGTGAGTCCTTCTCCTTCACCCTCTCCCTACAGGAGAGCTGTATCTTCAAATTAACAACCGGTTTGTTGGCTGAGCAGCAGTCAGAAAAGTCTGGTGAAGAATCAGTCTCCTGATGATTTTTTTCCTTCAAGATCTTCATTTGCAGAGAGCACCAGAGATGCTCTGATGTGGTTTCCTGTGTTTTGCCACCTCTGTGCTTCCTTTCCTTTGCAATACATTGGATTTACAGCTGCTAGATTTGTCTTCTTGGGCCCCAGGCACCACAGAGACAGAGACTGTCCTCTCCTCAGTATGTGGGTCCTTAATTCACTCTCATTCACCTGCTCCTTGGTTATATGGAACTTCTTTGGGATATATGTACCACTACACTCTCACTTTGGAAATTTGTGTTCATGGAAGGGGTCCCAAATTTCAACCAAGAAAACGGTTGTATTTTTTTAAGTTATACA
>VRYO01001366.1:16774281-16803024 GCA_009812075.1 Sialia sialis
GCGTGAAATTACTGTGTTCTGAATGACAGATGTCTTCACTGTTCCATGATTTTCAAAGAGGTTCATTTTTCAGTTAAAAATTCGTTGTCTGGGCTTTATGGGCCTCTTCTGCTTCCTCAAGAATAATTTAAACTTCCTAGAGTTCTTGCTTTTATGATTTAGCTCCTTTTTGACACTCTCTTCCTCGGAATTTGATGTTCTCGTGAATTTCCTGAAATTATTATTAGAATAAATATTTAAATGCACTGTGAAAGAACTTTAAGAAATACAGTAGGTTGCCTTTGTTCCCTAGATAACAGAGCTTTATTTTGATCAGTTAATTTGTAGTGGCTTTATTCCCCTGAGCAGGTAATTAAATGAAGAATAAAACCATTTGAAAGAAAAAACCTTTGCATTTTCTTAATATTTCTCAACATTTAGGAGAATGTAGAATAATATTGTATTTAAAAGGACAATATAGCTATTTCTGTTTGAAAAATAGAACATCTTATTGGATATTAGGTAGCACCAGATTCTGTTCATGATGATACTGGGATCCTTTTTAATTTGCACCTGTAGAGCATATTTCTTTATGGATGAGTGCATTTGTTTTTCCAGAGGTCACATGCAGTAAAACTCCAGCTGTACATTGATGAGAGAATTCAGTGATTCCTGTTGCATCCATCCCGGAGCCTCATTCAGTTCCTGTCATCACCGCCAAAAATCTTATCTGAATTTAGTCTCCATTCCTCTTCTTTATTAGAAACACTTGCCTATCTTTAGTTCTTGAGATACTTCACTAAATAGTAGGCACAACTTAAAAGTTCTTCTCAGATTTGTGAAGCATTCTGTGACATTTTATCCTTTAGTATAATCCTTTCAAAACTTCTTTAGCAAAGGAGCTTTTAAAACTTCCTTAATTTGCTCAGAATGGTCTCTGAACATGCAGAATGCTGGTAAAATGTTAATTTAATAAGCTTGGGTCTATAATGTTGATGTTGAAAAATTATTTTTTTTCCAATCAATCTGTATGCCCACTTGCATATTTTTTACTGTGGAGCCTTCATCCTCAATTGCCTTTTATAGACAAAAAATGTTATTTTCAGAGCTGGTGTGACTTAAGACTGCACACAGAGGTGTGTGGCTTCCAACTTCAATTTGCTTCCACAAAGACCATTCTGTTCTGGTGTTTTGCAGTCCTTACCTGTTGAAAGTTTGGATGTTTTCCTAAGGTCTAATATGACTCTACTTTTGTTGCTCTTGTAAGGTACACAGATAGAATGGATGATCCCTTTGCATCTGTTTGCTTTTATTTATTTATCTATTTATTTTTAAGTTTTATTTTGAGTTGTCTTGGTGGTTTTGTGTCTGCCAGGCATTTGTTTCCTGCTGCTCAGATAATTTCTACTTACACATCATAACTTGTGCCTGTCCTAACTTTGAGTTTTTTGGATTACGATCTGCAATCAGGAATTTTTATCTCTCTGCTCTCTCCAGAACTCTAATCCAAAATCTTCAAGTGAACCCCTTCTGTGGACCTGGGAAGCAAAATGATTTGCTTCCTTTAACCTACACATGAGAGAGATTTTAATAATTTTGCAGTTATAAAATGAAATCAGTGTCCTTATTCTCTATTTTTCCCAAGGTCCATCACTGTTTTCTCCTTTCCTAAAATGCTGTTATTCTCAGAATCTGTTAATTTAGATCACCTTCATACTGATGTAGCTGTACCTATTTTAGTGGTTGCATCATAGAATTCTAGATGAGACAATCAAGATTTTAACAAAGTGAGAAAAAAAATGTGCCTTTATTTGAATGAAATGAGCACTGAAATTTTAATGAATCTATCTCCACCACTTAATAAGTGTTGAATACCCTTTTACAATAGGAGATTTTTTATTTTATTATTAAAATTGTGTATTTTCCAGTTTTGTTTTTATTTCACAGCACACTAAACTGAAGTAGGATATAGAGGTGCAGTTGACAATATCAATCTGATTATTTCTTTTATCTGCTTTTGAATATGTTAGTACTTTGTATGATCTCTAAAGGGTTTGCAGGTTGAGTAAGCCTTAAGAAGCATTAAAAACCTGGTTTGATGACCAGTTTAATGCTTCTTCCAAGAACAGTTTGTAGAGATTAGGATTTAGTGATATATCACTGGAGGATTAGCAATTGCTTCTTAAGGCATTTTGAGTTGACAGCTAATGGATAACTTTCCCTGATAGCTCTTTTATACTCTGCTGAGGCTGGATAAAAATCAATGAGCAAGTGAACTTAAGTTTGTGTATCCATTAATTTTGGTTTTAACAGATGAGTATGACTGCCACAGTCACTTGCTTAGTATGTTCTTCCCATCTGTCATTATCTAGATAACCTCAATTAGCACACTGATTAATCCTCAAATTCTTCTCCAGTAGTTCCTTTCTGGACTGCACAATGTGAAGGAAAATGTTCCCAGCATGTCTGAGAACACACTAATCAATACCCAGATAAATAGAGCCTGGAGAAAAGGAGCCCACTCTTCCCCGTGTTTCCTGCCCTCCTTAGGTACTAAATAAAACTGTGCTTATATGAATATTTTTCTTTTTTTTTTTCTTTGATCTGTTCTGCATTTTGCTATTATTTCAACTTAAAGCTAATAGTTGCCTTGCATTTTACTGTTAGCTGAGAATTACAAAGCACATTTCCATTGTCATTTCCAGAGAAACAGGAATCATGGTATAAAATGGCTTTATTTTCACAGATTGATAAACAGAGTTAAAAGAACACTTGTAGCTGTCATGCAGGACTGTTTGTGAGGGAGTCTCAGCCCTCATTTTAAATCTGCTGGGGTTCCCATAGTTATAATTTCATTTAATCACTTTGCTTCTTAACTGTAGCTGTCGTATCTGTTGAGTATTGACTGGGGGACCTTTCTTTGCTGCAAAAGTTAATGACACAAAATAAGTATAATCCAATATTTCAGTTCCAGTATTTTCACCTCCTATGTAGAAACATTTATTTATTTATTTGCTTACTTATCTACTTATTTATTTGTTTATTTATTTAGTTATTTATTTTAAACCATGGTTTTTTAAGGTGAAAAACATCTAAAACATGTGAAGAGTACAACAAAAATGTCTTTTGTTTTCTTTTCCCCCTTGGCAAGAGCTAGCTGTGGAAGCTGTTTCTCTGCACTAGGCAGGATTAGGTAAAAAAATGTTTTAGTGAGAGACTTATGAAGAAACTAAATGTGTGTGTTGAGTGAGTAACATTTAAAAGAAAGCTACAGGAAGAATTACTTAGACACCATTTTTATAGATTGGAGAAATTAATGCATGGGTGAGCTATTACAGGAAACTACCCAGTAAACCATTTTACACTACAAAAATAATCCATTAAACACTTTTAAAGTTTTTATCTAAGTAATAATGCTGAAGAGCTTTACTTTATAAGCAAACAAAAGCTCTAGACTGCTCTTGTTAGAAGAAACATTTGCTGTGCTGTCATGGAGCATGAAGCAGTGATGCTGTGCTAGCAGTGCTGAACCTGACAAATTGTTGTGTAAATAGAGTTGGAATTTACAATGATTTTTGTAGGTTTTATGATGTTGTTTCATTTGCACTTTCACTTGTTTTCTGATACTGATGGTGGATGCTCTTTGAAATACAGCATAAGCTAGATAGTAAACATGAATTCCTAAGATCTGGGTGAATGTTACAATGTGTATCTTGTATAGAAACAATTCCCCAGTTCTCCCTGGTGGACCTAGTTTAGTTTATAGGTTTATGTTCTTATGCTTGAAATTTTAAAACAGATTGCAACGTATAATCTTCTTAAGCAAAGTGGTAGCTCTGTCTTTAACCTTTGTTTTCCACAAAAGCAAGTACAGTAATTTCCCGATTATAAGCCGCACCTTTTTCATTGAAAAATCCAGCCTACCCCAGCAGTGCGGCTTATATTCAGGTGCGGCTTATCTATGGACAAATCCCAGTGAAATGCCAACCCAAAAGTGAGAGCTGGCCGGGGATGGCGCCTGGGGCTGCCTTTAAAGGCTTCACTGGTCTATGAAAACTGTTTACAACTTGAGCACCTGACACCAAGCCCTGCACTGGTGCGATTCTGTTACTAATTTGTTACTTTGTTACACATGGATCCTTGCTTTAAAAAAAAAAAAAAAAAAAAAAAAAAAGGTGCGGCTTATATTCAGGTGCAGCTTGTAATTGTGAAATTACTGTATTAATCATTATACCAACGCAGAAGGCAAATCCAAACGTTGGCTGTGCCTGCCTTTGGTGGTATTTGTGTCAGTGGTTTGTTCCCTGTGTTCCTATGACTTCTTACAGTCCCAGATTTCAGCAGCTCTTCCTGCGGGAAGGCAGTCAGCTATCCCTGCCTTTTGTCCCCCCCAGCCTGGGGGATGCTCCAGGTGCTCCCCATGCCCGTGGACGTGCCCTGGGCTCCCTGCAGCACAGAAAGCACAGCCTGGAAGCACAGCCTGAAACCTGGCGTGTCATCTGTACATCCCTCTGCTACTGCCATGTCAGCTCTGCTCTGCTGGTGCTAGACACTTCTTTTACCATTTTAATGCTAGAAATAGTTCGTTATTTTTAAAACAATTCAATGATTAATCTGCTGTTAGTACTAGTACAAGTATATTTGGCTTTAAGCACAAACTAGGCATCGTTGCTGTCTCAGTTAAAATGAAATAACAGTTTGGGAAGTGTTACTTTATCCCCAGGAACAGGGAAACATGTCTGGAGCTTCTTTACAGAAGTGGTCTTTAAATTTAGTGCACTGTGAGCATCTCAGAGCCCTGCTGCTGAGGAGCATGTGATTTAAATGGGACATGGAAGTCCAGGTTCTCAGCAGGGAGAGGCTGGTGCGTCAGTGATACCACAGCTCAAGTGCTTTGACATATTTTTGCCTTCTGGATTACCGACGCTGAATTCAGGCCGTGTATAAATTCCCCTGCAGATTTTCTATAATACATCAGTTGAGAATATTTGTTAGTCCCAGTCTTCTGCACTGGAAATACTTTGTGATAATCACACCCCTGTTTCCATAGAGCCATAGTTATTCAGTTATCTTAATGCTGACCTAAAAATATTGAAAGAAAGCATGTTAAATCTTGTGAGTGTAGCATCAAAATGAGAAACCTGCAGGGTGCAGGGAATGGGAACAAGCAGTTCACCTGAGGTCCAAGTTTCAGTTTAGCCAGGCAGAGTCCCCAGGATTCACTGAGAGGCTGGATGAGCTCCTTCCTTGCTGCAGTGCTGGTCATTACCCAGAGATTAGTTTCAGGTCATTAGCCCAGAGACAGGCAACCATCCTGTGCCTTCAGGTTTTCTATCACTTGGGTCATTTGGTAGGTTCTTGTCATTTTTCTTATTTCCCTACTAAATGTTAGTAATATCACAATTTATTATTCTCTTTTATTTTAGCACTTGTCAGCCCTACACTGATCATTTTTAAGATTATCTAATTATATATGCAAAACATCCCACTTGTTACAGGGCTTAATTTCATTATATCCACATGTAAGTCCATCATGACTACTACCATTATAACATTTTAATTTGAATTTTTAATAAGGGCTTTGATCCTGAAAATAATTACAAGCATTCAATTATAATTGTGTATTATCGATGTATATTATGTATGTATATTACTATGCAGAGAGCTTACTCACATGCAAGTTACTGATGTACAAGAACCTGCATAATTAAATCCCTATTTTATCAGCTTTTGGGAAAACTATTATTGCTATATGCTCAATAACATTTTTCAAGGCTACCCAATTTTCTTTTCAGCAGTGATTTGAACACTTTGAACAGCTTTATTCATAGAAGGGGCGGTAAGTATCTGCAAACTATTTTGGAGTTACAGCATTAATAATCCCTTTCAACATAACATTTTTAAAATTGACTCACTGACTGCTGGTGTACATCCCTGCACACACATTTTACTTTCCTCATTACTGAGGTGCAGCCTCTATCACAGAACATGCACTTAGATTTTAAGCATGTGCAAAGCAAGATCTAGCAGCTGAGGAATACAGAACCTAAGATAAAACTCAGAAAACTTAGTTCAGTAATAACATGCTTTTCCTGACTGCAAATTAAAATAGGTCCCTTGCAGTGATGCCAGTAACACCAAAGTTGTGGGTTTGATCCCTGTGTGGATCATTCTCC
Source organism: Sialia sialis (assembly GCA_009812075.1). Lineage (NCBI taxonomy): Eukaryota > Metazoa > Chordata > Aves > Passeriformes > Turdidae > Sialia > Sialia sialis. Next base: position 16,780,437 of record VRYO01001366.1, read on the forward strand.
TAGAAGCTGAACTTGATCCCTTCCACCTCAGACAATCCTGTGAAATACATTAGCATACCTGTGCCTCTATGAAAACATGAAGAACAATTACTTTGGTCAAACTTCCCTATCTAGTTGCTTTTGTTTAATTTTTCCCCTGTCTTTTTCAATAGTTTTTCAAAAACAAAAGAAGGCTGAGAGAATTCCTTGCTAAGAATCCAAACTTTGCACCGTAAACATGCGTTGGGGGAGTTTCCAAGAAACACATTTCTATTCTTTTATCTCAGCTCCTAAGACATGAAAAGCTGTTTCTAGTTCAGCTCAGCAGTTTGCTCCTGGGGATCCTTTTTCCTCAGCCCACCTTTCGAGCTGGGTGTTATTGCTCCCGGACCACATGATTTTCTTCTCCCCCATAGAAGATGATGCCTTGGAAGATGAGCAGAATAAATGTAGAACACTTCCCGACATACTGGTTCTTCTCTTCTTATTCCTCTTGGGAATGAGGAAAGAACTGATGATGTCACAGCTGTTAAGACTGTGTGAAGTCTTTAGTTAGTGTTTTATGAAAAACAACTTCCTTAGCTTACACATCCCCTCATTTTGCTGCGCCATTGTTACTTTAAGTCACTGATCTCTGAACTAAAAGTGACTATGGTAGTTTTGTTTGATATGCAAAAATACAATGTAGTCGATGTCACAGAGTAAACCTAGCATATTTCTCAGTTTAATATAAATGTATGTAAGGGAATTTGAAAGCAGTTTGGAGAGAATGGAGTGGGAGGAAATGCTGAAACAAGAATAACAGTGATAATTGGAACTGTGCAAGTCTGATTCATAAGATGCCAAGGAATACAACTCATTAATTGTGAGAGAGAGCTACTTTGGATTAAAAAAAATATGATTAAAAAGGGAAGTTAATCAGCAAGGGAGTAATGAGGATGAACATAAATAGATAAAAATGCAAAAGCTGAGAGCACTGCATGTTAGGCAATGGACAAGTGCTAAATTATATCAGAGTGTAACTAAAAGGCAACAAATATGAATTGCTGTAGTTTTTCTTACCAACTCTTTGGCAGCAGTGAAATTCTAAAAATGGCATTGGTCTAATCATTGCTAAATTTGGCAGAGAATGCTGGAAGGAAGGCTAAATATACATTTCTTTTTAAAAAATATTTGAGAATAAAAGGGAACCTGTATGTTCTACAGAAAAACTGAAAAAAATCTCTGTTTTGACAAATTAGTAACTAATGTTTTGAATAACTTGGTATAGAATTAGAAAATTTTGAATTGTAGGTCTAGGTAGCTCGCACCAAAAAAGAATATTCTGTCTTTGGGAAAAGGGCTTTCTGAATTAATAGGGTGGATTTTTAATCAAATAAGGTATTGTACATGGGTTCAAAAGTCTTCTGAATCACTGCTAATATTAAAACCCCATAAATGTGGTGATTAGGATAAGGACAGGTGAGGTGAAGTGACAGCTGCTCTGGACAAAATCATGGTGAAGCTGATGTGGGAAACAGCTTTTAGTTAACTCCTGGTACTCTGATTGCAGCAGTGGGCAGGGAATCTTGTCTGATTTGTAATATTCTGAGGGAATCTCTAGTCCAGCTATTTACAGCTTTGCTTTGCATTATTCACTGAATTTCATCACACACCATTGCAGAAAAAGGGAGCGTGATTTAGAGTGGACAAATGGTGTACAAAGTCAGTGCGTGCGTCATGTAAAATCATGTTTAATAGACCAAAAAATAAGAACCAGAACAATTGATTTCTACAAGTCTTGGGGAAAGGTCTCAGCATGGTGTTTTCTCTGGTGTATGAAGGAAAGTGCAGGTTCTTGTATCTAATGAGGGGATTAGAGATATGCAGATTAATGTTCTGTTTGCGTGTTTGGATTCTTCTCACGTACAAATATCCTGAGGTCTGAGTCTTGACTCTTTGCACATTTTCAGTCCTGATCCCACACAGACCTACTCAGCTAATGAGGTTTAAGATCATTGCCTGAGGTGGAAAGACTATAGCACATCAGAATTCACGGTAATCTTGTTTTACACTTGAGTGGAAGTAGCAGTGGAGTTGCCAAATATGCTGTGCTATGCAATTAATATTTTAAATGTGTACTGAAGGTGCACATGTCTCTTATTGTTCTTCACTATCATTGTATCATGTATCAAATAAAGGGGAATATTTTTATTTCAGATACAATTAAAAATCTGTTATTCTGCATGTTGCAATTCACTATTTTACATGTAAAGCTACAGATTGTTAGCTGTGCTTGAATGACAACCCTACACAGTATTTTTATGCCATTTTTCCCTTGTTTTGAGGCTGTGTGTGTGAGAAATTGTATTGAGAGAATCTACAGGATAACTTCTAGAACTGCTGAACTGGTATCTGGTACAGATAATTTTAATTGTGCTGGTATTTAAAAAATATTTTTTCTGTGTATAAAATAAAGCCAGGAAGGAATTAGCTCTTCACTTACACCCTGTTGTTTGTACTTTTGCTGATTTTCATCATTGGACCATGCATCTCACTCCTGATGTTGCTGTCTGTATTTAATTTTGATTTTTGTTGGTGAATGATATGAACCAAATCAAATCCATGCCCTTTACAGTGAAAGGAAGCACATATGTGCAATATCCATCTATCCATGCCTTGGCTCTTTATTATCTCTCAGAGTGGTCAAAGAAGAGATGTGTCATCCCCTGCTCTAAGCAGAGCTTTGTTTCCTTGTGTAGATAATTTTAAGAGTGATGAATTTGTAGCAGCAGCAGGAGCGTAGTGCTTCAGCTGGAAGTGTCTGTGTGCGGGAGGAATGTCACTTCCCTTCAGCTGTACTCAGGCAGGAATACAGGACAGGACAGGCTTCTCCTTTATTGATCAGAGCTCCCTGCAAACTCCAGCCAAGAGCTCGATTCTCCTTGTGGCACCATGGGGCACTCTCCTGTCTCCAGTACAAGGTAGTGGAAATGTAAGGACCTGTAATTCTAAACTGCACTCCCAACAGAGGATTACATAAATTACATAAATCAGTAATTTTTCAACTCTAAGGCGCGCTTCCAGGTTGTCGGCAAATTTCCGAACTTTATCCATCTATAAGGCACACTCTTTTTTTGCAGTGAGGATCTGCGCACAACAAAATAACGAATTAGTAACGGAATCGCGCAATCGCGGGGTTTACTGGCAGGTGCTCAATTTGCAAACGTTTTTCACAGATTGGCGTAGCTTTTAAATGCAGCCCCAGACACCCTCGTGTCGTGGGCCCAGGCACTCCCGCCCTTCCCCAGGCGCCGGCTGGTGTGGCTGCTCTCACGGCTCAGCTCCACAGCTGCTGCGGCTCGCACTTCCTGGTTGGCAAATTTCCGAACTTTGTCCGTATATAAGGCAAACTGGATTATAAGGCGCACTTCTGGGTTTCAATCAAAATTTTAGTCAAAAGGTTGTGCCTTATAGTCATGAAATTACTGTAATTTAAACAGCACTACTGTTAGTGTAGAATATTCAGGAGGAAATACACATAGCTAAACTTCCTGTTGTGTGACCTAATTACAGTGTTGAGCGTGCATCTGGAGCTGCCACTTGCCACGGTGGTTGAATTTTATGGGGCTTGTGTGTTGGTGTTAAAGCTGAGCTTGCCAAGATGTTTTAGATAACCAGAGTGATTAATTTATTAGATAGCACCTGAAAATTACCAGTCTCAGGGGAAATGTTAAAGAATAATTAATAATTTCCATATAATTAGCAGAAAATGCTACAAATCCAATCAGTTTCTGGTTGCCAAGGCTAGTCAAGCGGGGTGTGTTGCTGTTGAGCACTGCAGCTGTGAGTAACTGGGGTTAATAGTAGATTGCGGATATAAATTTGATTTTTAAGTGCCCTTTTGGATTGGATTCACTTACTGGAACTGGCGCTTCACAGAGCAGTGCTGGTGCTCGGGGTGCAGCCCCTGTCCTGCCCTGTCAGGAGCAATTCTGCAAGGGGAGGCTCCTGTCCTCTGGTCAGCCTCTTTGGCTGGGGTGAGTGTTACAGGACAAGAGCAGCCAGCTGTGGCCATTTGGCCCAACACATTGATGACTTTGTCCCCATGCTTTTAGTTTGGTGTTTTCCCAGTTACTCTAAATTCTTGGAGCTGGGTTCCCAATATAGTAGGGTGCTTTAGCACAGGAATTTTTCAAAATATTTCTCTATTAGATCATTGATTTCTCTGAAATCTCAAGCTAAGAGCGGTTATCAAGTAAAATTCATAAAGTCACTGCCAAGTGCTGCGTTTGTTACCTGGGTCTGGAAGTCAGGAAGTGCTGGGAACCCTGAAAAAGTAACAGGTTTGGTGCACTTGGAAGTCCTTTAAACTGAGCAAGCTCTAATGGGAATCTGATTTTCTGTCTGGAGAATGCTATGTGAAAAACTTAAGTTATTCAAACAGTGATTTCAGGCTAGGAAGAGAAATTCTTCAATAAAATCCAGCAAAATTCTTGTCAAAACATCTGTGGGAGTTACTCTATAATAGTATTGCGGACTTTTATATCTAATAATTTAAGGTCCGGTTTCTGAAATTGGGTAATAATTTAGTGAAACCAAAACCACCATATTTCAGTGGTAATTTGTAAGTGAGTAATAACTTTGAAGCCAAGAACAACTTAAAATCATAGTAATGAAAAGTTCTTATGTTTGAATATTTGCTGTTGTAAGAGCTCCCTGTAGTTTGTTTTTTCTGTGTTCTTATGATTTCTTACCATTGGTAGCCAGAATTAATAAAAAAGTAAAAAAAAGTAAAAGGACAACAACACTTCAAATGTAGTTTATAACATTTATATCACCAACATCTAGGAAGATTATAGCACCATTTGTTGAATTTTTTTGGCACTGGAGGAACACTACGCACAGTTGGCTTATAGCATAATTTCTGCAGGTGCAAATCTGGATTTCTCTTGCTCAAAGAATAACTTGGGCATTGCTGCAGCCCAAGTTTTGTTTTTTCTTTTTAATCAGTGAGCTAATAAGAAGCTCATTTTTCATAGAAACCCATTTAGTGTATAAAGAAGAACTTCTCTGTGCAGAATTTATATAAACATTAATATGTTTTTCCTTATGACATTTAATTCTCTGAATATTACAACAGAATTATCAGTAAATGTAACTAAAGTTAGAATATATAATTGACATTTCCTTTGTTATCAGAGTTATTCTAATTTTATCTATTGAAGAAAGATGTCCATAATGAAGGGAATTAACAGAAAGTTTTGCCACTGGCCAGGGCAATAAAATTGGCATCAAACATATCCAAGGTCATTACTGTACACTTTTAGTGAGTATTGTGGTTATCTTCTGAAACAGTAAAACAGGTGTCACATTCTCTTTGATGCTCCCAATAAGATTTTACTTTACTTAGTTGGATAAAGCAAACAAACAATGGAAATATTTTTACTGAAGCTGAAGGTTTTCTTGGCTTGCTGAAGATGGGGAAATATTAGGTGAATATTATCACTTACACCATGCTGATGTGTCACACATTTGAAAGCAGGAAAGACCTTACATATTCTGAAAACATCTTTATTAGAGTACTCATTCAAACACTCCCAGAATTACAGAGGGAGAAAAGCTGCAGAATAATCAATCTCAAATGCAGTCAACAGCAGCATCTTCTCTGTACTTTTTTGTGGATATACCTTGTACGATCATTCTGTGACTGGGATAGGAAATCAGAGAAGGTGTAGGGAGGAATATTCTCTGTATCTCCATGTCCTGCAGTAGAAAGACATTAAAAATTCATCTGAATACATCTGAAGATATTATTATACTCTAATTTAAAGGGAAAATAGTCTCACAAAGTTTGGTGAGAATCCATCCTTGACATGTTTATTCTTGTTTTATTCAATTGTAATGTAAGGGTGGCTATCACTATTAAGTCACAGAGAAATTTTACCTTATAGTGACCCATTTTAATCATGTAATAATCGCATTGTCCTGCAATTATCTAAGCAATATTGCTTATCATTTCATTCTTGCAGTGATGTTTAATGTCTCCATTTTATCTTTTTAAATAAAAACCTCTTTTCCAATATTCATTTGTAGATTTTAATATGTTGCTCATGGTTGGAAATTACCTTTATTCCTTACTAATCCCAGAAGTTTCAGGGAATTATTCTTTCTTCACAAATCAATATCTTCAAGATGTTAGAGGAAAACATTCTTCTTAATTTTTAATTTTTTTTGGCATCTATTAGCGTGTATATTTATTTTGAGTCTGCCTTAGCAGTAATCTCATCTCTAGGAGTGATTGCAAGTGTAAAAGTACACAACTTGCTGAAGTAATTAACAGTGTGAAGTGGTTTGTAATTTCAAATAAGTATAATATTTATTTTCAATTACTTCTTTGACACATCATACATTTCTGGTGAGTTTTAATGAATCTGGGATAGCAGTTCTTGAACACCAGAGGAAAAACACTGTTTTCCATGCACTCGGTGAGCAGTGTGTTTCATTTCGACCTGGAACTGAAATAATGAAGGATGGATGGTTAGATATATATATATATGAGACAAGAAAAATAATTGTTTTCAAGTAATTTTTTGACTGGTGAAAGAAGTCCACTAATATCATTCTTTCAATAGGTATTTTTTTGGATGTACTTATCCCCCCGATTCTCCTTGGTAATGCACTTCTGTTTCTTGATAGCTCCCTGTGCTGTCATGCAGAGTTGTTCTAAATTCTGGACATGAGAGTGTGAAACTGAAAGAGGAGGGTTCTCTCCATCTAAGCTGACCTCCTTTGCAGTGGCTCAGAAGTCCATACATAGCAGAGTTTGGCCAAGTACATCCATATACATCCAGAGCAGTTCATGTTTTATCTTGCAGTTTTATCTTCAACATGAATTTGGGTGCTTCTCTGTCAAAGGAGGACTGGATTCAACCAGTTCACTCAACTGTCCTTGTTGTTTCATGACCTTTTTAAACTGAGAAAAATTTTCTTCAGTCCCACATCCTCTATCTGGGTTGCCTCCATCTCCCCCTTGCCAGATATATTTCTATTTAAACCACCAGATTACGTTCTAGTATTTTACAATAAAATACATATGAATTCACCACTCTCACATTCACCATAGTTGAGTTATTTTTGTTTTATCTGAAGCCTATTTTCTTTTATTCCCTAATACATTTATATTTCATAAACTTACAAGGTTGTTAGTTAATTTTGTTAATAGACTTCTGCCATCAGCCAGAAATCTTACATGGAAGTCTTTGTGCAAAAAGCCACTTATTCAGTGTTCACCATTCATCTTGCATTAATTTGTCATGTATATGAAATGTATCAACGTGATTTCACCCTTAATGTGTGTGCCTGCATCTTGTTCCTTGTTGAGGCCTCTTTTGTTGTTTCAAACAGTGCTTAAAAAAATTACAAAGATATTTTAAAAATGTTGTGGCATTTCAGGTGATTGTGTAAGTCGGAGGGAATAAAATTTGAAACTTCTGTTAGGATTATAAAACGAGTCTTTGAAAAGCAGGATTCTAATTGCTTCCTAAGCATTTAAAATATATATAAAAAATTAGTTTATAAAATAATTCTTTGTCTAAGATATCAAGCAATAATAAAATCGTTTCATATGAAAGTTAGCTGTACAAATCTGAAATATCAAAAGTGGCTGGGTTTAGCGGTCTGGATACAGGTGAAGGAAAGCAAGCTTTGCAATAAAAATTTGTTTCTGTCCTCCAGTAGGTGAAATGCAGTAGTAGAAAGGAGTTCAGTAATTTCACAACTATAAGGTGCACCGGATTATAAGGCGCACTTCTGGGCTGCCGACAAACTTTGTCCATATATAAGGCGCACCGGACTATAAGGCGCTTTTTTTTTTTTAAAAAAAAAAGCGAGGATCCATGTGCAACAAAGCAACGAATTAGTAATGGAATCGTGCAATTGTGGGGTTTACTGGCAGGTGCTCAATGTGCAAACATTTTTCACGGATCAGTGTAGCCTTTAAATGCAGCCCCAGGCACCCTCCCTGTACCGCGGGCCCCGGCACTCCCACCCGCCCCTGGCGCCGGCTGCTGCGGCTTTCGCGGCTTGCACTTCTGGGTTGCAAATTCCTGAACTTTGTCCATATATAAGACGCACCGGATGGTAAGGCGCACTTCCGGGTTTTGATCAAAAATTTAGTCAAAAGGGTGTGCCTTATAGGTGTGAAATTACCATAATTATCAACAAGGCAGCATTTGCAGCAGAGAGCACTGGAGGACAGAGACTAAACCAACCTGCCCAGCCATTTCCATTTATTTTTAATTTTCCAGTTCACAAAGAAAAGAGATGTTGAGATTTCATGTTGCTGCTTTGTGCTCTGTGGAGGAACTGCAGAGCTCTGTGTTTACAGCTGACCTGCAGCATGTTGCCTGAGCAGTAACACTGGGATAATTATTGTGTGCCTGGAAGTTTTCTGAGCTAGAGGTGTGATATGTGTCTAAAAGCTTAGACCAGAAACATACAGACTTGTAGTCTATTTGTTACAAAATTAGAGGCTTTTCTGTTTAATCCATTAAAAAGGGGAATTAAGAGCCCTAAAATATTAATTTTACCAGACTCATCAATGATTTCAGTTCAGTGTGGGCTCATTTTGTGGCAGAGCAAAGGGCAGAGCTGAGATAACTGATGGGAGAGGCAAGGTCCAGCCATTGCATCCCAGCAGAATCAGGTATGAATTATGTGGGGAGCACTCTTACCATGAAAGGAGTAGATGTCAGTCCTTATCTGGAGGACAGCAGGATCAGTCTGACAGTGTGACCACACTGCCGAGGGCCAGCCTGGCTGGTGGCACATGAGGGGACAGCCTGGTCCCTCTGCCCTACAATACTGCAGCTGCTTCATCCACAGGCCAGGAGCATCTCCTGGCTTCCTCCTTCTGTCCTGGAGACAACCCAGAGAAACTGCAAATTCAAAAATTCATTTTAGCCCCGCACCAAGCAACGGGCATTAGTGACTGCGTGTGTACTTTATAAAGTGGAAGAGTTTAAACTTTTGGGAGACTTGCTGAACATCTGGCAAAGTTCTCCCCTGAAGCTGTTTCACCTCATAATAGGGCTGCTCTAGGGATGATTGCTGTTGCTTGGGCATGTGCATAATGGTTTCTCAAAATTCATAATAAGGTAAAGCTCTGCACTATGCTGGAGAGGTAAAATGAATCCATAAAGCTGAGTCTTATAAATATTCACTATTTTGACTGGCTAGATATTTCACCTGTTTCCTGCAGGTTGTAAACAGGAGAGAATAGGAATTGCCAACAAATCAAATTACAGAACATTGAAAGTGTCAGAGTGGTAGTGTTCATTATGCTCATTCACAGAATATATGAGTCATTAAGATTCTGATATTGCCTCAGAAAGATAGAGTTTGTAATGAGAATAAAAAAAGCCCTTTACTTGCATTTCTCTTTCTGGCAATGATTGTTGGGAAAATTAAGGATAATACCAAAATTATTACCTGTGTCTCCTGCAGTCTAGGTTTTCAACCCTAAACGCCTTGCCTAACTGAAAGGCTAGGAACAGCACGCTGAGGAGGCGCAGTAATAAAGTTGTAATTTATTTTGAATTGCAAGTAGAAGGCTTTCACATTTTCTTACTAATGTTCTCATGGTTTCAAGATTCTTTTTTCTTAAGCACTTCTTCTTTTTTAAAAAATAATACTTGGAAAGATCTGAAATGTTTTCCATGTAGAATAGACTGGGGTTTTTTCTTTAATTTATCTATTTATTTATTTATTTATTTATTTTGTAATTTGAGATTATACAAGCATAGCTAAGGTTTTGATGTGTTACAAACACACTTGCTTGATGCTGGTACCTTAAGTTTTAGCTTTCATGTTTTCCAGATTCTGTATTGCATTGGTATATAACTCTGATCTTCATCTATTTTTAGCAAGTTCTCTTCCCAGTTTAGTCAGACAAAACAATCCTTTTCCAGAACCAAGGACACCATTGCAGCTTCAGGCCCAAAAAGTGGGAACAGGGAATTGAGCAGAGCAATCTGGGAGGATGGGACTTCATAACCTGAAGCTGTAATTGGACAATTAACCCTAAAATGTAAATGGACCAAAACTTACGAAAGTGTGAAAACTTATGACATGCTGTGCTTCTTAGGTGTAGCCACAGCTGGGCTCTTGTACTGCCCAAGGTGCATCCTTTTAAAGCCTTTTAATAAATACCTGCTTTATTCCTTTAACACTGTCTAGCCTCCGTCCTAGGTAGCCTCTCACGGCATCGATCCATCCCAGGTTTCTGATGTACAACTGCAGCTCTCCAGCTCCAGCTTTGTAGTTTAAGTGGCAACAAAATACTTCACATCCATTTCATAAACTTACCTGTCTTAATCAGGCTAAAATCCTGGAGTTGGAGCTCTGGGAATAATTCCTAAGTCTCAGTGAGGAAGAAATACAACAACAATAGGTATTTTTTATGGTTTCCTGGAGTGCTTTAGTAATTTTCAAAGACTGCTAGCATAGTATACAAATAATTGGACTGCTGTGTATCTGTTGAGCAGAAAAATCTCTACTTGTAGCCATCAACTTTGTCACCTTACTGCACAAGTCCCCCAGGTTGTCCTGTGTGCAGTATGCTTAATTTAGTGTTTGAAAACGTGCAATTCTTGTATTCTAGTATTATGTTCAGAATTCAGTTGTTAATTGTGACAACGATGCTGAAGCTCACAAATTCATGTAGTGAGTGTTTAGAGGGCCAGGAGAGCCACTTAGAAATACTGAAGGAGTGGTGGTCACTCTGCATGAGTCCTTCCTCTGCAATGAATATCTAGGGAGTAGAAAATAACACCTCTCCACATAAAGTCAGTGATACAGGTAGTGAAATGCAAACTAGTTGCCACCATGATTTCATTTGTAATTCATTTTAACTAAGTGTGTTGAACAGGAAATAATTTCATTTGAAGAAAAATGAAGTGCAAAATTTTTTTTCCTTATTTATCAGGTTTCCAGTCAAAAAAATTGGTTCATCAAATATACAACTCTAATATGGTTTTTGTTAAAAATTGAAGGAAGTGTTTGTATTCAGCTTTCTCAAATGGCCTTTTATTCAAGAAAATTGAAGCATAAACATTAGAGATAATCTCTGGGCATTTTTAAAGTGAGAAAATAAAATGTGACTGCTTACACTAAATTATGTTTGTATATGGGATGAACACAGCTCTTAAAATGGAATATATTCACTGGAGGCAAAGACATGTTTGTGTTTACTGATCTGAAGTTTTCTGACCTATCACAGAGGTTACATTTCAGTGATCTTCTGCAGTTTTGTAAAAGGAAGACTTTTTTTAATGCTAAGGTGTTCAGGGACTTAGGTTATTACTATACTGTGTCAAAAAAAAATTCAGATTTTAAAAAATGTGCTTGTGTAGATGAATAGGAAGGAAAAAAAACAGTTTTATGCAGTGCATTCCCAAATATTATAGGATAGAGTCAGCCTAAATCTGGTGTAACTTCAAAGCAGTTACATTCAATCACTGTCAAGCTTGCTGTTCAGTCTGTTTGCATGTCAGATTTGTACAATTTAGTCAGAATAAATGTGTTGTGTACAGTGACCTTCAAAAGCCAAGATTCCAGAAGAAATAGGGCTATGTAGGCAAAGTGGGGATAGCAGTGGTGACAGATGGGAATGGCTTGGCTTTGTGGCCAGTGACGGTGGCCACTGCTGGACACTGAGGTGCATGAGCCACTTCTGCCTTGGGAGGGAGCATTTAGAAGACACCATAGGTAATTGTAGTTTTAATGAAACATAGAATTATAACTTATTTCCATGATTCCTAGAGGAGGGAATTCAGATATTAGTCCATTTTTCTTTGGACCTTAATGATCTATAATAGAGAAAAACAGATTTAGATATGGTAAAACATCTTCTACTGCATATCTGTTGTGACACAGTTCCTGTAAACTGTGAGAAGTTCGGGGTGAGACTACATCCAACTTTGGGGAGGGGGGACAAGGAAGGAAAATGGACTAAGAGAGGTGACTGAAGAATGATGAATGTGTGATGACTGTAGTTTTCATGTGCTTCATTTTCTGTCACATCTGTCTACAACTTTTAGTCTCGGCACTATCTAAAAGTTTAGGTGAATTATTGTGTATATTCCCCTAGATCTCTTCACTGACAAAACAGAAAGTCTGGCAGACTAGCTTAAATGTTGATATGTACACAGTAGGTGTTGGTTAGAGGACTCTCATGCCTCTTTTCTCTTAAGGATGTTAATTCCAACACAAAAGCAAATCCTCAGTGTGTGAGGCAAACACATGACAGGTAACTAGCAGTTTAAATAATTTTTTTGGTTTTTTGTTTTTTTAATTTTCAAAGGTATATTCAGGTCTCCTGGAGTATGTACATCATATCATTGACTGGAGTCTTTCCATATACAAATAGCCTATTTCATAGTTAGTTTCAGAGGTGAAAGACAATAATCCTTTTGCTTATTCTCCATTTGTCATCTTAGAATCCTTGAGTTGGTATGTCCACCCTTCTTCTGTGGTCCTGGCTTTAATTCCAGATTATGGCTTTAATTCCAGATCCTGAAACAGGGTGTTTGACACTTTTTTGTTTTGTCTTGTTACCTTTAAACAGAATGCAAAATGTTTTTGATTATAAAACTTTTCGGGTTTTGTTTGCTTGCTTGTTTGTATGCCTTCCAAGGGAACTTAAGTTTACAGAAATCCTTTATGCTTTTGGAATGCAAACACATGCAGTTAGTGGTTGCTGTTTCTTTACAAAAGACAAGTGTCCAGCTGGAATCAGAGAAGGAAATAAGTACAAGCCTCTCTTGTTTTCCTTATACATTTTTTTTTGTATTTCTGTGAATTAGTTTATAATGTATGCAAAAGTAAATTAGAGTACATTCATAGATTTGCAGGAAACTGATATTCATGGCATTTTAATGTTCAGTTTTTATTCTCTCACCTCTAATTTTTGTGAAGATCATACAAAATCTGTGCTCCAGATAGTTTAGCTTTTGATTGCCACGAAGGGATTTCTCTCCTGAAAAGCCAAGTTGGCTATAATGGCTGGCATATGGCAACCACATCATTCCTCCCTTCCTAGAGACAGCCATGCAGTGCTGCTGCAGCCAGTGTGAGCTGAAATTCCCAGCCACAGATGTGTGAACTGTGCCAGCCCACGGGGAGCTCTGATGCAAATTTAAGCCAGCACGCCTTAGGTCAGATCCCTCCTTCTTCATGCCACTTAGGGAAATTATTTTTGAGTTAATAATTTCTTCTAAATGTATTACAGTAGGAAGTTGTCTGAGGGCCTTTTATTCTCTTAAGTTAAAGATGTGAATGCATCTCACAGACACTACGATTTTTGCATCAAAAGTTTGTTTATGGATGAGTTACATTTAGACACAAAGATTTGCAATAGAGAGTACTGGGTTTTTCCTCATAATCTACAAAAGAAAAGAATTCATGCAGCCTGCCCTTTTGGGCTTAGCCAACCAAAAATGACCATTGTTCTGGTGAACTGCTGCTCTGTGTGTGTGTTTCTTTCTGTTTGAACGAGGAATTACGGAAAAAGGAAAGTATCTGAGTTAAAAATTGCAAACATTCTGTTTACCAAATCATCAAACTCTTCCCAGGTAAAAACCAGATACTTGGGTAGTTTCTGTCAGTGTTCTTTGGGCTGAAGGTGTTTTCCAGAGATGAGTACTAGGGGCAGAAAGCAGCATTTGCCTTTTGGAGAACAATCTGTAATAACCTACCTACCTGTCAGTATATATTCAGAGATGTCTCTTCTGCTTATGCACAAAGAGGAAAAGACCAGAATTAATTGTAATTTCAACTAATTAAGTCCTCAGAGTCCCATAACTAATAAAAGTACAAGAAAGATCCACAACCAAGGGAAAAAATTACTCTGGCCTTTGGTGTCGAGCAGGTTTTTTGTTTTTTTTTTTGGTTTTTTTTGTTTTTTTTTCCTGGAAGTTGAACTTAAGTGTACTTTCAAAAAATATTTAATTTCATTTGCCATTTTTCATCTATTAGAGCTAATTATTAGTGCCATCTGTAAAATGCCAATTTTCTGATACCTTTGCCTTTGTTTTCATCAGTCAGAATGATTGTATTTTGTCACTGTGTGCTTCCTTTTAGATTAATATTTGAGTACAGGATGCAGAGCATGAGCTCTAGAGACTAAATTTTTGTTCACAGCCTTACAGGGTCCTCTGGGGAGCATTCTGGCCTTTCTGCTTTCCTGTTTCTGTCCCATTTTATGGTGACAAAATGTAACCCTTGAAAACTAATTAAGAGCTCTATGCTATTTTATTGCTTGAAGCGTTTTTTTTGTACTTTTACAATATGAGTATGTGAATGCTTTAGTTTGAGTTGTTATTACATAACTTTAAAAAAAAAATCTCTCTTTACTGTATTTTACCACAGAATGGGGAAGAAGTAGTCCCATGGAAATACATTTAGGTGTCATTGTAAGGCAACCCTTAATGCAATGCAAGCAGTTTTCCCAGGCTTAGTCTCACTCGCTTAACATCTATTTTATTTTCTGCTCAGGAGAAGGCTTGTGTTCCAAACTGCCATGTTAGTGGAAAGCTGGAGAATGAAGAAAACAGATTACTCATAGCTGGTGCAAGGCCACATGATGGGTGACTTTATTTTTAGAGTAGGCTAGCGCAGTCTAATCCTGGGATGCTGCTTGGAAGAAGGAGGCTTTGCATGAAGCACTTACTATGTAGGTTACATTCCTACATTTTTAATAGTGTAACTGGAATGAAAATCTCACAAGTTTAATATTTATACAACTATCTATCTGGAGATACCTTGCCACCCAAAGGAGCAATACCTGCTGTGTTGCTGATTTCCATGCACGGAGGGAGGTCCATGCTGTGTCCCCATCCAAGCAGAAGAGTCTGTGCTGTCTGGAGGGAGGGTCATGGTGAGAACCACTCACAGGTACTGGATCCTAGGGAAAAACTTCAGTAACAAACATCCCATTGAAAATCTCTGCTGTGGATAGGAAATTTATCAACATTATTTGTCCACTCTGTCAGCTACTTCATTTCATTACAGTTTACCTCAGTATTTCTCAAATAAACAGACATGGTCAGCAACTTCTCAGTTATTGTGTTATTTATAGAATATAATGTATATAATGTAATGTAATAATATATGTATAAAATATATATAATATACAGTAATTTCACAACTATAAGCCGCACCTCCCAGTAGGCCGGTAGACCACGGGATTTGTCCATATATAAGCCGCACCTGAATATAAGCCGCACTTTTTTTTTTTTGTTTGTTTTTTAAAGTGAGGATTCATGTGTAACAAAGTAGCAAATTAGTAACAGAATCGCTGCCAGCTGGGTTTGGTGTCAGGTGCTCAAGTTGCAAACAGTTTTCATAGACCAGGGAAGCCTTTAAAGGCAGCCCCAGGCGCCCTCCCCGGCCAGCTCTCACTTCCGGGTTGGCATTTCACTGGGATTTGTCCATAGATAAGCCGCACCTGAATATAAGCTTCACTACTGGGGTAGGCTGGATTCTTCAGTGAAAAAGATGCGGCTTATAATCGGGAAATTACTGTAATTGTGTTATGTATCACAATTTTCAGCCATTTATTTTCCCTTGTATTTTTTTGTTATATAGGGATCATGAGGAATAATTTAAGAAAGCATCTGAGGTCACAGTGTGCTACTGAACTTGACAAACTATTAAGCACATTAAGTATCTGTATTGAAAATTACACAGTCAGACAAAATGTTTTAGGTCATATGAAAGAAAGTAAACTCTAGTGTATGATGATGCTATAGAAATATGTTCTCAGGAGCTGTTGGAAAATGGCAATTTCTGTTGCAATAAGAATACATTACTTAGAAATTCAGTATTTTATTTCAGATTTTCATAATGGAAAGAAAGTGAGGCACCTTCATTTTGTTTAATGGAGCATTTGGCTGTATTATGTCTATACTTAAGTAGTAAAACTTTATAGATTAACTCTTATGGATTAAACTATTTTTAAAAAGCATAAGAAAGAACTGAAAAAAGCTTTATTTTTAATGAAACAGACTTTTTATTTTCAGTTAAAATTATGTTGGAGAGCCAGTAGAAAGAGTGTGTATTTCTCCAAAGCTCATGGGTTTTATCAGTTTTCTCATAATACCTTTTGTGCTATCAAAATGAAATTCACAAAACCTTAGTACAACTCTATAAATTATTCTATTATTAGGTTGATTCAAAGCTGAAATAATACCTAAATGTATGTGTTTGTGGTGAAATCTACTTATTTAAGCCAATCTCACCTATTGTAGGAATAGGAACGTGAATTTCCTGTGTTTCATTAAATGTTTTTAAGTTGCACATTATCCAACAGTTAAGAAAGTTAGAAATAGACTGAACATGATTGTTAAAATGTATGTCTTTTTGTTAAAAAAGCACTTTTGATTTTCCCCCTGTCAACTGGAAGACTATGTCCCTGGTCTATGAGGTGAATGTTTTATTTTTTCTGTTTTTACTCTTGCATCCTCAATTGCTTTGCCATTTTTCAAAAGAAATTTCTCCTTGATGCATTGGCTCTGTGTGCCAAGAAAAATCTATCTGAATGAAAAATAATTAAAATAGCATAGTGAGTTAGCCTGTTAGGCTGCAAAAATTGGCTTTCATTTCCTAAAGCATTTTGAGTGACAGTAAGTGTTTCACTTGAATTTCAGGGCTCTGATGAGTCACCTTTTATGTAGGCATTAGGATGGCACTGTTGATGCCTCACTATGACAGTCTTAATATAGCTGTAATTATGCTGAAACTACTCAATAAATGAAATCATTGTATTAATCTGTATGTTTTCTTTGCAGGCTCCCACAGAAACACTCAACTGTGTTCTTTCTCACGTTCACTTTATTCTTACACCACACTTTTGTAGGGAGAGGGGAATGGAGCTGTCAGATGGAGTAAATTCAGAAATCCTGATTCATACTTGGTAGCTGCTTCTCTCTTTCATGCTTTTCATTTTCCTTACAAGAATTTCAGTAATTCAACTACACTGAACTCATAGCTGCACCTGTCTGTCAGAGAGAACAGGTCAGCTGGTAACTGCAGGAACAAATTCTCCTGTTAGTCCTGTCTGATGGAAGAATTACATTGCCTTCCTCACTCCAGTCTAATTCACACAGAGCTGACAGAACATGGCTTTGAAACTTCATAACATAACATTAAGCGTTCTGGATTTCAGAATTAATCATTTAATCATTTGAAAAGGTGAAAGTATGTAGTAAAATGTGGAAGAATTGACTGCCCTTTCCTTAATTCTTGAAAGCATGAACCATCTTAGTAGAAATGTCTTAAATGATTGTGTAGATAAGTTACTTAAGTAATAGAATTCAAATCTTTACAGTTGTCAGAGCCTCTCTGATACATATGTAAATTTACAAAATGGACTTTGGATCATATTGGCACCATGGCTAAAAATGACTAAGCAGAGTTCTTCCCAGATACATTATATCAATAAATTTTAAAATTAATAAGTATTAATAAGATAGCTGTATAAATGGCTGTGATTAGAACTTGCACTTCAGCCAAAGCATTCTGTTGAAAACTTTCCTTATATATTGTGGTAATTTTAATTTGAACATTTATGTTTGCATTTCTGCCTAAGAAGTTGTGTGATGACGGTTCTTTATGATTTCTCAATGGTTAATATATTTCTTTAATTTCTTGTCACTGTTCTTGGATGTAAGATTGACTTGCCTTTTATAAAAGTTTAAAATGCCTATTTTGCATGAAGTCTCCAGTTAGGGAGAAGTCCTGTTGCTGCTATTTGTGCTAAACATTTTTACTATTATTGAAGTGGTAATTTTTGGTCTTTCTGTTTTCCTAAGATCACATTTGGAATTGGTGTTCTCTGTGGTTTAATCATCACCATTATTGTCCCAAATGCCTCTGTCCCAAGGCTCAGGGTCTGTGTGATGTACTGACCTGCAGAGCCACAGTGTCTGAAACAGGAGCCAGTTTCTCCATCAGTTTCTCTCTGTGCTCCATTGCAGCAGAGTCTTAAGCTGCTCAACTTCAGTTTCAAGACAACAATTTTCAATGCTGAATTTACCAGCTTGAATTCCTGATTTTTCTCCTCTTTCCCCATCAAAGGCTAACGATGACATGAACCCTCAATTTCTATATTCCAGTTCAGAAATCCTTTGAAAACAGAGGAATCCTTGGTTTCCCCTGGTGCACAAGAGGGAAGGAGTTTTGGGAGTTTCGGGCTCCTAAAACTGCAGAGATTTTCCTTTCCCTTTTCCCTGTTCAGGTGAACCGAGTTCATGTGAGGAGAGTGGTTGTGCCCAGCTGCTGGCTCAGCAGCCAGGCTGAGCTCAGGACATCAGCTCCTCTACCCTCCCTGGACAGGTGCTTGGTGGTTTCTCAGCTGCAGAGAAGCTTAAGTTCCCTCCCCAGGAGGATTTCCAGAGGCTGCCCATGGTGTTCCCACTCCGCTCCTGAGCAGGTGCTGTGGCTGCAGATTGCGTCCCTGTGGAATCACTGCGGAACAGGGCTGGAGCTGCCAACTCCACTCCATCCTCCTTTTACCCTGTAATTTTTGTGTCATTATAGCCTCTCTTAGGATGTGAATATCACTTCTCAGTTTCCCCTAATTTTATCCCCAGCCATCTTTCTACGTACAGACTTGATGTAATTTACAAATTATTCTTACGTATTTATTGGTAAGTATTAAATAGTTTAGATAAATCAGGATACAAAATATCTCTTTAGAATTATTATTAAAATGAATAATTGATAAAGTAAATAAAAATGATAACAATTAAAGTATGTTGAATTCATGGCTAGTCATGTGCTACAAATGTACTGAACCACCTATGTTTTTACTGAGTAAAGTATAGTTTAATTTTCATAAAAATGAACTTGAAAAGAAGTTTATTGATTTGATTCAAAATATAGAACTTAAAGAGAAAATTATTTCAAAAATTAATGTGGCTTCTGTCAAAAATATTGGTTTAAAAAAATGCCAGTAGAATTTATATTGTATCTTTCTGAATACCCTTCCTTGCAGTCAATTAATGTGTTTATGCAGTTTTGTTCAGAGTAAATACATTGGCCAAAGTCCTGGCTGTCCTAAAATCAATATTAGTTTCATTCATTTCATTAGTGTTTATTGACATAAGTAGATTTATTCATCTGTGCAATGTAGACATAATAGTTATTCCTCTTGCTGAATGAGCACTGATTTTGAAGGTTTTTCCTATGTGAGCCTTGGTTTGTAAACAGCCTCTTCAGTTACCTGAAAATGTTCAAATACGGACATCTTTATAAATGTTAAGTTACAAAGATGATTTAAATTCTCTGTATTTCAGGCATCATTCAAGCCTAAGGGAGATGGAGGAGTTCAGTTTCAGAAGTTTTCAGTATGAAATCTAATTTTAAAAGCACTGAATAAATTAGCTATTTTTCTTCTGTACAATATGGCTCCTAAGCACCAAATGAGATATACAATGCACAGATGTGCTCTGGATGTGGGTTAGTCCTAAAACAGAAATTATACTAAGCTGCTATACCATACTTTTTTCTAATTTGTGAACATAATTGCTTACTGAATTACTGAAGTAGTCTTGAGGGTGGCTTCAGGGAGTCCAGTGTTGCAAAGCAATTATGTTTTCAAAGGGTTCAATTGATGCTAAAAAAACAGGAGTTTGCTCTAGCTAGTGCTTTTCAACGTTAGATTACAGTAATTTCACGACTGTAAGGCGCACCAGCTTATAAGGCACACCTTTTATTTTATACAGCGAGGATCCACGCGGAACAGAGTAACGAATCAGTAATGGAATTGCGCGATCACGGGTTTTAGTGGCAGGTGCTCAATTTACAAACATTTTTCACAGATCGGTGTAGCCTTTAAACGCAGCCCCAGGCATTCTCACCATTCTGCAGGCCCTGGCACTCCCTCCCGGCCCCAGCGCTGGCTGGTGCGGCTCTCGCGGCACGCAGCTCAGCTTGCAGCTGCCGTGGCTGCCGGCGCTCGCAGCTCGCACTTCTGAGTTGGCAAATTTCTGAACTTTGTCCATACATAAGGCACACCGGATTGTAAAGCACACTTTTGGGTAGTGATCAAAATTTTAGTCATAAGGGTGCGCCTTATATGCGTGAAATTACTGTAGTCCTCAATTCCTTCAACTGGGTGAACTGGGAGAGGGCATCATGTCTCCTGTGCTGCCCAGAGCAGCTTGGTACACGGTGACTTCTGCTGCTTTCATTTAGTTACAGTAAATTTTCTTTGTTTCTCATTCACTGAATTTGTGTGAAATTGAAAATTAGCGTTTCTAGGCCTAGGGTTACACCAAACCTTTTATTCTCACACCTTTTTGTAAAGGAATTATTAGTTATATGAATTGTATGATAAAAAGCCTAGGTGTGAATTTTTATTGAAAGTATCTCAGTAGGACACAAATCAGTGTTGTTTTTTTACTTGGTTTTAACACATTTAAATTAGAGCACAGGCTGGAAGTTGTGGCATAGCAGTAATTTGACAGAACTGGAGTGGATATAGAATGTGTTGCATATCTTCTTCCTATGTAGCTAAAGGGGATATATTTATTTTATACCTTCTTGTTTGTCTGTAATAGTCCCTTGAGACTATGTTTTTTCAGAGTTAACTGTATGGCATCCTGCTATAATTCTAGCTAACAAATACCATTTTAATCCCCTCAGTGGGCTAAACAAAAGGAAATAAAAATACTTCCTTTATCTTTTTTTGCGGTGCAGATATTTCATTCTAATTCATTTGTTCAGGCTTTCAGAGCACTAAAAGCTCGAGTGATTTTGCTGAATCCAATTAATACAAACATAGTGCGATTAGAGATATCACAACAAATGATGACAATTGAGAAGTTTCACTTCATATTGGGCACCTTTACCCAGTAGTTTTAGGTTTGAAACCTTTATCAGTATATAGAATTTTGCAGTTTAAGGAAGACAAAATGCATTTTGTTGGAAAAAGAAACAGAGACCTTAGAGCTCCTTGTATTCTGAACATCTGCTCTTGATAACATAGCAGGATTTAATGACACTGCTAGCACTTGAAGCTATCTTGTCTCTATTTGAGTATCCATATACATGAGGAAAGACAAGTTTGTATTGCTTCTATTTGAAAGGTAAAATGAATCTGTATCACACATGCAGATAAGATGCAAAAAAAAATGCAACTTGAAAATAGATAAAGTTGTCATATTACACTAGAAATATGAATATTAAAAGCTGTAGAACAGATAAGGTTAGCTTGGTGATTCCTACCTGTATAGGAAATACAGAGTAAATTTAGATACTCGTAGAAGTTACAAGAAAAAATGGAAATGGCAGTGTAAAAACAATAATTTTTTGCCATTGTTCATGAGTTGCAAGCAGGCTTTTGTATTTTCATGAATTCACAAATGTCTCATGGGAGTCCACATTACAACACAGAGAAAATGCCGTGTTGGTGGGACAATGGGTGGAGTGTTTTTAGGATAACTCAGAATACTTGTATTCATTTTGCCTATAAACACCTTTATTCTTTTTGCTGCTATATATTTTATAGTTATGTTAATGCTTCAGCTGTAATTGAAATTAGGATAATAATTGGCATAAAAGAATAAATAGAACTGTTTATCAGGACTAACTTTTGTTGTGTATAGATAAGCATATATCTTCATATATGTAATACAGAGTAAATTTCTGAATGATTTTGTCCATTTTGCAGTCTGCATAGATGTAGATGCATCTAAATACAAGTATACATATTTATACTATATATATGTATACTTTTATGTATTCTTTTTTTCTGTCTATCTATCTGTCTGTGTCTCTCTGCCTATCATTTCAGAAAAACTAACAGAATTATTTTCCTCCTTGATATACTTTGATTCTCTTATAATCAGGTCTTTAAATCCTCTGTTCAGAATTAGGCTTTATATTCACTGCTTCTTTACCCCCTAGTAGTGTTTCCCAATAAAATCAGGAAATAAGTAGTGGGTCTAAGATATCATTCATGAAATGTTGACTTCTACCACAAGAAATAAACTTCATTTCTGCTGTATTCCTTTGAAGCTCCTGCTCTCTCAAAAGCTTTCCTTGTTTGTGTAATCCATGCTCGAGTATTTCTTGTTTGTGTTCACTGGGAAATACAGCAATAATTCTTCATGTGTGCATTTATTCTCTGATAGAGATCCTGTGTAATTACCCCTTGAGCTTGAATAGTTACAGCCTAAGGATCCTGCCTAACTTGGTTTCAGTTACTAATTATTCTGTTAGCACTGTGATTTTCTCTTCAAATTTTGTCATGCAGTTCTCACTGACTGGCAATAAAGTTAGTGGAAGCTAAGTGGAACGAGTGTTGCAGCTTCTAGAAGTGATCAAATCAGAAATCACTTTTCTGCAAGGTATTTTTTCTTAAATGTGTTTTCAAGTATCTTGATCATACAATGAAAATTCCTCAGAAATGCTTTAAAAATATTCTATAATTGTTTAGTTAAGGAAAGCACCTGAAATCTGAGAATCTCCCTTCTAATTTTATAGGTACAGTAATTTCACAATTATAAGCCACACCTGATTATAAGCCGCACCTCCTGGTAGCTGGGTAGACCACGGGATTTGT
>VRYO01001366.1:16808939-16839136 GCA_009812075.1 Sialia sialis
GCTTATGAGTGTGAAATTACTGTAATTTCCAATTAATAAAGTTATGAACTAGGAAAAGTACTGCTATTCAGAGGCACTGAGGAAGATAAGTATTTAGATGTTTATAGCTATCACCAGCCACATAAAAGTTAGCATTCACATGTTACTGACAATCATGATTGCATTTTGATATTAACTTCTATGAACATGAATTGAGTAAGGAGTGGCACTCTCACTCCAAATGAATTCTTAGTATTTCAGGAAATTGTATTCTCATGAAGGGTCAATCCTGAAAAATTAATATTCTTGAACATTATGAACCAAAAATAATAGTCTTAAAAATGCAGTTGGTATGTTTGCTTGTGTGAATATATATTTCATATTTCTTATTTAGATTTAAACTATTATTCTTTTTTCCTTAAAATGTGAAAGGCTCTGAAGTTTGAATTAAGTTCAGTATTCATGTGGTCTAGCTTTGCTTTGAAAATGTCGAAGCAAGCTATTTACCAAATCAACCTTATGCCATAAAGGAGTTCATTTAATCAAATTAATTCTTCCTAGTGAAAAATATTTATTAAGAAATACATGAAAAAATATTTTTAGCAAACCCAGGCTCTGTAGGCTGAGAAGGATAACTGACATCTGAAACAGTTGGAAGTACAGCAATTTTACGACTATAAGGCACACTCTTTTGCCTAAAATTTTGATTGGAACCTGAAAGTGCGCCTTATATATGGACAAAGTTTGGAAATTTGCCAACCTGGAAGTGCAAGCCCACGGCAGCCCCAAGCCGAGCCCGCATTTAAAGGCTATGCCAATCCGTGAAAAGTGATTGCAGATTGAGCACCTGCCAGTAAACCCCACGATCACACGATTCTGTTAGTAATTCATTACTTTGTTGCCCGCGGATCCTCGCTGCAAAAAAAAAAGTGCGCCTTATAGTCCGGTGCACCTTATAGTTGTGAAATTACTGTATTTGGATTTTGCGATCAGTGTTGTTTGGAATTGTGATGTTTGGAATTACCCTATCCTAATTTTTAAGCAAGCAAATAGAGCTGAAGAGAGGATAAGATAATGTTCATGCTAACGAAGACAGGTGTGATGAGGAGAATCATCCCTCCCAGAACACAGCAGTCATGTTCATGTCAATGTCATCAGGCATCCAGCTGAGCTAGACACCCCATTTCCAGGTTCAGAATCAGGAATTTCTTGTGGGTTCTCTCTAAAATCTGAGGTGAGGACCTGTAGGCAGAACTTAAGGATGCTTCCCAGTTGTGGCACCTGTAATCTCCGTAGATATGGAGGCACTGTGCAGTGTCTCAGCTCAGGAGTCACTACTGTGAATTTCATTAAAGGGCTGGCAGCTCCTTCCAGGGAGGTTTCATTATTGGATTCCAAATCTGCTAGAGCAGCTTTGTCCAGTCCTTGTTCTCATTTCAGCTAATCATGGATTCTTAAGCACTTGGGCCTTGCTGGGAGGATATCTCCCTCCAAACAGGGATTATTGATCCCTGCCACAGAATAACAGGACTGACATTTGAGGAGGATGTGTCAGAGAGAATCTTTTGCAATAAACCATATGGTCCTCAGGTCTGCTCTGCACCAAATGTTTTTAACAAAATATCTGCTGGTTTTCTGCAGACTGCAAGAAGCAATCTTCTGACAAACCAGAAGGAAATCCCTTTCTTGTCATTCTTGAGAAAGAAATAATGATGGGATGAAATGTGGCAAAAATTGTAGTTTTATCTGTTGCTATTCCTGAGGAGCACCAGATTTCTTGCCACTTCTGTGTTACAGATAGGGAAAATGAGATGTGTTTTGAAGCCCAGAATATTACTTGTTCCAAGCCTTTACTTGGATTTTTGAAATGGGTACATTTTGAGGAGAGAAAAGAGGCAAAAATAGACTAGGTATCTCTGTAATTTCTTTCACACCTATCTGCAGATACCCTGAGTGCAAGTAATTTGGCAGAGCTGCCAGGCTAGGTGAAGAAACAATAAACAGCTCTTCTTGCACTAAGCCAGACTCTTCCAGCTGGTAAGAATATTTACAGCTAGAGCTGTTAGCTCTAGCTGTTAGCCTGTGTTGGTGCAGAGTTCCATCAACCTAATATTAGTAAGGGAGACGCAGGTACACATCCTGCTCAGGGAAATGAGAATATACTCTTTTATGTGTTTTGCCAGGAAAGATTAGTGGAGGAAGATGTGGTGGATAGGATGAATCTGTTCCATGCCTTGCAGAATTTACTTTGTATGTCCATGGGCCCATTAGACACCTGACTGGAAAAGGCACTGGAACTTCTTTGTTGAAAGCACAAGAATTTTTTTGTAGGCAGGGAGAACAGTTACTGAAGGATATACTCTTAAGTGAATTTTTGGCATGTGGAAAGAAGACTTGAGCTTTTGAGCAGGGCATTTGCTAATAATTAGGATTTTTGATTTTTATTCTTGTACGTACAAGTGGAATTAATGATGGCAGCTCAGTAATGCATATATAACAAGTGGGCAGAAAAGGGGTACAGGAAAGTCATCTCATCTGTTATGTCTGACTCAGATATTTGAAACCATTTTTATTATCTAAAGGCCACTTCTTATAAGCTTTTTTGCAATTTTAGTCACATCTGTTGCCACTAATTGGTAGTGTGTGGTTTTATACTCCACCATTTACTAAAGAGGTGGAAGTTGGTGTTAAATCCAATGACTGTGTGCTCACTTCAGTAGGCTGTTCAGGACAGTTTGAAATGTTCCAGAAGTCACGCAGAGCACAGAGCAGTGGGCAGATGCCACGTGGGCTTTGTACAGTCTCCAGTGAGAAACACAAATTGGTTTCTCTTAAATGACCATGTTTCTTCTCATAGTGAGTGATATAATCATATTAATAAACACTCTGCAGTCTTAACACAGACTTCTGCTTCTTTAATCGATTCTCATGTGTAGTGAGTGAAAGAAAAACTTTCTTCCATCTTTTTTTTTTCTCTCTGATAAACAAAGTCTACTTTCATTAAAAGCCAATGTAGTTGCTTTTCTTCAGTGTCATTATTTACAAAGAGATTCAAAGCTGTGCCACTGGAGTTTTGCATGTGTGGCTGACAAACAAGATGTTATAGGAAAATAGCCCCAAGACTTAACGAAATATGTTGAATTGCATTTGCTGTAGCAAATATATTCATTTCCTCTTGGAAAAGATTTAGGACAAATCTGTGCTCAGTCTTACAAGGCAATTCTAGAATCTAGTCTAAAAAAATAACATTTGCAAATGCTACTTCTGTGCTAATTTTCTGACTGCTGCAAACAAACAAAAGAAAAAGAATGGAAAACAGAACAAAGCAAAAAAGTTCAACTTCAAACCAACTAAATCATCAAGCTTCTAAAGCTTACAGACAGTGGTCTTGGTTCCCTCACATGCTATTTAGGTGAATTGGATTTTACTGAGTTCTTTCAGAAATTCAAGGGAGAAAAGGAATATAAAGACAGTAATATTGTTTGGGTAGAAAACTACTTTCCATACATTTTAGGAGGTCTCCATTAATAAGTATTGGATAAGAATCTGGATAACATGAAAGTTATTGATGTCAATTAGGTACACGAATTTATACTAGGAACTTAGTCTTTAGTAAGAAACTCAATGATAACAAGATCTTGTGAAAATTTTACTTGTATTTAATCACTTAAAAATGAGTGGGACCAGTTTGTGGACAAGTCCACAATTTTCAGGGACCATACCAATGGTATCCCAGGATGATTACAGTGCAGACAATAAGAAGTGAAATTGTGGTCCCATTATTGCTGCAAGTAAATGTACAGTGTTCTGAGGCATGGTGCTAGAAAACACCACCATTCTTGCACACTTTGTCCAGTGTTACTACTTCCTAATCAGATCTGGTTTCATTTGCTAAGTCACTTAAAGTATCCTAGCTGGTGGCTTTAAATTATGCCAGTTTCAAATTTGACCTCCCATACATCAATAATCTGTCTGATTATCAAGGCTGTTTCCCTGAATGCACCAAAACTAGGTTTAGAATTCCAGTTGACAGGCAATTCTGAATCTATGCCTGGTGAAGATTTTATGGCTTTCCACTATGGTTTGTGTTGGGCTTTCGTGCATGTGCTTGCCACTTTTGTTGGGGGATCCATTTGCTTGTCTCTGTTTGCGAGCTGCAGGTGGAGCTCTGGGTGGGGGGAGCCCAAGGCAAGAGTCCCTGAAGTGCTAACCCTTTGCTAACCCTTTGCATGATAAAAGGGACCTGTGGCACAGGTGAGTCACACACCTGCAGGAGCCCAGGACTTGTGAAGTAGAGCAACTTTGGCCCGCTTGGACTGGGAGGATAAAAGCTCAGGGGTTCCTTTGTCGGGATTCCTCCTGGGAGACAGCATCCCGAGCTGTTTCTCTGTTCCTGCACTGTAAATAATTTCCTTTATGGAACTAGGATATCGTAGGCTCTGCTATGGGAAGCCTGGTCTGACTGTGTATGTGGGGGGAGTGCAGGGAGCCCAGGGGACCTCTTGGGTCACTGTGTATGGCTTGGGTCCTGGCAGGGAAAATCTCTGGAGCTGGGAGTGCGGCTGCCAGAGAGACTCGGGAATGATCAGACTGGGAAGTTTCCTTAGCACTTTGGGACTCACAGAAGGGAGGACTGTAGAGAAAAAACAGCCTACTTTCCCTGACATTGAACCTCCTGCAGGTATGGCAGTTCTCACAGGCTGACTGTAGCATCTGCCTGGCACCACAGCGTTCCCTAGGTGCCACACACAGCCTGGGCATTGCTGGTGCAGTGCCAGCACTGGGGAACCCTCAGATGCTGATGTTCCTGTGTCACTGTAGGGGCAGGTGTGACACACAAAAGGCACACTGTACTTCAGAAGGCTAATACCTGTTTATTACAACAACCTGCTGTCTTTTATACCCTCTACAAAGTTTACACTTTGTTCATTGGCCATAGTAGATCAACATAATGTTCGTTGGTGTAAAACCCATCTACACCTCTGTTTTTCCCAAGACTTTTCTAAAAATACTTTTCACAGCTGCAGGTTTCTTCTTGCTTATCTTCTTCTTCTTCTCCTCTTCTTGGTCTCCAGGCCAACAGCCTTGGTCAGAGAATACTTCTCAAAACAAACGTCATTCATTAACCCTCTGTAAGCCACAGACCAGCTGTAGATCCTGCTATATTCCTGCGCTGCCCAGCACTGGGATGATGCCATGCCCTTCCTGCTTGTCTCCATGGGGCAGGAGTAATCCCAGAGTATGTCCTGGGGCTGGGGAGGCTGCTGGGGCAGGGCAGTGTGGTGTGTTGGGGGTCTGTGCTGTGTTACCTTGTGCAGGCTCCAGCTGCAGCTCCCCTGCTCCAGCGCTGGAGCTCCCATCGCTCCCACTGCAGAGAGGGAGAGCATCCTTCCCCAAGCATCCTTCCCAGATATCCTTCCCCAGGCATCCTTCCCTAGGTCTCCTTGCCCATCTCCCGGCTGGCAGTGCTTGGCTGCTCTGTGAGAGCACAGCAATGCTTGGAGAAGGCAGGTGTGTGAGTGGGGGGAGCTGGCAGGAGCCATCCCAATGTCTCATGGTTCCTCAGTCTCCCCCAGACAGCCGCCGCTGCTCCTGCCTGCACCAGCCACTTACTCATTCCCAGCGCAAATGTTCCTGTTTGTATGGCAGTGCTAATTGGAAGAGCTGCTCCAACTTCAGCAGCTATTTGTTTGGTTATATCACAGACAGTAACTTCTAACGTAATAAACCAAACGACAAATGTTCAGGAGTTACGACGGAAGTGTTAAAGTGTTTGTTTTTTTTCCCCCAGTGTGACTGCGTGAATGAAAAACACTGTCCCTGTCCGCAGCTGGCCTGTAAATGTTTAGAAAGAACATTCTAATAATTCTCATCTCTGATCTTCTAATTTAAATGAAAGATAACCTAGTTTAGATTAGAAAACTGTAATTCTCAAATTCTATGATGAGTTACTGTAGCTTCCTCATTTATTTTTTTTTTTTACTTTTTCCATGTATATTTTAATATAAAATTTACACACACAAAAAAATCGAATTTTTATTACCCATCAATTTACTTGTATATTAAGCCACCTTGATGCACTATTTGATTCCATTTATTAGTCATGATAAATACGTACAACTTTTATATCTTAAAGTGGGCTACTCCGCTCTAGAGAGAGTATCTGTCAATGGATGCAGGAGAGCTGTCAGCAATAACATGTGAAATCAGGGTTAGAATTATGAAGATTATGTGGCAAGTGGAGAAGAGTTTTGTGCTTTTCTCATTCTGCACATCCTTCTTCAAATCCCAGGACACTTTCAGTGCTGCACCTTTCTCTTATGCAGACTTCAGGCACTGATCACTTGCTATTTTACAGTATGAAATCCTCAATTCCAGGTGCAGATTTAATCTCCTTTAGAATTGTTACCATGGATGTTAATGTTTGTTTCAGCTGGTTTATTTCAGTTTGAAAGAGAGCAGGTGAGGAGCTTGGGTCTAGAAATGAATTACAACTACTTTTCAATATTCTTGGCCACTAAAAGCATGTTTTGACCTTAAACCAGGTTAGAGATAGATCTTATTAACAACAGTGATTTGCAAACAAAGGTGTATCCTTTGACAAAAGGAATGAAAGCCAGAAAACTGATTTTTACCATTGTTACAGAACAGAAATTCCTACTTTGTTGTTCTCCAGCATATTATTTGGAATACTCCTTTCTCATGCTAGTGCTAGGTATTAAATTATACCATAGAGAAAGCACCTTTGTTCTCCGGTCCTGTCAGCTGGGTGGGAAAACTAAAAGCCTGCATGGTTTTATAGGGGGTGCTTTCTGGGAAGCAGTGTCAGGGTTCATACTGTACAACCTGGCCTAGTATTTGTCTTTTCTCAATGATTCAAATAATACATGGCATTTGAAATTTCTCAGTTGCTGCTATCAGGCAAAAAAACATGGCTAAAAATGGGGATTTTAATTTTTGTAATGACCAGTGACACTAACTTGCGGTCTCTGGGAATTCTTTTTCTAGTTAAACCAAGTATTTTTATGCCATATTCAATTTTAGTGTTTAGTTGCCATCAGATAAACAAAGTAAGCATAGATGTTTTCAGAGACATACAAATATTGCCATTCTAAGTCATTTTCTCAGGATTTGTGTGGATGCAAATGTTTTCTGTTGTGCATTTGTTGAACCCTATTGGAAAAATCTGGCAGCAGAATCTGTCTAATAAATGTAGCCTACCTGCCAGACACCACCACATGTTTGGAAAAGGGAAGTCTTTTAAAGAACTGTCCCTTATGCTTTCTTAACATTGTAGCACCGAGTTTTGCAGATAACCACGTTTGTAAATTTTCTAAGATTTTTACATGCACAAGAGAGAAAAAATTACTGAGCCAAAGATGTGATGACAACTGAGACAATGTGCAATGAAATGTTCCAACTTCCATCAGAAATCATGACAGTCTTGGCTGAGTGGAGGTGTTTTAACTAAATACCGACAATTCATCGTAATCAGTGAACCTATTAGCTGTGAAATTTGATTCTCTCCTCATGGACTGTTCCCTCATAAATTTCAGATAAGAATAAATCTGCATGTTATTCCAAGCCTGACATTGTGTACCTTTCTAAACACTCCTGTAGCATTCCCATGGTTTAGTTAAGTGAAGCCTCAAACACTTTTTCAGGAAGAGTTGTCTCATGATTGACAAGAATCTGTAGTCAACAGTGCTGTTCTTTCTGTCAGCAGTCTGATGCTTCAATGGAAACTTGACTGACTCTAGTTTGTTCTCTCATCAGCAAGAGAGAAGTAATTGCTTCTGCCTTGACTGGTTCCATCTTTTACTGGTGACTTTTGCCATCAGGGGGACTAAATGGGAAAATACTCTTAATGGAGTAAAAATACTTTCAGAAAGGAAAATTATTTTCCTGAATAATACTCCAGTCTTATTAAAAGCATTTTGGAAACCACTAATAATGGACTTTCTTCTCTATTGCCAACAGTGAAGCAAGTAATAGGGTTTTTCAGAGACCTGTAGTGGGGAAAAAAAGGGTTCTGTACCTGTTTTTGCGCAAAAAGTTATTTATTTGCTCGAAGCCTAGATCTGTCTTTCGTGGAGACATACATTCTTCAGTTGCTTGCATAATCATTGCAACATTTAACTGCTACATGACCTCTTCTGTGGAAAAGTTAAAACAAGGAAAGCAGCAAGCTTTCTCCTGCAAGAATTAAGTTGCTGCTGTGCAGGATTCTTATAATCTGAAATTGCTTCAGGCACAAATGGGGCACTTGCACACCAGCAGGTCATCACAAATGGTAATGGGAAAGTGAAGCATGGGGAACATACATAATTGAGTGGTTTTGGGTCCAATTCTGTTCCTGTTGAAAGGGAAAAGAAAAAAATTACAGTTTGCTTACAGAAATAAGAATCGTGTTTGGGAACTGCGATGACACAAGGGCAGTGCAAAGGGAGCTGAGTGCATTTTCTGCTTCTGTGACTTTGTGTTTTGTGGCAGGAGAGTAACTGAACTGAGGATGTATTCAGTAATTTAAAGTTCTCTACTAAAAGCATATCACTCTAGAATTTTTAGTTGAAGTTAACTAACAGGGTGTTTCCTCCTTTCGTCTTGGTGAATAACTAGATTTTTTATTGGTTATATAGTGGAGCAGCTGCAGCTGTACAACTCTTGGATGAGAAGATTTTTCCCTTGCCATGATCAATTTTTATTTCTTTCACCAGCTGCCAGGAGCTTATATTTACCCTTGTGAGATACAACACAATTGTCCTTTAAAAACATTGATGGTCTTTCCCTTTGCTGCTGAATCTCATCACCTCCAGGTACCTGTGAAGGTACCCAGCTTCAGAAACTGCAGTAGTATCATCTCCAGAACCTGCAATAATATCATTAGAGCTGAGTGAATCAGGAACACAGTGAATAATATGTTGAAAATTAGCTGAGAATTTTCAGATCAGCAGCCACAGCATTAACCAGACAGCCATTTCCTCCAAAACTTAATTCCTGTGTAGTGTTATGACCTTTCAAATTAAAATCTCCAGACTTCTTAAAAGACAGAGGTGTTTTCTCTTCTTAAAAGCAAACGTGGGAGGGAATTGCTTTTTTCTACTTTGTTCATGTTATTTATTCTCTTTTTACTCTACTACTAGTCAAACACTAGGTCTGTTTGGTTGTTGTACCCAGTTTGTTGAAATTGCATCTAGAAAGCTGAAATTTCAGAAAGTGTTGAGCAGCTGGAATAGTGGGCTAAAAGGAAATCATTATAGGACCATTCTGGGAGTAGTTAATTTTTCCTGCAGGCCATCCTGTTTGATGTACATAAAGATGGAGCCCATAGAAAATTCCTGGTGATATCATCAGATCATAATGATAAATCTTTCTTAATGCAACCTCCCTAAATTACCAGGACAATCATAGCTGGTTTAAATGCATTTAGGGAAGGCATTAGCTCTTCCATTGAGCTTCATTCCATTTTATCTGTGATAAAATGTATTTTTGTACTTAAAGCTCTTTTTTCCAATGATAATGCATTAATGAGATAACACATGATAAGCTGTGACAATGCTTTAAGCCCAAGGAAAAAAGCCAAAGCTTTATCTATCAAAAGTCCTTAAAGTAACCTATGAAATTCTCTACAGTACCACTGTTTGAAGGTGATGGATATTTCTTCTGTGTGTAAGAATGCCATTTTCTCAAATGACTACCTGTCATTTAGAAAAACAACTCTGAGTTTAAAAAAAAACCCAACCCAATCAATGTAGCTGACTGGAATTCAGGTGAATTCCTTACCTGTCCTATGTAGCAGATGTCATCTTGAACATCATTATCTTGAATTCTGTGGTTGTGCAATTGTTGCTGTCAGATTTGCATTTATACTTACTGTAAATGCATTAGTATCTTATCATTGAAATAAATAGTGTGATATTTGTAAGCCTTCTGTCCTGCCTCTACCGTCAAAGTACGCAGTGCTTTGAAGAGGAAAAAGAGAAAAGCCAACTTTTAGAAGGAATGCTGGGGAAAAAAAGTTGTTATTTTAAAAACCTTTGCAGAAAAGGACAACAAAGTGGGCCATCATTTTGCATTGCATTTTGAAACATTTGAAACGTTTCTATGAAGAAAGGACAGCTCAGCATAATATCAACTGAGCCCTTTAGTTTACACAAGTAGGATTTTTCATGAAAGTATTTTAAAACCGATGTGTCAAATTCAGATTTGCTGTACAACCAAAGCATGTGGTGTGTTTTTTCATGGTAGCATGTTTTCTTTTTCACACTGACCCAAATGTGAAAACATGTCCATTTTGTACAGACTATAAAGGAGACAAAGTGCAGGCAAGAAGATCATCATAAAACTCATGAACTGGAAAAATGTAAATACATTGCATCTTTAATGCATAAATAAGCTGTTTTGTGTTCCTAAGGCCATTAGCTCTTAAGGCCTAATGATTTAGCTTCCTGCACAGAATCACCAGGCTTTAATATGCTCATTCCCTTTCAACTCTAGAAGATTCTCTCTAATTCTGATATTAGCATTTGGTAAATGCAGCATTTATCATTCAGTGTGCTGCAAAGATAAAAAAGGGCTAGATACAGCTCTGAGGAAACAACAATAATTGCTTTGTATGGCCACAGACATCTCATTAGAATGAAATTGAAACTAAGAGATGTTTGACTGTAATTTATCATTGGGAAAAATGTGAGATCTGTACTATTAAAATAACTTAAATTGAGAGACATGTATTCAAAAATATAAATTAATATATCAGTGGAAAAAGTTATATTTACTGGCCTGGACTCAGTGATGTGGGTGTGCACCTTATAAGCACAAGTTTCCAGTGCCCAAACTCTTTTGGTGTGTGCCTGCTCTGAAGATGGTGCCTTTAGGCACAGGATCCTTCAAAGTGCTTCTAGAAACCTCACGACCTTGGTAACTGCTCTGTTATATCTGACTATCATCCCACATTGGCAAATTGAAAGAAATTCAGGCACATTAATAGGGAAATTACACTTATGGGGGAATAGAGCATTTTAACTTTGAATGAATGACCAAACCTAAGTATTCATTGCACATGCCCTTGTCATAAGTGATAATATTTTCAGTTATGTTTTCGTAAATCTCTTAGCAAAATATTTTTGATCTGTACCAGACATCTCTGAATTTCTACCTTGCTGTCAAGAGCAGTAATGTCAGTAATAGTGATACCTGGGAGTTAGGGAATGTGGTTGGTTGCCCTTGGCTGGATTCCAGGTGCCCACCAAGCCTTCCCAGGGGAGAGAAAATAAGACAGAGAGACAGCTCAGAGGTTGAGATAGAAGAATTTAATAAAGAAGAAGTGAAATTTGTGCATGAACAATCAAAGAGGAAAAAAAAGTTATTCTCTACTTCCCATCTGCAATATTTGTAAGTAATTTCTGAGTAAAGCTATATCATTTGGTGATAGCAGTAAATACTGACACTCACCCAAAAAATATTTGGGCATCTCCCTGTGTATTCTTTTATGGCTACAAATGTCTGTTGGCATGCAGAGGATGAGGAGAGCAGAGAGAGAAATGTAAAGAGGAAAAAAGCATTTTCTGCCTGTTCCTGCAGATTTATCCTGTTTCTGGAGGAGAGAAGGAGGACACAAAGCAGAATAATTGAATGTATATGCTATCCTTTTTTATATACAATTTTAAGGTAAACAAAGGTCAATCAAAAAGTCTGTCTTGAATATTATAATACGGCTTTTAATTCCGATGTTGAGAAGAACAATTTCCTTGGCTTAATGTACCTGTAAATTGTTTCTGTGTTCTTATTTCAGACATCATGCTGAAAAATAAGTAGTTTAAAGAAGTTGTTTCAAATTTTGGCACCTAAAGGATTTTCTGAACTTTTGTTTCTGTCAGATCAGTGAGGATGCTCCTAAAGAGAACAAGTAATTGATCAATAAAACATTTACAGAATATAGTTTAAACTGAAGCTCTCCTGTTAACTGGAAGAGGAACACATTTTCAGCTAAATTAATAATTAATATTAGCTCAAATTAATAAATATTTTAGCAGAGGGGATGCAGAGGCCTGTATAGGAAAACAGGAATTTCCTATTTTAAAGTCTGCCTGCAGTCAGCTGATTGGGAGTGCTTGACTTTCAGTTGTGAATTTGATTTGCCATATGGCATGGGAATAAGGGACCCAGGCTTACCCCAGGAAGATAGTATTGATATGCAGACTGAAATGGAAAATTAGATTTCCTTCCTAGAGCGCAATAAAGAGTGTGTTGGAGGTTAAGACTCTGTTGTGGCAAGCAAGTGTACAAATTCTATTTAATGTGGGTTTCATGCTTTCACACTGTGACTGGAAACCTGCTGACACTGTTAAAAAGAACATTAATGCTTTCAGTTTGTTGTTGTTGGGTTATTCCTGTTTTTTCTGAGCTATGTCTTCTCAAACTGGCACAGAGTCCAAGTGATGCTGCTTATCCCTGCCTGTGTCATTAGCCTTCACTGGTCCAGTATGGAAATCATCTTTTCAGGCTTTAACCCCCGTTTTTTTCTATGTCTTTTTCTCAATAACTAAAGGTGGAGTGCATGACAGAAATAAAAGGACAAATTTTAACCTGGTGGGACAAATACATTGATAAATATCTATCCTATGAAGTCTTGCCTTTTTAAACTGGACTAGAGACTAGAGCCCAAAACATTATGTACAGATAATATGCATCAAAGTAGCTTCACCGATAATCCATTCCATTCCTGTCCTTTGAGTATATGATGATTCTGAGCTCTGTAGACAAGAAAATCACTTTTAAAGCTCTGAGAAGCTATTACAAATGAATGGACATGTCTGGACATGGCAAATCCTTTGTCTTGGCAGCCTGGTAATTTTTATGATGAGCCTGATGTATTTCAGCTTTTCAGTGTCCCAGCGTGAGCTGTGTCAGACAAACCTAATGAGATGGATGAGTTCAGTTTTGACTGGATCAAACTCTCTGTCAGAGAAGATCCATCTGGATTATTCAGCTAAAAATTAATTTCCAGTCCTACATTTGAGACTTTTAGGATGGAAGCTGGCTGTGGTGTGAGCCAGGAGTAAGCACAAGACCTCATGGCTTCCTGGAGTTTCTTGCTTGCTCTGCTGAACTTCTCTGGTGAAAAAATTGTGTAGATCTTCATGTACTCCCAACTCTACATATTGAAATTAGGTCTGCAGACACTTGTGATGTTCTTAGTTGTGTTCCAATGACAACAAAATGTAAACCACTTCTTTCTAATGTTCTCAGACTTGCAAATCCTCCAGCGCAGAGGGAGAAGTTCTAAACCAAACTGTAATAGATCTGCTCTCTTTGAATTTGGGAATTCTGTTCAAGTATTTATTATACATGTCTAGGACTTTATAAATTTATAAAAAGAGCTGAAACTGCTTTTAGATTTATAAATACATCAGTATTTTAAAAATATGCTAGTAGTTCAAAGTTTCTGTATTACCAAGGAAATACATTTGATTAAGTAACCATCTGGTAAAATGTTTGCTACCAGTGAAAACACTGAATTTTGGATTTTGTATGTGCCAACTTAAAATGTGGGCAAGAGTTACAGCTGCATAAATTGAGTAGGCAGTAATTGGACCATATACCTTTCAAGCCTACTGATATCAATCTAAATAAATTTTGTGATTCTCAAAGCCATTTTGCTTAGCTGATCCATCTGCAATCAGTTGTTTCATCACATTAAAAAAATTTCTGAAAATATTTGGTTGACTTTGAGTAGTAGTATCTGTACAAGGCTGGGATGACCTGAGTTCTGAGAGACTTAACACAGAAATAATTGGACCCTGTGTTCCATGCATCAACCATCCTTTGATCCAGCCTCTCTCCTGGGTGTCAGAGCATTTGGAAAGATTCTCTGTGTTTAAATGATTTGTAGATAGAAAGTAGGTGCAGTTTGGCCTTCCTGGAGCTCCCCTAGTTCTAGTGTTTGGGGACGTGCTGATAATGACAATGGGATTTCCTTGGAAGAGTTGCTGTAGCTTCAGTTCATTGAGAAGTGTTTTGACCATTCATGTATCAGTGGCTTTGCAGAATGCAGTTATCTCGTTTATTCATAGCCTGTGGAGCATCTGTAACCTTTCCAAAACACCTTCAGCATTCATTCAAAATACATCAGCATGTCAGAAAGGTAAAATAGTTAAAATAGGAAATGCTACAAGGTGATGATTTCATGTTTCTAGAAATTTAACTTGGAACTCATACGTCTTCATCTTCTTTTTTGTTATTTATTACCTTTTTAAGCAATATGAGACCTATTGTGAGGCGTATTATTTCATTACTATAAAAAGGTTTAGTATTTGTTTTGTACTGTTTTTACCTGTGGGAGATTGGGAAGACAAGATACCACTGCTATACACACTTTTATCTTTGATCCTTGCCAGTTTTGAGGTGTGCTTGCCAGAGATGAAAACAAACTTGTTTTTACAGCAAAAACCATTCTAATGCAGAGGATGCAATACAGTTATTCTGTTGATAATTTACCATGTACATTGCTGTGTATTCATTTCAAATACTCATGAAATAACTAATGAAGTGGTGGTTATTTTATAACTTCATCTCTTTCTCCCTGACTTTAAATATTGAAGCTACAAGCCCTTTCCGACAATAATAAGTTGAGGAGCTTAGGAGAGTAGTTTCTTTGACAAATGAAACTCTGCACTAAATAAAAATTAATTGGAATTCTGTTGATTATATTCATGGATCAGAGAAACACTGTAGGAAAGGTATTTTGAGAGTGCTGTGCTTCATGAACATCCTACAATAATTTAAAAAATTGTTCTGAAATTGCTGGGAATAGTTGCCTATGTGTTGCTCATCTTAGTTTTATTCAAAGTGAAAGATTCTGTGAGCAAGTAAGAAGAACACTGAAGAGATGGCTATTATATAGTTTCTTTAAAAATGTAGCAGGAGTGGTGAATAGGTACATTTTATTTCCCACTGCTCAAAATGCAATTCTTGCTTTCCAATTATGAATGTAAGACATCTGTAATTTCTGTTATTTTTCTCTAAGTGGAGAATGGTGATAGAATACCTTTTGCTGGTATTTCTGGCGTGATTTTATTGTAAATGTTCAAAATGAGGTACTTGGGTTTATTTTAGCTAAGCTGACTTATTTGAAGTATGCATTTATATTCTTTGCCCAGGGCTGAATCTAGGGATGAACCTGCATGAAGATCTTTGGAACACAAAGCAGCACTCTCTGTATGGTGAGGTGTGTTGCTGAGAACAGGAGCAGTTTGTGCAGTCAGTGTGTTATCACTCCGTGGTGTGTGGGGATTTACACACTGCACATCAGCCAGGGGCCACTGCACTTGTCAGTCTGTCCAGCCAGATGTCAAAATACTTTTAGCCCACTCATTACTTGGTTTTAAGGAAGTGGGCAGGGAAATAATTCCAGAGAGGGCAAAGAACTATTTCAGTTTACTGTGATGCTTCAAAATGGAAATGCATCTCATGTATGACTGGATTGCCAATTGCAGAATAGCTACATTAATTCAAATGTCTACCAGAAATCACAAGCTAACCCACAATTACAGCAATTCCACGCCTATAAGGCACCCTGGAGTGTAAGGTGCACTTTCGGGTTGCCGGCAGTTTCCCGTACTTTGTCTATATATAAGGCGCACCAGCCTATAAGGCGCACCCTTTTTTGCAGCGAGGATCCGCACGCGGGCTCGGCTCAGCTTTGAGCTGCTGCACTCACACTTCCGGATTGGCAAATTTCCGAACTTTGTCCATACATAAGGCACACTGGAGTAGAAGGTGCACTTCCAGGTTTCAGTCAAAATTTTAGTCAAAAGGGTGTGCCATATAGTCATGAAATTACTGTAAGTGAGGTTATCAGATCTTGAGCACTGTGTTATGTTGTTTCTTGGGTCCTTGTGTTGCTTCTTGTCTTCAGGTTAGGATCATCTCTTTTTTAATCTCCTCTCTCCTTTGATTCCATATACCTTTTAAGCCCTGCTTTAAACTAATTACTGTCCTGCCCAGTCAGTGTCTACCACAGCCTGCTGACTCAATGCACATTTTTCTTCATTTATTGTAGTCTTCTGACTGCCTGAATCTAGTTCATGTTGTCACTGAATTTGATGAAATGAAAGAACACATCCTTTGTTACAAAGTCTGCTTTGCTTATTCTTCTTGCTTAGCAAGCATATGACCAGGTTATTCTGGGAGCTGCAATGTGACTAAATAACAATATCTCCCATTGCAGTGCAGGATGACAAAACTCGTGACATTCTGCTAACATTGTGAGAAATCCTTAACACTAATATTGGTGTTTTGGTGATTTGGGTTTTTTTCAGTTGTATGCAACATTTGTAAAAAAGGTAACACATGAGATTAGTGTGCATTGAAAGCTGCATTTTACTTTTGGACGGGATAGTTCAAATTGGTGTAGGTCACACCTCCAAGGTGCAATAAAGCACATTAGATCAAATTACATATATCTTGCTATAAATTTGAATTAGAATTATAGCATACTTTCTAATGTATTATATATTTTATGATCCCATAGCATATGTATATATCATTTAGATTAATCAAGCAGTATTTCCAGAAATAGAGTTTCAGTGGCAACTGCTGTTCACATCTTTGGACATATAGTCTTTCTAGAAAACAGTGCTAATTAAGTTTAAAAATAGGCTATTTTTTGCAGTAATGTTCACAAAATAGATACTATTCAGGGTGTCTGTGTTATAGTATAAAGTAAATATTGATTAAAATAATCTGCTGATGGGAGGGGTGAATGGAGGCGGTAATTTGGGATCTGTGTGTGAGAAATCTCCAAAAGGAAAATTTCAGACTGAGTGCTGGGGAGAGGAGTGAAGGACCTTGGAATTTTTCAGTGAAGGGAAAGAAAAAATCCAACCCAAAAGAATCAGACATTGCAGCTAATTGAAGTGTGACATCCTGTGGCAGTCAGTTATTCAGTAATTAGGAGAAGCCTGGGTGCATGCAGCCTCATTCCTGCCCTGGTGATGCCCAGAGGGACTGTGCTGTGTGTGAGCTCAGCCAGTCCAGGCCATTTGTGTTGGTGTGTTCCATTCACAGCCCAGCCTGGAGTGTGGCATCTGCCATCTCTTCAGTCACTTAAGCCTTGTTGCCATATGCTGATTGTTCTTTACTGCTCAGTCTTGCAGATGGAATATTCTGCTGTGTGGCTAGAATAAAGCCGAGTAAAGTTAAGAACTTCTTGCTGAAATGGGGACATTTAAAATTAAGCTGAAAAGTATTTTTCTCCTCCTGTTAGTTTTTCCTTGCTATGCCAAATATTCTCCTTAGTGTTTCCTGGGCAGATGAGCAGGGCTGCTTAATTGTGACAGAGCATCACTTTTTTAAAGACAGGTAAATTAAGAGTAGTTTCGCTGTTTACCTGTTTCCACTGGAAAGCCTCCAGCATTCTCTCTCCTGCTTAAGCAATGCTGCAGAGAGATCCAGTGGAAACAGAGCCCTGCAAACAGGGATAGTGTGAAAATTGTTTTGCATCTTACCTGGTTGTAGGAATAAAAATACATCAAAGTAACAAAAGTGAGGGGGTCTGAGATTTTCAAGTAAAGTATCTCTGAGAATGAGTAATGTCTAGTCCTTAGAAAAACTTAGCTCTGAGTGGAGACATACATTTTTTTTCTTTTTTAATGATGGATTTATAGGTGGTTCTTTGGGCCTTTTCTAAACTTTGAAAGTCAAATGTGTCTTGTCTTCCTTGATACTAATCCTATGCAACTACAGAAAAATTGATTGATTTTCTGTATTGATGTGGCTATTTCTGCCCAGGCTGGAGAGGCAGGACATGTTTTTTTATTGATTTGGCCCTGAACTTCGCTGACTCCTGATGAGCACAAATGAAAGAACCACTCTGGAGGTAATTCTGAATCAGCAAGGGACCAAGTACCACTGCCTTGGCCAGACTCTTGTTTCTTCACTCTATGAATTATACATTGGGTTACCATCACAGTAATTAGAGCAGCATCCGAATATTAATGTATGACCTGGAGTAAGAGGGTAGTTCCTTGGAGGGCTTGATCTCTGTAAAGTGACACAAGAAGAGATTTATTGTGTAATTGCAGAGGAAGGTCTTTTAACAGTCCTGGGAGTGCCTGTGTGCCCAGAGGAAGTTGTGCGCGTTTCTGTCAGTAGGGCAAATGAAGAGGGATTCAAGAGAAAGATGCATGAGGAGCTATTAGCTGTTGTTTAAAGTGTGCTCGGGCAGATTTGTGCAGTGTTCTCCAGCACAATGACGGAAAGCAGCCGGGGTGCTCAGGGGTTTTAAATTCTGGATATTTCACTTGTAAGAATATTGGGAAACTTGACTGTTGTGGTATTGAGGGGTGGTTTGAAATTTATCTTCCAGGAGATATGGAGATACTAACAAAGATACACGCCTTTTATAGGACATTTTGCAGGACCGGGCATTTTTCTGTAAAAAAATACAGCATGCCATGAGGCTGGATTCTCTTCCCTGTCACTATGGTCAAATGATTTCAGTGCTATTCTCCTGATTTCTCGCATGGTGTTGGTGTAACAGAGAACTTAGTGCTTCACAGGTAACTTCTTCTGCCTTTTGTTTCATTT
This sequence comes from Sialia sialis, assembly GCA_009812075.1. Classification (NCBI taxonomy): domain Eukaryota; kingdom Metazoa; phylum Chordata; class Aves; order Passeriformes; family Turdidae; genus Sialia; species Sialia sialis. The sequence continues at coordinate 16,827,510 of VRYO01001366.1, forward strand.
GTTCTTGAGACACACAGGCACACATTTAATACAGAAGATTGATTTTTTTTGAAGAACAAAGTAAAAAGTCTTTAAGAAAGAATAAAATCTTTAGTAAGATGCTGCATCATTCTTCAAAATTGGGTCCTTCCAGTAGTGTGGTTTCTCTCCCTCTTTATGCTAGTAGATAAGATGAACTTATTATTTCAATTTTGTCATCAACTGGATTTACTCTCTGGTTTTAAGCTCAGCTAAATCACATTGTCAGCACACTGCTTTGTACTATCATTCTTTTAAAAAATCTTTATACTTTTGCTGTATCCAGCCAAAGGCAGAGATAAGGCTGAGCCATTTCTTCTATGTATGTAATTTAAAAATCAGCAGAGAATATTTCTTTCTCAAGAATCAATAAAGTATGAATATAAAATTGTCAGATGATAGCAACTGTGTGATGCAGAGATTAGTGGCTTGTCCTTTTATTATCAGAGACTGTGCTCAAGCTTAGATACAACAAATCAGAAATAATAAAATGCTGCATGGGCTTTAGTAGTATTGAACAACAAGAGCTAATGTGTATAATACCCCAGTCCAGCTGGGAAATATTGTTCACCACTCTAATCTCTTGCTCTCTGCTCAGATCAGCAGTGGATTCTCAACCTGGTACTTGGCTGTTGATCATTCTTGATTGTCAGGATAAACCTTCTCCACAACAAAGAAAACCCCCAGTCGTAGTGAATCCATGTTTGTAGGTGCTCTGGAGGTAACAGTCCTTCCTTTGGGTGCAATCCTATGCAGACTGTCAGCAGAGCAGCAAAGAGGGAGCCAGCAGGGCTGAGCACTCTCCTGCTGGGAATGGGAGTGTGGCTAATTCCAGTTTATTAGGGAGGGACCCCAACCAACACATTTCTCCTCAATCTCTGGCAGTGATGGTTCCTATGGAAACCTTCCTAGGATTGACGTCCCTTATTGTTTTAAATAAACAAGCTGACAATTCTTGTTTGTTTTTCTGACATTATCTAATTTTTTTTGGGATAAACAAACTGTGAATGGATTCAAGAGGATATAGATCCAGCCTTTAGAAAATACATTCCATGATTCAGTATGTTGCTGCATTTCCGTGGGTGTGTGTGCTTGCCTAGAAAGCACAGGGACAAGGGCAGGGCATGGCCTCGATTCTCTCACCCAACTCAGAGCTCCAGTTTTAATTACACCTCTGAAAGATCTATGAATTGCCTTGAAATGAAACATCAGTTAATACTTCAAATAATTAGCTTTGGTAAATTGAGTGAGTTGGGCACTCCTAAGTAATTGCTTTGTTTCACCTGAGAGATTTTTGTGTTTCAGTGGTGGGTTAGCAATTCCCATTCATGCTTTCTAAATACACCCGTAAGATTCTGGGAATGAGCGCAATCAAGAGCGCTCAGGAGGAGCACTGGCTTTGCAAGGGCTGTCATAATGATCTGGGGCAAAGAAAAGGGCTGTGTTCACACAGCAAGGATTCCGTGAGCAGTGGCAGTATTTAAACAAGTAGGTGTTTAAGGAAACACTGATTCATCAGTAGAACCTGAAGGATCTCTAGAGTTTGGCAAACCCATTTGAGGTAGTTCCAGCTCAGTTCCATTGATGTCTCACCTGTCCTGTGTAGAGGTAAGACTTGAAGAGATGAGTCAAAAATCACAGTAATTTCACAACTATAAGGTGCACTGGATTATAAGGCGCACTTCCGGGTTGCCGGCAACCTTCCTGAACTTTGTCCATATACAAGGCGCACAGGACTATAAGGCGTTTTTTTTTTTTTTTTTGCAGCGAGGATCCGCACGCAACAAAGTAAAGAATTAGTAACGGAATTGCATGATCATGGGGTTTACTGGCAGGAGCTCAATTTGCAAACATTTTTCATGGATCGGTGTAGCCTTTAAACAGAGCCCCAGGTGCTCTTCCCGTGCCGTGGGCCCCAGCATTCCCTCCCGCCTCCGGCTCTCATGGGTCTCGCGGCTTGGCACGGGGCTGTTGCGGCTCGCACTTTCAGGTTGGCAAATTTCCGAACTTTGTCCATATATATAAGGCGCACCGGATTATAAGGCGTGCTTCCGGGTTCCGAACAAAATTTTAGTCAAAAGGGTGCACCTTATTGTTGTGAAATTACTGTACTTCAACTCTACAAGTGGGTCACCAATGAATTCAAAAATTCATAAAGACAGCAATGGGACTGTCTGTTTGTGGGAGGGGGGATATTTCTGTGTGCCAGCCAAGGCTGGATTTGATGACAAGCACAGACATTTATAATCAAGCTACAGAATCAGACTGGTGACTGGTGGCTTCAAGCAAAATATCTGTTCACTCATGATGCTGCATTTTATGCATAGGTTTGTCTGCTACCCTCTGCAGTACTTAAGAAGTTGCATCTGAGTTTTTAGTCTGAAGGCAGTACCTGCCACCTTCCAAGTCTTGACACAACATGCCAAGTCAGGATAAACACAATTAATATCTGCTGGAGACTTTTTCAAGCAAGGTGATAGATTCTGGTTCATTATTCTGAAAATTTGCATACAAAAGAAATAAGCAAGCAGTAAAAACTGCGATAGTGCTGACACCAGCATTAAAGATGAATGCTTAGTACAGCAAAGTGACAGAGAGCACATATTTGTGTTCCAATCATCTGAACTGAAAGACATTTTTAAGTGAAAAATTCATTCAGAGACCTGAATTTTGACTGCAATTCCAGTGTCATGTACTGCATAAGGTAGCACAGAAGATTCAATTTAAGCTATAACACACTAATTCTAAAACAGGTCATTGTGCCAAGTATAATTTACCATATTAAAAGAAAAAGAGCAAAAACTTCTCAAAAAGAAGTGATGTGAGAGACTTACATAGCCTTCTTTCCCTGTATTTGAATAATTTCTCAGAGATTTGCAAACCTGTTAAGAACTATTTTCATGTTCAAAAGCTCTGTCAACTGGAATAATAGAATTATCAAGGAAATTGTGCTTTTCCTGAGATTTATGTTTCTGTCATGCCAAATTAATCTGCCTTTTTTCTACACCTGAAAGTTAAACATATGTTATCTTGTTTTGTTGTTGTCGTTTTGTTTTCTTGTAACTATTTAACCAAAGAAAATGACTTACAGTGATCTCTCAGCTCTGGAGGAAATAGCTCTTTTACGAGTTTCACAGTCTTTTTACCTTAACTGCTTTATTTTCTAAAAATGATTTCATTATTCAGGTTAGCTATTACCTTTTACAGACTGAATTAAAAGTAGAATCTCATAAATTGTTTCACATATTTCCATTACTTTGTGTAAAAATGAGGTATCAGGCTCTTCCTCAGGGGAATTCCCGTGAATTAACATTCTGAAGGATTCACCCTTCTGAAGGATTGCTCAGAAATGAGAGTTGTGTGTTTCCCCATTCAATAAAGACTCTTTATAATTCCCTATATTGAGACAAAATGTGTTTCAAATCCCTGTGGCACCATTTTACTCTGTGATTTTGCTTTTGAGATTATTTGCACATCTGCTGCTGTGGCTCCCAGGTGGAGTTCAGGGTTCAGAAGAGCCTGTGCCCACAGTGTCACCCACCTGCCCTGCAGCTTCCTTCCCTCAGAGAGAAGAAACATTAGAAGCTTGGGAATATTTTTGATGTTAGAAAAGGTATAAAAATATCAATATAGTTCTCTATATTTATCCCCAGATAAATATAAAATTCAAGATTTCTTCTATGTGGGGTAATCAATCTTGTATCTCTATCTGCTTATAAGATTTTGACAGGCTTGCTACTTTTTCTTTAGGTGTTTGCATTTTTTATAAATTTACAAAACATTAAATCCTTTGTTTGTACTTAAAGATGATGGAATTTAAAGGAAAGGAAAAAAGTCATCATTAGTTTTCTGTAGGCTTTTCTTTGTTATATATATTGGCTGTCAAATTATCCAGGAATTGTTTAGACTAGAAACTAAAGGTATTTCAGGGGAAATTGATTGTGTCCTGTTTATCAGTTGTGGTTTGCTGATTCCACCCATGAAGGCTCTTATTTAGAGAAACAAAAGGACTTAATAGCACTGGCTTCTGAGTAATTGTTCTCCGTTCAGGCATGGTCCCATGCTTGTGACTGCTAGCTGGAGATCAAAGTCTCCTGGATTTATTCTTATCGTGTACAAACATTTTCATCTTGTACACTGTTTGTGAGTATCTCCTACAAAAGCATGAGGTGAGTAAAACAGCTAATTAGTAGGGATATAGTATCTAATTTGAAAACACACCACATTTTTTGAAAGTGTTTATGAAATGAGAGGCATGAAGGTTTCAGCACATTGTTGCTTAAGTTGTTGTGGAAAAATATGTTAGAAAATACAGGCAGAGGCTGCAAAGGAGATTATGGTCACTGTGTGTCCTTATTTTTATTCAGTATTAATGCTTGAGAGGAAAATAAAGTTTTTTGCACTCCCTTTACTGGCAATGTCTCTCCCTCCTCATTCAGTGGTTTCAGGTATCACTGAAGAATGAATAAAACTCATAACAGAGCCTGGGGTGGCCCTATTTATCAAGTAAACAGAATTAAAAGTTGGAGTTTAACTAAAAGAGCATAATACAGTCTATCTAGAAATTTGAATTTCACTGCTCATCAAAGTCAGCCAGACTTGAATACTTCATGTCCTGTCTTTCTGGATTACTTGATAGGAAAGGCCAAAAGGCTGCAGCAAGGTTTTTATCTTACATGCCAAAAGAGTTTGTTTGTTTGACTGAAGTAAAGGATCATGGTGATAGCGTGATTGTGTAGATGTACTACAAAAACATCTTACCTGAACGTGGAGCTGAGTCCATTTGGGATTGTCATCATGAAGAGACACACACACTGTGTTGTCCCATTGTGTTTGAAGAGATGCCTGAAATGTGGTAGTGCTGTTTCAGCACTTGCATTTTTAAACAGCAGCAAAAAGAAAACACGAGCGAAGTTGGAAGCAGAAATATTGTGAATGGTGGTACAAGGCAGATGCAGTGTGACTGACAAATAGAGAGCTGCTCTGTCTCGTAAAAACAGATGTGCTCAGCAAGTGCTATCATCAGTATTCCATGAGGATCTGGGTACTTTGCTAAAAAATGCAGGAGATGACATGAAGCAATCAGCCTGCTAAAGCTCAAGCTGTAATAGAGCAGGGATCAGCCAGCACTGGGGATAGTGCTCCTGGGAGTGGGCATGTGGGCTGCTCTGTAAAGGTGAGGATTTGATGTTAATTAAAAAAAGTATGAGTAATTACACTCATTTCACACTTATAAGGCGCACCCTTTTGACTGAAATTTTGATCGAAACCCGGAAGTGTGCCTTATAAGCCAGTGCGCCTTATATATGGATAAAGTTTGGAAATTTGCCAACCTGGAAGTGCAGGCCTGCCCAGCCCTGAGCTGAGCCGAGCCAGTAAACCCCACGATCGCATGATTCTGTTACTAATTCATTACTTTGTTGCGCACGGATCCTTGCTGGGGAAAACAAAAGTGTGCCTTATAGACTGGTGCGCCTTATATATGGACAAAGTACGGAAAATTGACAACAACTCAGAAGTGCGCCTTTTACTCTGGTGCACCTTATAGGCATGCAATTGCTGTAATTGCCTTTTTCAAAATGCACCCTTTATCAAAGGGCTTGTTTTTGTGTGGGTGTTTCCCTTCCCCTGTCCAAACTTCCAGTAGTTTCCAGGTAGTTCTCTACCCCCATGATAGTCTTTTTTTCCTGCTGTTCAGTTGCAGCTTTTTATTAAAGCTACTTGAAGCAGTCATTTTTTAAAACACCTGAAACACAACTAGTTTTTCATCCTTGATCTTTTTTATCTGGAATGTAGGTTCAAAACAACACTATACATTCCCTTTGCTACCTAGCAGCTGATTCAAAGCTGAATTAATGCTCATCCCAGAATCACAGAATTGTTAAGGCTGGGAAAGTCTTCCAAGATCATCGAGTCCCACCTTTGACAGTGACACCCAGGACCCACCTTTCCACTTACAAGATAGAGCTGGGCTTTTTTCTGGATTTCTAGTCTTATAAGCCAGCCTTTACAATCTCTTCCCTAGATTTTTAGTAGCTTTTAGAAATAAGTTTGGACAGATCTGGAAGAACCTGTATATTTTCAAATGAAGTATTGGCTGTTTGTATGGCAGCAAATACAGCAAATTTATTTAGAAAAATGCAAATCAGTAAAAGTATTTTAGAGGAGTTGTGATGCTAGTCAAAGTAAACTGTGTTTAATTTTCATGATGATCAATCTGTGCTTCAGTTTGAGGCTTTCAAATCTCCTAAGTGAGCTTGGAGTCAGAGAGCTGTTATTTTATGCCAGTGAATCTATCTGCTCTTCTTATTTTTGTTTCATGAACTCAGTGGAAAAAACATATCATCTGTTCCTGGGAGGTTTATTGACATGTTTGATAATGACAAATTGCATTAGGTCCATTCTAGATCTTAAAATTTACAATCAGTCATTCACGTCCTTGTCAGTAGATCTGGGGTATTTCAGCTAGCTTCAGAAAAATAATTAATTTCTTTACTAACTTATTGAAATACCTGCATTTATTTCAAATAATCACACTATTTCAATATAAAGTAATTTTAGGATTTTTAGGGAGGCTAAGGCATCTTCATACATCTATGAAGAAAGAATTATTTCTACAAAAAAATTTGGAAGAAGAAATTTTGGATAGTGCACTTTTTCCCCATCTTGACTGTTGGGAAGCAGTGCCACAGCTGTTGTCTCACAGACTAATTAAAAAGAAATAGTTGGGGTCACAGATCTTTTTAATCTCTTTTTTGGCAGCATAAAATTTTGAGTGTTTCTGACATAATCAACCTTGCTATTATTTTGTATTGTTCACCACATGCATAAGGCTTCTTTTGGTAGCAGTTACCCCAACTGGCAGGAATCCGCATTTAAATTGTCCTCCCTCTTTTTTGTGACCTACAGCCATTCAAAGAGATTATATTCCCCCTTTCCTCAATTAAATCCTTTCTTTATTTTTAGAACCGTACCCATCTTGCTCTCTCCTGACATTCTATTTACAAACAACTGCTGTGCTCAATACAATAAAGCTGAAGGCAATTCAGGTTTTCCCTCACCACAATGCTAATGTTCCTAAAATGTCTGAGATGTGGAAGATCCACAAGGATGCTGCAGTTTTGTGGGTGTTTGTGCACTCTTCAGTCTCCCTGCTGGAATTGCCAAAGGGGCTGGGGCACCAGGGCAGCTGCTGGAACTGGAAAGCAAGAAAATAAAATCTTGTGACATGTGTGAACCTATTCAGTTATTTTTAAAACAAGTTTAAATATTGACAATATGCAGGCCCGGGTAGAGATGAAATCTTTTTTCTCAGATTTGAGATTTCAAAAGTCACTGCCTCAAAATTTGGGGGTGGGAAGAGGTCTGTGCTTTGATTTGTTCCCCCCACCTCTTTATTGGTCCCTATTATCCCCTGATTATCATTGAATATTTGCATCATCACTCTTTATGGGCCAAAAAAAATATCTAAAAATATGTAACTAACATGTATTACTGATTTTAATGGTACCTAAATACTCTATTGTATCACAGGGTATATCTGGAAAAACATAAATGTGTAACTGGGCAGATGCCTGAGCTTTTTCTCTGTAAGTCTGGCTGGAATTCAGCTGACTAAAACTGGCAATTTGATTTTATTTCTTAAATGCTGAGAAACAGTCAAATGACAAATCTAATTCTGGATTGCTACCTTGTTTTAAGTTGAATATCCCTTTTCAAGTTAGTTTGCTCTGTGAAAAGCAATTGATTTTGCGAATGATGTTAACTACAGGGAAAAACCTGTCATGTTAATGTAGGTGCCAAAAAATATTTTCAGTTCAGTGCAAGTGCATCACTTTGAGTTGCATTATTTTTTAAGGCACATACTTAAATTCTTGTTTTGTGCTTTGAGACTACAAAATGTCAGATCCTTTAATTGCAGAAATTAGGCAGGTAGAGGATTTTTCAGGAGCTGTGGCAGAAGAGTGGCAGGCAGCAGATGAAGTCTTTTCCAAGTGATGGACATAGTCCAGAGGTATTGTTCCTTGGGACAGGGGATGCTCATGTTCATAACAAGTATTTATCAAAAGCAGTTTCCTTGCCCAGATGTGAAAAAAACCCATCCTGACAGTCAGTGTAGCATGGCAATCCAGTACAGCAATCCAGTTAGGAGCAGTGCTTCAGTTCAGTGCAGGAACAGCTGTGACAAGTGGCTTATATGCTAAATGCACTGCTCTGTGAGTGGCTACAAACCTAGCAGCTGGGCTGCAGTGTTGTTCTCTATTAGTTTCACAGAACCTATTTCCTTAAATGCTCATATGCTTGTTTGTCTTGGTGCTGACTACCAGCTTTTTACTGTATTAAACAATTTGACATGACTGTGTTTGAAATTGCAGGCGATTTGGAAGGAATTTGTCGGGCCTTTTGTAGCACAGTTTTTTATTCCAAGAAGAAGGGCTTGATATTTGATACGTGTTCTGAACTGAATTTAATTCCCTGGAAATGCATTTCAGCTTGCTGCTATGAGCTCTGTCTGGTTTACTTTTATCTTCCAATTTCTAGGAAGGCAACTAGACATTGCAGTCATAAGGGCCATAAATATGGTGTCGTAGGAGAGGGAGAGTTGACACACAGAACGCTTCTCCAGTACCATAGCTGGAGGCTCTGTGCAAAAATAAGCTCGATATTTTACAGAAGGTAGTACAGTAATTCCACACTTATAAGCCACACTGGGTGGTTAGGCGCACATCCGGGTTGTAGGGAAGCCCATGGAATTTGTCCGTAAATAAGCTGCACCGGGTGAAAAGCTGCTCTTATTTTTTTTATTTTTTTATTTTTTTTCCCCTGCATGGCAGGTGGGGGTGCTGCTGAGGGGCCAGGCAGTGCCAGGGGAGCGGCAGGGGCCCGGCCGCTTACCGGCAGTGGCGGGAGTCAGGCAGCGCCAGGGGAGCATGGGAGCCAGGAAATGCCAGGGCAGTGGCAGGAGGCGGGCAGCGCCAGGGGAGCACGGGAGCCGGGCAGCACTAGGACAGCAGCGGGAACTGGGCAGTGCCAGGGCAGCAGTGAGGGCTGGGCAGCACCAGGGCAGCGGCAGGGGCCCAGCCGCTCGCCAGGAACTGAGGGGCAGGGAACGCCTGCTCCCGTATTCCCCACTCGCTCTGCATGACTGCTGAGGGGCAGGGAATGCCTGCTCCCCCCGTGGCTCGGGGAGTTGGCAATTCTCCGGAATTTGTCCATAAATAAGCCGCACCTGGTGATTAGCTGCACTTCCGGGATTGGCTTGATTCTTCAGTGAAGTAGGTGCGGCTTATCAGTGTGAAATTACTGTACTTGTATATACCATAAGCATGGTTCTGCAGCCTTCAACACCGCTGATTTAGGTTTGCTAATAGCTAGACTTTAATCTCAGCACCTAGCAAGTGCACTTTGCAATAACTTTAAACTTTATCGGTGGTTTTTCTGAAAAAAGAATTCATATCTACGCTAGAAGGTTTCTTAGAGCTGGCTACAGTTTTTTTACAAGAGTTTTGGCCAAGCCTCCCTGTAGAGCTTGGTGGGACAAATCCCACCCCACAATGTTGAGAAGTGGGCAGGAGGGCTGCAGGGCACCACAGCTCTCTGTGTCTGCTGCCAGCGCAGCTCAGCCTGCTAAGGGGCCACTGCAGCACGGAGCAGAAAATTCAGTCTAGGAGTGTGAGTAATCCCATCCCTTTGCAGTGAGGCATTTGAGCATGTGTTTATGGTTAATGCTTATGCCCAGATGAAAGTGGTAAGATGATCTGTGATTAAAGTTAAATACATGTTTGTGTGCTTTCTTGAAGAGGAATGAAATGACCAAATGCATTAGTGCTGTGGGTCACCTCACACTACTATGTTTGCCAGAATTAGCTATCATATTCTCAAAATAATGTTTAACATTCATTTAAATGTGTTGTATATGTGTGAAGTTTGAATACATTGTTCTTAATTTTCTTACCTATTTGTTTTGGTCTGGATTTTGATAAGAGCATTTGTACTCCGGCTGTAGAAATCCAAGGTGCAGATGAGGAACATCTGGGCTTGTTGACATCCAGATCCTAGACTCAGAACCCAACCCTGTAATAGTATAGCTAACTAAAACATTTCCCACCTTGTTTTTCCCAGTAAGTACTTTTTGAAAATATGATTAGTGCTTCCTTATGGTTGGAAAAAAGCACACACTTTTTTAAATGGGGAAGATAGAAGAATTCAGGAAAGGTGCTGCTTAAAGTCACTTTGAGCTTCGAGTTAAAACCTTAAATTTTGTGTTTAGAAAGCAAGGAATTAATTAATGTCTTACATGAAATTTTAAACATATTTCATTAAATAATTCAGCACTTTTTCTTCACATGTCATGCTTATTACTAGCTTGTTAAGAATAATTTCTTTGCTTCTTTGAAGATTTAAGTGAACTATGGCCAAGCCTATATCTGATCTTCAAAAATGTATCCATTTGCTTTATTGAAAGGTATTGCCTCATGTAATATTTATTACATGGAACAGTTTTTATCCATGTATAGTGAGGAAAGAAGCAGAATGGTGTGAGAGCTATAATTTTTGTTTGTTTTCGTCCTTAACATGTATCTTGTTTAATCTGTGAGACCCAGGTTATAAATTATGGGGATTAAGGAGACCTAAACCCAAACTAGGAATTTCTGGAATCCACGTGTGAATCTTCTACAAAACCTGGATCTTAACGGCATGATAATCTTGAGTCTTGCATTTTTACCTCTCTTTGTTTATGAACAGCTGAAGGTTCTCTCAGTCCTAAAACAAAACTCTTTTTTGACACTAAATGTGAAACAGATCCCCAAAGGGATTTTTGACATAGCTGGGATGGGACAAGGGACCAGAGGTCCCTAACTGAACACTGGGAATTCCCACTGGCCAAACAACAATAGTAGAGGTTGTGGTATTCCACCAATGTGAAATCCCTCCCAGGTCTGACCTGTTCCAGAGCCATCCTCTGTCCTCTGCGTAGACAGGGGAGAAGGTGGAAGTCAGGGAAGCAGAAGCTGCAAATTCTGAAGGCATCTCTATAAAATTTTTTAAAAACTCAGGAGACAAAGCAATACATCAGTATTTTTAATTCCTTATGCTGGAGTATGGATAGGCAAAAATCCATAATGGCTTTGTGGGCTTTCTCCCCACAGGATCCCAGCCACTTCTGCTGCCTTGGTGTGCTGGAGAAAACAGGCTGCATTAAACAGGTTTGATGGAAAATGTGTTTTCATTGTGCATCACTTTAGGATATTAATTCTTACTGAATCATGTTCTGTTTTCTGGTTGCATTTACTAAACGCCACTTCCATATTGTAAGAGTATACAGAGTTTTATTCTAATGTTACAGATTTTTATTCTTGGTAAAACTGCTTGCACATTATTTGAGGTATTTATTTGGAGATAGATGATGGGAAAACCACATTAGATAAAACTGAATTATGTTGCCAAGCTGTAGATTCTCAGTGTTTATAAGCTAAAACAGTAGAAAACAATTTTAAAGAAAAATTCATACTTTGTGTAGTTTTCAGTCTCCAGAGTGTTGTCACTCTCAAAATGAAGTTTCATATTCTAACACTTAAAATTTTATTCAGATTCTCTCTCAAATAAAC
>VRYO01001366.1:16840136-16888840 GCA_009812075.1 Sialia sialis
GGCCACTCCTCCCTCCCACGCCCCCCCACTGCCCCACAGAGTCGCTCCGCTGCCCCGCTGAGGCGCAGGGAGCCGCCGCTGCAGCCAAGCAGGGAGGGAGCCCGAGCTGGTTTCATGCAGCGAGGTGGCGGCGGGCAGCCGGCCGGCTTTGAGTGCCCAGCGAAGGGGTGAGCCACTGGCTTTGCACGGTGAGGGGAGTCGCCACTGCTGCCGAGCAGGCGGGGAACCGCGGCAGCCAGCGCCGGGGATGGGAGTGCCGGGACCCACGCCATGGGGAGGGTGCCTGGAGCTGCGTTTAAAGGCTTCCCTGGTCTGTGAAAACTGTTTGCAAACTGAGCAGCTTGACAGCAAATTCCCTGGGGTGATTATGTTACTAACTTGTTACTTTGTTCCACATGGATCCTCGCTTTGAAAACAAAACAAACAAACAAACAAAAAAGAAACAAAAAGAAAAAAGCGACTTATATTCAAGTGTGGGTTATATATGGAAAAATCCCGTGGTCTACCCAGCAACCCTGACGTGCGTCTTATAATCAGGTGCAGCTTATAATTGTGAAATTACTGTATTTTTTAGTTTTCTTGTTTATTTGCCCTTTCTTGTGTTCTGTTTCTTTGTGGGGCACTGTAGACGTGGTGTCCTCTTGGGGTCATTACCGATACAGCTTTTAGCTCAGTATTTCTTGAACTTGATCACAGAGCAAGAGCCATTTGTCCTTCTGTATCCTGGAAGCACACAAGCCTTCACTTCTAGAGGGGGGAATTAAGGCAGGCTGAGGTTTGGATTTGATAGCTCAGCTCCTTCAGGGCACTGGGAACAGGTATTTACCTAAAAGAGAACTGTCAGTAATGAGAATTAGGAGTTCGTCCAGCTCTTGGAACCAGCTGCCTCCTAACCCACAGGCACAGTTATTTGCCCCCCTGGCCCCTGAAGACCTGGATGCTGCTCTCTTACCCCAGAAGCATCTGTGTTTCTGTCTAACCTGGGCACAGGCTGCTCCAGTAATTTAATCATGCACTGCTGTACAAAGGTGATCTCAGTGTGATCGAGTGGGAAATGAAATAATCTGGCAGATTACAGAGCAAGGGATCTGTGATTTGGAGTTCCTGTTACCTTGGTTAGTCTAAAGATTGATTCTGTGATGTCTCCTTGTAGAGCAGAGTTACTGAGACATCTTATTCAGCAGAAAAGTGGCTGCTATGAAATTACTCCATGAATGCTCGGAATGATTTTGAGCGAGCAGGCAGAGCCTGTGCTGGGTCAGCATTTTTATCCTCTATGACTGTATTGATTTTGATCCAGAGCTGTCAAATTTACAGCCAGATTTAATGCACTGTCAAGCCACAAACTTCAAAATCTGTCTTTAGCTTAAGTGGTATATGAAGAAGAAAAGTAATTAATTAATGTTATCTTATATTTTGCCTATGAATGAAAAAACACTGTAATAGAGACTCCTATGGTTTGGACTTCATTTGTTTGCATTCATTTTAGCTCCATCTCCCCCATACCCACTACAGGAAAATTCTGCCCAGATTCCCTCTATGATTTCTTTAAAACTGTAAAACCTGCTGCAAGAGCATGTAACCTGTAAAGCCAAACACCATTATTAATTTAAGGAAGGATTCCCTTAAATTGAATTAAATTAAATTAAATCCAGTTATAGTTAGAGAAGAGGAAGATGGGGCTGAGAAGGAGCAAGGGCTGGAAGATACCCTTGAGAAACAGGTTTTGATATCAGGAAGATAGCATGACAGAAGCAAAAAGAAGTGATGAAGAAGAAAAATCTCAGTCTAATAACCCTACCTGGTCTTTCTTTTTTTTGTTTTTTTATTTGCCTGTTTAATGATTAACATAAATAAGAAATGGTATTTCTGGGGAAACAAAAAAAAAAAGGTTCCTGTTGTTTTCTATGCATTGCCATTACTACTTATGTTTTGTACTTTACTATTAATCTTGTAATGCTATAATTGGTGGGAATTCTAATTACATTGCATGAAGCTATGTGTTTTTGAAGGAGTAATTTACATTTGAACTCTTTTGGAATGTATGTGTTTTGTCTTTGATGTCCTTGATTAGTAATTGCAGCTCTTGTTATCAAATGTTATATTTAAAGCAAAGCAGTACCATTTTTTAAAACAGAGTATTTCTCTGCTTACATTTTCTTCTTGGCAAGTCTTTTATGTGGTAAACATGCTACAGCTTGCTCTATTAAGGTAATCTAAAGTATTTTTTGAAATATTCTCCTGTTTCAGAAAGTTGAATAATATAAGTTCAGATGTACATTTCCATTACAGGCACGGATCAACATGAACCCATTGATTTTGGACAGGAGAAAATCTGTGATTTAAAATGTTGCTGTGGGTGTGCAGGTGTGTTCCCTTCTTGTGCTGTTGGATGGGTGTGTTCCTTAGCTGTGTAATTTTATGTACCAGCTGACTCCAGTGCATTCCACATGGATATTGCAAGAGTGCAGTTCTTATTTCCCTTTCTAACTGGGGAACAGAGCAGTGTCTCGAAGCACAAAAGCTTTGAAAATTTTACCTTGCTTCTTTCAACTGCTGAATTTGTTTGCTTAACACATCCTAAACTTCATTGCAACTCTCTGCTTTAGCTCCTTCTTTTAAATGTTTGTGTGATTACAAAAATACTTATCTGCATGAATTTTTATTCCCAATTTCTGCTTCTAGAGATTATATTTCTCTGTGTTGCATCTCAGTGTTTCCAGGTTGTACATATAGTTAGTATATGAAGCAAATGTACTTTACATCTATTGTTTTGTTAAATCATCCATATTTTTATAAAGAAACACAAAACTTGTTTCATATTCTCACCTTCTGACGTGAATGAGTTTTCTGTCAGGTGTTCTGTTTAGTCATTTCAGTACTCACCTGACATTTCCCTACTTTTTATCAGGAGGTTCATGTAAACACCAAATGCTGAAGGCACAGCTACTTTTGCTGATTCTGTCAGAGATGACCAAAAAAATCCTGCCTGAACTTTTGCAAAACAGCAATTTCACAATTTGATGCCTTTGAGAAAAATGCCACCCATTTAATGTATTGCTGCATTTTCAGCAGGACTTAGTGCTTCCAAATTATTTTAGATTTTTAATTGCCTTGAAAGCATTAATTTACTGAGCTAACATGGGAAGTACAGAACAAAGGGCTATTTAGTTTACAGATGTTAACATCCAATTTACCTGTAGGAGTGATTAATGGATTTAAAGTATATAAAGACTAATTTTCCCACATATTTTGTAACCAGTCACGTTAATAATGTTTAGTTTTACTACTTGCAACATTAACTGTTATGTACATGATAAACATGAATCAGCCATATAACTTTGAATTAAATCAGCCCAGTTGAAAACTGCTGTGCCAGAATTAATTAACTATTATTAAATGACCAAATATTAGAACACTTCTGATGAATAAATTAATTCCAATACTTGTATGAATATAGAAATCTGGAAACAGGAAAATACTTTGGAAATTTTATTAATTTTTGAAGATTGAGTAATGGCTCAATTGATTGAGTAATATTCTACAGCCAAGATTTCCATGTGCATTTCTAAAGTTTAATTTTCTAGAACTTTGGTAGAACTCAATTTAACATGAGTACATATATAATCCCAGCTGATGATAACAGTTTGATTATGTGTTAATATCTTTGTTGTTTTCTTTACTTCCTTCTCCCACCTCTTTGAGCACTTTTAGGATATGACAAATTTGCTCATCTTTGATCCATGTCGTGCTTTTGATGGGCAGCACACAAATAGTCATTAATTGTTGGATCTTATTTATCATTGAGGTAAAGAGCAGTAGAATAAAATTTAAATCCTTTACCCCCGCAAACTCATTGGCAAAATTGCACATTAGAAACTTGCAAGCTTACAGAGACCAGCAGACTGTTTATGAGGGCAGTATCTTACTGTTCTCATATCTTTATTTTTTGTGCTTTTTTTTTTCTCTGTCCTTTGAAGAGTTATACTATCTGGTGATTTGAAGCAGAAAGGAAGCAAATTCTCATGCAGACTGTTCCAAGGATGCCCCTTAATGGAACTTTAAAAAGGAGCTCATCCTGGTTTTAAAGGGATTGAAGGGTCTAAGAGCATTAAAGTCTCCAGATATTGTACACTGTAAAGGACATGATATGCAGTGAGAAAAAAAAAAAAATCTAAACATATTTGAAGATAGAATGGTTTTTCACTTTCATTTAAAAATCTCCCAGAACATTATTTTGCTTTTGCAGCTTTGGTATTCTGGAAACTTGGTAAACAATCAGATTGGCTTTTATAACCGTCAGTAATTTTTTACAGAATATTGAGAGAAGACTAAATCTGTTTTCTTTAAATAAATATTTGTGTATAAATTTAACAGTCCCCCCCAATATTTAGAAAAACAACATAATCTTTTGAATTTCATGTTAGTTTATCTGCAGTAAAAATCTTTTTATCCTGCTTGTTTCTGATGAGTGAGACTATCTTAACTACATAATTAAAATTTCTGGCTATAAATGTAGAGGCAAGGAATATATTAAATTTGTTAAGTTATTAATTATGAAGACAAAATCAAATGCTGCCTACAGATACATATATTCCCTTTGAAATTTGTCACCAACTTCATGGATGTGGTTGACTCTTTAAAATGAAAGCTTATGTTCAAATTGCTTGTTTAGATGAAAACATTTAGGTATTTGTTAAATTGTTTACTAAATAATCCACAAGTGTGTCTGCATGTGTTCCTTTTAATTCTTCATTTATATGATTTTTTAATTTGTTAGCATTTTTTTGCTCTGAATGAGTCCCGTAAAGTTGTATTTCTCATTAGCAATGCTGTCCATGGTAAGTGGTGGGAACTGCTTTGTTCTCCCATCCTCCCGTCCAGTGAGGATGTTGTTGGGTGAGGATAACCTGCCCCAAAGTCCCCCCATAGCTGACTCCCAGCATCCAGGTAATTAATCCCTACAGGAAGCACATGGTATCTTGCTGCTGCTGCTTTCCTATAATTCTGTGAATGGGTCTTTTCTTCAGGGAGCTGTTCCTACATTCAAAATGGGCTGAAAACATGAGCAATCAGTGAGACTTACCAAAGATTTGCTCTATAGTTTCTTCCCCAGGATGTCTAGTGATACAATAATAAATAATAGCAATAATAATAATAATAGCTGGGGTTTGGGGGTCTTTTTGGTGCAAGAAGGCTGAGCATGGAGTATCTTTTCCTCACTGACACAGTTTTTCCTGCCTGCTTGGGTGTGTAAGAACACACTAAGCCTCTAGGAAGGAAGGCTTTGATGTGTTTCAGCTAGTATCATTAATAAAATATTATTATGCAGATATATTCTACTTCCTTCCCATTTGCTCTCTAACTGTAGGGTGTAACCTTGAAGGGTAAGTCACTATTTCAAATTAAAATCCCTGTCTTTGTGCTCAAAGTGATTTCTACTGTAACCTCAGTGCTAACCCTGCCACCCAGGTGCGCTCTGGTGTTTAAATCTGTGAACCTTTTTAGACAGGATCTGACACATCTCTGGCCAGCCCAGCCCTGCTGAAGCTGTCAATGACTTTAATTGCTGTATTTTTCAGACTATAAGGCACACTGAAAATCCTAAAATCTGATCAAAACCCAGAAGTGTGCCTTATAATCCGGTGTGCCTTATATATGAACCTTGAGTATTCAAGGGATCTCAAAACAATTTCTGTTTCACATTGCGCAGCAACAAACATGAAGCTCGCAATGGAATGACCGCGAGCAGGCATGCACACGTTCCTCGGGTCCGTCCCTCCCAAATTTACGCCAAAAGCTGCAAAAGTTGCACGTGGATCAACATTGCAAAAAAAAAGAAAAAAATGCACCTTATAATCCAGTGCGCCTTATATATGAAAATAGTTTGAAAATTTACCATTATCTGATACTGTGCCTTATAATCTGGTGCACCTTATGGTCACGAAAATACTGCAAGTGCTATTTTGTCTTGTGGTATTGTGATTTATTCTCTTGTTATAGCTGTACTCATGCAGTGACCCACAGACTGTGTTTTATTAAGCTTTATTTGTCCTTCAGTCTTCTTTTAAGCTGAAATGAGGTCTGAATAAATTGTTGTAATGGCAGCAGATATCTATTGTTTTATGTAATGGGTGGATGTGAATATGATCCTGAGCTGGGAGGGGTACAGTGCATGATAGATGACAGCAGGGAAAAGCAAGTATTTGGTGCAAGCCACGTAATCCAGTGCCATTTGAGAGCTGTGGATTGTTCCAGAAGCAAACTATTCCCTGGTAGCAGCAGTGAGGAGAGAACTCAGTGTGGGTATGTGTGTGTGGTGCCTGAGCAGAGCAAGCTGCTACCTCTGCCTTGGCTGCCAAGGTTTTGGGTATAACAAAGACTGATGGCTGTGTTCTGCCTTCCCACTAGTCCCTTTGCTCTGGCTCTGTGTGCCAGGAGCTGTTAAAATGTCAGACATGACTGAGGGATATTGCACAGCTACTCAGGCTTGCTTTTGATAGCAGTCTAGGAAAATGCAGGATGCGATGTGTCCTGCTGGCTGGTGGTGTAGAGGGCTTGTTGTAACTTCTGTAAACGTGGCTCATGAGATCACTAAGCCTGAATTATTCTTCAGATGATGGGTAAATATTGATGTTTGTAAAATATAGAAATTGGTGGGTGTTGGTATTTTTAAAACTTAGTAAACTGTTAGGAAAATATTTTAATCTTTTTATTGTGTTGAATTCTTCATAAGTATTAAAATATTACTATAGTACCCCCTTTCAAAGCATCTAAAATAGTGAAGAAATTTTCTGCACAGAGCCTGAATCTCTGTGTGGTGTTGGTGAAAGCTGTGCAGCTGCTTTAACTTTCACAGGCCAGATTTTCCAGCTCCAGGACTCTTCCAATGGCTTCTGCCCAGACAGTGTGCTTGAATTTAAGTATGAACATAAAGCGTGGGTGACCATACAGGATCAGCATTAGTACTACACTTTGTGGATAAAGCTGATCCCTTCCTGCTTCAGCACGTATCTGTAATGTAGCTTCACAAAATTCCCAATGAGAGTAAACTCTTATATGTGCATCAGGGAAACAGCTTTGTGCACAGACACCTGGAAGCTGAGGAAAAGTAAATGGAAATGCATGGATCAAGCTTGCAAACTTAAGGGCTAGCTTTTAAGTTAATGTGCACCCTTAGCGAAAGTATTTGGAATGGAGTACAGTAATTTCACATCTATAAGGTGCACCCCTTTTGACTGGAATTTTGATCGAAACCTGGAAGTGCAACTTATAGGCCGGTGAGCCTTATATGTGGACAAATTTGCCAGCCCAGAAGTGCGAGCCGCGAGCGCTGGCACCCGGGCCCAGCGCTGCGAGAACTGCGGCAGACAGCGCCGTGGGCGGGAGGGAGTGCTGGTGCCTGCTGCACAGGGAGTGCACCTGGGGCTGTGTTTAAAGGCCACGCCGATCTGTGAAAAATGTTTGCAAATGGAGCACCTGCCAGATTCGTTACTTTACTGCACACGAAAAGTGCACCTTATAGGCTGGTGTGCTTATATATGGACAAAGTATGGAAAACTGCCAACAACCCGGAAGTGTACCTTACAATCTGGTGCGCCTTATAGGTGGGAGATTACTGTAATCCTGGGACATTGATGTTTCGTTTCTGAGCTGCAGCTTATTCTCCACAGCTTTTTCTGAATTTAAACAATGTCCATTTCTACACAAAATGCTGTGTAGGGATAAAATCATATCTTTAGTGGAACTGAATGCTAGAAAAAAGCTTTCCTTTCTTCAAAGAAAGTCAGGCTCCAATGCTTCTTGGGTTTAGAGAGAAAAGAAAATGTTTTTACTTTTTTTACATTTTCCTATAAGAAGTTCGTGTTCTTCTATTTTCCCTCTCAAGGTAGCTTCTTCAGATGTGAAAAATTTTCAGGTATGTATTAAATCCTGAGCAGAACAAATTGCCTATGGTTGTACAGAAAAAATGGAGGCTTGGCAGGTTATATGGTCATGTTCATTTTTCTTCATCATCTGAGTGTGAATGTAAAATTTATTTTGCTTAACTGAGAATTAAAATCTGGAAAAATGTTTGTAGTACTCTATGTGATTCAAGATTTTCTCTACTTTGAATAGTCTGCCATAAAAATATATGTGCTTTGAGGGATGAAGCAGAAAAATTGATCAAGAGTTTAAAAAATATTCTTTTTAAAGTATTTTTGAAAATGTGTTTACGTTAAAGCTTCTAATGAGATGCTAAGAAAATATATCTGATACAGTGCTGTGCTAATGTCCTCATTTTGTGAAAGTAGGTTTGACAAACTGAATTTCTCTGCCCTATTCAGCCTTCTTTATTCCTCTGTGATGGTTGAGAAGTCAGGGGAAATGAGTAATTGGAAAGGGTTTAGAGGATCAAACTAGCAAAGCAAGAGCTGGTTTTGATGTGAGGTACAACCTTCAGCAAGGGTGGTTAAAGCAGAGTAATCCTGGGAAACACTTGAAGAAAAACATTTCAGAATTGCAATTCCTTCTGTGCTTCTTGTTTCGTTTGAGGTTGGCTAAATTAAAATACTGTTGGGAATAAATTATGGAGCCTCTCCTACCAGCAAAAGCCTTTGTACAATCTGCTTTTATATCCACAGTGACAGAAACTGATTGGTGTTTATGTCTCCCTTTCCTATGATTCAGAGTTCACATAAGAAATTCAGTTGAATAATGATTTATCCTTCTCCACTCTCCCTTATTTGAACTGGTGGTTTGAACACTAGCTGTGTTTGGGGAGATTTTTGGGGATCAAGAAAGGACAGAGACGATCAATTAAAAGCACAAGTTTTATCCAGAGTTTGGAGTTTTTCAAACAGTATAAGCCTGTGAAACTCATACACAGATAAAACTTAATCTTCCCTGTTTTTATTAGTATTTAAAATTAGTTAACTCCACAGCATATATTTAAGTAATATGAAAATATAACATCCATCCTAGAGAGCAAAGATAACATCCTAATGAATGTCTCATATCCTTGGTAGTGTTCAGCATATCACCATAATTATTAAACACAGAAATGGATGCTTTAAGAACCCATGGTGTGTGCCCAATGCTTCACCAGATCTCACAGGCCTGTCTTGTAAGTCCTAATTAAAATGATATTGCAATAAGGAGAGATGATTCAGTGCTAGCAAGTACCTGTTAGTGTTGTTTCTTGTTTATGATGGAGAGTGATCATGATCTAAAGTAGTGTCTGTGCTGTGGAGCACAGCCTGGAGGAGCTGTGCAGATCTTTGGACACCACAAGGAACAGCTCCCTTGATACTCACTAGTGCTTTTCCTGAGAAGGGGCAGAATTTACCTTGGATCCAGAGATGTTTTCTGGCCAAGCTGGTGCATGTAGACGTGTGTCAGTGCTGATAGAGATCGAAATCCAAGTTGCTGCCTCTGTGAAGTGAGCCGTGTTCTCCAGCACTCAGCTGTGCTTGAGTGGTGGCTCAGACCAGATTGTCTTTGAGATGGTTTTCTCTGGTAAGCAGAGAATAGGTGAACTGCTTATGTGACAGCTTAGACACAAGGGAAAAACTTTCATCCAGCTTTCTTGCATTAATTAAAAGAAAAAACAAACCTGCACTGGTAAATGTCACTGAAAAGAAGCATCACTTTTGTGGCATTGTCAATGCCAAATAAATAGAACAAATTGGGTTCTTTGTTTAAAATTAATTTTTCATCAAAATTGTTTGGAAGTTTGCCCATGCTGCTGAAGCTTATGTACATACTCTGTACCCTCATCTAGACTTCAGCTGTTTTTGCCATATGTCTTTCTGAGCTTCATAGATGTGCCTATGATTTCCTCATTAAAATAATCCTTCCTCTATTTATTTATAGGCACAAAAGTACCCCAAAGCTCTTATAAGAATATGTAATATATATGTATATATAATATATGTGGATGTAACTGGCCTGTTACAAGGGACTGTTGAGGACTGAGGAGCTTTTTATTCCTGATCCTAAAGAACAAAGACTGATACAGCGCTGGATGAAATAAATGTGTGGTCTCTACGTTTTCACATTTTGTAAATACACAGTTAAGATTATGACAGTAACAGAGCTTATTAAAATTAATTTCGCACTGATAAGCCACACCTATTTCATTGAAGAATCGAGCTGATCCTGGAAGCGCAGCTAATCACCAGGTGCAGCTTATTTATGGACAAATTCTGGCAAAATGCCAACCTGGAAGTGCAAGCCGGCCAGCTGAGCTGCAGTCGGGTGGGCGGTGAGCCAGAGCCACTGGCAAGCAGGTAGTGGGCCACTGGCTTCGAGTGTATGGCAAGGGGGTGGTGTGCGGCTGGCTTCAAGAGTGTGGTGAGGGGGTGAGCCACCGGCTTTGCGCGGCGCGGGGAGCCACTGCCGCCAGTACCGGGGGTGGGAGTGCCGGGGCCTGCGGCACAGGGAGGATGCCTGGGGCTGCGTTTAAAGGCTTCACTGGTCTGTGAAAACTGTTGCAAATTGAGCACCTGACACCAAACCCCGCGATCAAGCGATTCTGTTACTAACTCATTACTTTGTTGCACATGGATCCTCTCTTAAAAAAAAAAAAAAAAAAAGTGCCTCTTCACCCAGTGCAGCTTATTTATGGACAAATTCTGTGGTCTTTCTGGCTACCCGGAAGTGCGGCTTATAATCAGGTATGGCTTATGGGTGTGAAATTACTGTAATATTCCCAGTTAAAAACATTTTTCTTAAATAACAGAGTCTTGTGTTTTGCTAACAAACATGTGGTCTGGCCATTCCATTAGTTACCAAGGTGCATACTTAGAAAAAGCTATCATGAGAAAGGTAGAAGAATTTTCCATGTCTTGTTCATGATTAGTTGAGTGATGTTAAGGGATCACATGTAATAGGTTAAACATCAGCCACAGTGATAGTAAATTCAAATGTCTGCCTTAAACAGGATTTCTGTGCCACAAATAGTGATGCTAAAAATATGGTCACACTTCAGTCACAAAAACATCAAAATCAAAATGCAAGAAAATGCATCTCAAATGAAGGAAATAATCAAGCAGTGGCACCAAATGTGTGCTTTGGGATTTGGTTTGATTTTAGTACTGAGAGTTCTGCCTTTCTACTACTGAAATAAAAGTTCTTGTGCAATCTCTCCAACAATACCAGCTTTGCTGTTCAGTTATTTCTGCTGCTGACATTTTTTTCCCCCAGGTATTATTCCCAATAATAAATCTGTCCCAAGAGAATAGGTAAGACACTGGCTCATGTAAGTACACCAGTCATTTTCAGGGGATAAAGGCCAACTAAGACACATTAGAATTTTTATTCAGTATATTCAGAAATTATCTTGGTAAATATGCTAGATCTTGTATCCACTGTCATTGTTTTCATAAACAAAAGACCAATCTCTTTTCCTGTAATAAGTAAGGAGGTAATATTTCTGCTTGTAGATTCTTCATCTTGTGAGCAGTAATGATTGTATACTTAACATACATGGTGGGTTTTGGTTTTGGTTTTTTTCCAAAGGGTGTAGTGGTTTTATGTATAGGTTTTTTTTTTTTTTTTGTAGAGCTACATCTTACTTCTTAACTGAAAAATTGTGCTTTTAAGGAATGTGGATGCCTGGATCCTTGATTTACTTTGATAGCTCTGTCCTAAGTTTGAATATCACATCTATTTATTACCCTTAATATTTTTCAACAAATACTAATTTTTAAAGATCAGTTCTATATTTAAAACACTTATATAAAAATTATAGCTGTGTTTTACGTATAAGCAGTACAATTTGTTCGTATATGCACATGAAGCCTGAAATATTGGCTTCTTTAGCTGTGAAATGGTTTTGGTAGTGGGTGGGCTTTAGAGGTGGCATTCCCCTGTGTTGCTCAGGGCAGGGGGTAGAGGATCAGAAATAAGGTCAAGCCTGGGAAGTAGAGAGATGGAGTAAAGGTGCTTTTAAGGTTTGGTTTTAATTTTCATTATCCTACTCTGATCTGTGTCTTGGTTTGAAAGTGAGGTGTTGGCTAAGAAAAGCAGGATCCTTTCTTGAAATGGAAGATGTAAACCCCTCCCTCCAAATTATTATAATTTTGATTATGAAGGGGCTCTCAGGCAAAGATATGGGAATAGGAATAACAGTTCTTTACTAGGAAAAATTAAAATAGAAATACACTACTACAAAGAGTAAACCCAAAAAAACCCAAATCCAAAACGCTGACAGAGTCAGAATACAACCTGACACCTGTCAGTCAGGATGTTGGTAGCAATCCCATTAAATGGTGGCTTCAGTCTTCCTGCAGTGATAGATGTGGTTCAGTTGAAGCAGTGCTCCTGTAGAAGTGCTGTTTTCCTCTGAAGGTCCAGTGATGATGTGGAAAGGTCCAGTTTTCCTCTGGAATCCAGGAGAAAGGGCTCCCTTGGTGTCCCAAAATCTCAGTTTTTATCTTGGTAGGAAAGGCTTGGCTCCTCTCCCTGGCTGGAGGATCTCTCAATGGGATGAAGTAATTTTGTCAGTTTTACAGTGGGACTCAATGGGCCAGTAGCAGAAGATATCTCCCTGGAGGAGGGATGCCTTGTGGAAAAGATAAAAAACAATGCCCCACCTGGTTTTAACAGAAGGTCCATCAGCAGATAATACCTCCCATGAAGATAAGGATCTCTGCCCCAACTGGTTTCAGTACATGGCAGTAGAACACAGACTTATGGTCACATCCTCTATTGCAACCTGAGACAATCTGATTGGTTACAAATTAAAGCCACCCAAGCTTCAATTACTGGTTGACAAAAGCATGGCATTACAGTCAATGATTCTTGACAAACCTGGCAGTTGACTTTTTCCAACAGGTTCCATGTGCATAGAAAGGGAACACCTTCATCATTTTTAGCTACAAAATTTTAGTAGCTTTTTAGCTAGCTGGGATAGAGGAGGAGAAGACAAGTTGATGAATCGAGGTTGTGAATGAAGGGTGCAAAGATAATCTGATATAAATTCTGACTGCCTCATACTATAGTGAGTGGACTGAATTGAAACACAAAAGGATTAAATCTCTGGGCAATGTCTCATTGGTAGTTTGCTTTTCATAGGAGACTTGGGAGCCAAGGGAGCTGAGTGTTATTTACTATGTGGAATGGGAGTGCTGGTATTTTTAGGCAAAATCCCAGTAAACTATTATTTTTCTACCTGAAAGATATGGCTTATGCAGCAGGCTTCTGGTATAGCTGCTTCCATGCTATATCCGTTGCCCATTTTTACACATCCTTTTATGGGGCAGGGGTTCTGCTACTGACAAGCAAAACATTAATGAGACATACTTAAATTTTTAGGCTGCCATGCAGAGAAACTAGCCAGTATAAATTCTCTGTAGTTACTTGCATTTTCTCTGCTATACTGCTTCTGATACCTTGTTCTCTGCTGTGGATGATGGCACTCACCTTTTTCCAATATAATGGCTGAGTAGGTGTAGAATGTGCAGCAGTGGCAGATTCAAAGAGCATTTTCTGTAAAGCAGTGTAATAAAATATTTACAAGATTTGATGTAATGAGCTAGGCAATTGTGTGTGAATTGTACTGTCTTCAATTGGTTGGAATAGGCATGCATGCATTTACAGAATCTCCTTCAGAATGGTTTCCAAACCATGTTTTATGGAGCAAGAATAGTTACTTTCTCTGTGAAGTTTCATTCCATCGCATCACAATGAAAGAGAAATATTTACAGTTGAGCTTGGGAAAAAGGAGGTTAAAAATTATATAAAGACATATAAATGAACTTATATAAGGTTATGTGCATTTTGAACCTGCCAGAGGTGCAAGAACAAGCTTTTAATATTGGAAGATTTGGGCAATTTTATGTTATTTCACCTTTCCTTCAGTGCTTTTGGTGTGAAACTGCAGGAACCTCTCACCTTCCCTGCTTAGCTGACCATCTTCTAGAAAGCTGTTATTTAAAGCTTTTTTTTCTTTTTTTTTTTTTTTTTCTTTTGCCTCAGTGCTTGCATTATAAATGTGTGCAAATGCAGTGTTTATTGTCCAGTGAACTAGCAGTTTTCGCAGGTTGGGATACAGATTTCTGTTCACAGATGGGACAAACCTGATTCTATTCTAGCAAATTACTCAATTTATTAGGCAAAGGTGTGCAAATCTAGACCAAGAGATGATCACTGGCTTCCTATTTTGTATGGGAAAAGGAGAGAGAATTTGGTTCCACCCTATATGTCTGGAGGGAGAGGTCTAATGGTGCAAAAAGCAATTAACTAGTTCTGCCGCAAAATTATTTTTGGCTATGTAAAAATACTACATCCATTCATTTTGAAGTATTTTCTGAACTAAGGAAAGGAAGGACCATAAATATAAGAACTGAGACTGCTGGTTCTGATATAGAGTTCTAATGTAAAATTATCCAAATACTCTAATGTCCAAACTGCTCAGTTCCAAAAGAAAATGGATTCGTCTTTCATCAGTCTTTGTTGGTATTGCTTTTAGTCTAACAGTGTAATCTTCTCAATGCAGACAGTAAAATGCTTTCATCTTCCTGTTAGCCACTTGGCATTGCTTTCTGAAGTTACAATTAGCTGCCTTATTTGAAGAAATTATTGCAGCCACTGAATTCTTTTTGTGTAGAGGAATTTAATCTGAATTTTATTTTAGCTGAGCCTGCATTCTCTCTCTGACTTTTTGGATTGTATAGGAATGTGTGTTCAAGTATGTTTATTAAGAATAGCATATCTAGCCTTATTTATAAATGAAAAAGGGAAAGGTTTATCTACAACTCCTATAAATCCAGTAACCTGAAACATGCTGTCATATTTTTCACTGTTCTAGAATGATGGATTAATGTGCAATTAGTATTAATTTTAACTGGAGTTTGATCCCTTTGACTGTTAGACTTTGCATTGATGTCTTTTCTGTGGCCTCACTTAATGGGAACAAAGCTGTGAAGCAGTTGTCTGTAGGAATATGTATTAGGGAAGAACTGGCCTTAATTTATGCTCTTCAAATGCTTATTTGTAGTGCAGTCTGATTAGCTCAAAATTTGAGTGTTTTTGATTTGCAATGTATGCAATTACAATTAAAAAGTGGGGAGCAGGGGCTGGTGACAGGTTGCTTTTTCATAATCATCTACCTGAAAAAAAAAAAAGATAAATTTGTCTGTGAAACCACAGAAATTGGATCTACTGACATCCTACTGGCCAATTTGAAATCCCCCGTATGCTTGAAAGAGTTGGTGAATGCTCCAAAAATAATGAGAAGTGTTTATAAAAATTTACTCCAGCTTTGATCCATGCTCTGGAAGAACTGTGCACACCTTCAAGAAAATGCATTCATTTCTTTTGAAGTCTCATTGATTTTTAAATGAGAACCTGGAAAGTGGTGAAGAAGCAAAACTTATTCTTCATAAAAGCAAGAAATGCCTAAATAGCATTACTGACTTCAGACAATGAGGAGGTACAGGCCGAAGGGAATTTCCTTTTTCTGCCTGTGTTGTTTTGTCTCACACAATCTTGTGTCTGTAACATATGCAAAGTATTAGCAGTGCTAAGCAGATTCTTAAACCCCAAAGAGGGGCAGGAAATTATAAGTGTAATAAGATTTGCAGAATAGTCAAGTGATTTATGGACCCTGCTGATTTCTAAGGCCTTTTGTGGTAAAGCAGAGAATAGGCAATAGCCTTTAGGCATCATTAACTTTGACTTGTTTTTGTATATACTACAAACAGATAAACTGATTTTTTTTCATTTTACAGTAGGAGCCAAGGCACATCTATTTCTCCGTAAACTCAGTTGAAATGTGAATATAATTAAAATAACCGTTAAAAAAAAAGTTAATTTGTTCTGGAATGGAGAATGCACTATGTGCTGTGAGTTACTGTCTCTAATGGAAGCCTTCAATATTTTCTTTTATTTTGTTTTAAAATAATTACAGAGTTTCTATGCACAAACAATATTTAAAAATCCATAAAATTCTGGTTTGTCCCCCATAGGTTAATAGCTTAGTTATCCATGAAAAACAAGGTCATTTATCATGTTGGCATAGGCTAGATATTCCTACTTTTAAATGCTGTCTTAAGAATTGTATGTGAAAGCAGCAAAACCTGCTTTTGGCCATTGGCAAAAAGAATTGTGTTTTTCAGTGTGGTTGCAGGAGGCAACAAGCAGTGTAGTCAGCCACTGTATTACAGACTACTGACAAAGCAAATTCATACATCATCTTGTCTCTAGTCCATTGAGTGAAGCTTACCTGACGTTTCACTCCTTCTGATCATTATTTTTTCTGCAAAATAAGGTATAACCTCTCATTCAAGCAGTGTCATAAAGAAATCAAGTAGACACAACAGTACCTGAGGACTGATACATGCTGCATGAATCGAGCTGTAGAAGCGCTGATACAAAGTTTGTGATGACTAATACTGATATTACCATGGAATTTTTTGAATAGTTGTGTCATTGAAAGCATTAATTGAATGACAATCTGAGAATGCTTGTGACATTTGACTGCTTATTTGTCAGCCTGCTTCTAGCAGGCAGGGTGTGTTTTGCGATATATGTGGTAGGAAGCTTTTGCAAATCTTCGTGCATAGCTGCACTGTGGGCCTGCCTCTTTTGTGATGTGTTCTAAATACAGTAATTTCACAGCTATAAGACACACTGGATTATAAGGCACATTTCCAGGTGTTGGCAAATTTCGGAACTTTGTCCATATATAAGGCACACCGAACTATAAGGTGCATTTTTTTTTTTTTTTTTTGCAGGGAGGATCCTCGCACAAGAAAGTAATGAATTAGTAACGGAGTTGTGTGATCACAGGGTTTACTGTCAGATGCTCAATTTGCAAACATTTTTCACGGATTGGCACAGATTTTAAACGGAGCCCCAGGTGCCCTCCCCATGCCATGGGCCCTGGCACTCCTGTCCCCAGCGCTGAGTGCCGCAGCTCTCACGGCTTGCACTTCTGGGTTGGCAACCTTCCAAACTTTGTCCATATATAAGGCACACCAGATTATAAGGCACACTTCTGGGTTTCGATCAAAATTTTAGTCAAAAGGGTGCACCTTATAGTCTTGAAATTATTGTATTTTCTTCTGGTCCAGTACAGAGGGGCAGCAAATCTTGCAGCTCTGCCACATGTTCAGAGCAGTGAGACACCCACTTCATTCAGCTTTAAATGCACTGTCCTGACTGGAGTAGGTTCAAGACTCTTCCTTGGGCTGAATGTGCTTTTAAGAATTCACTGACATCACAGCTGAAAGTGGTGTTCTCATGCAATTAACAGTGCTATTAATAGCTGTGACTTCACTCAAGCACAGACAAACACAAGTTTCCCCTCATTATATTCTGAGATTTTTTTGTCAGTATCAGATTTTTCCCTGTACTCCACTATAATGTTGTCCGTGTTTTTTACAGATTTCTAATTGTTAAATGCAACCAAATGTTACCTTATTTAAAATCTTGCAATTCCCCAGTGTGATCAACTTCCTCATAGTTTTTGATCTGCATTTATGAGAGAAGGTACATGAAATGAATTCTGTCTTTTTGCTGTTAGCCTATGCTGTCTTAGATCACATAAAGCTCTTTCTTGGCCAGAGAGTGAAGCCAAGCTGTCTGAAATGATCTCAAAAGATAAAATCGAATGCTTTTCTGAGGTAGTGTCTTTGAAGTATGACTTAGAGAATAACATGTTACACTGTGGGGTTGTGGGGGTTTGGTTGTTTGTTTTGTTTGGTGGGGGAATCAATGTTTTATTTTGCTGAAGTGCAGTGGCTAATGAGATCCTGAGGTCTGTCTGTGCTGATGACAAGTGTGAGTGCAAACATAACCCAGCTCAGGTTTCAAGCACAACTCGGCACAGAGTTCCAGACTCTCTGTAGGGGCAAATTCCCACTCAAGTCATGGCTAAGAAACTTTGTATTTGTAGCAAATTCCATGCTATTGCAATTCACCTGCAGCTGCTGCCTTAGGAACTGGAGATCTACAAAAGTGACCTGGGCAACATTTTGCCACCCTTTCTGGGTTCTGCTGAAATTTAGATGGGATTTTTGCTTTTTTAGCTGTAATTTTTGGTTCATGTGACAAATCAGGTGACTTAGAACTACAGCATATATTCCTCATGGAGTTTTATTCAAATAAGCAAAAATTTTGCCAACATGAATGAGTAATAAGAGAATACTTGCAAAGAATAAAAATGTCTGTCTGGGACAAAACTAAGAAAGCATATTTAAAAACTATCCAGGTCTGTATGTGTCTGAAGGTTGTGGGGAAGGACAGGGTTATTTGTAGGCATGGCAAACTGAATGTGTCCTAACACTTCAGGTGCAAGGATTTGGTGCCATGAGGATGTAAGTGCACCACTGGAAGGATTCTGTTTTCAAGGGGTTTTATCTCCTCTTTCAAAACCCATGCATTTATTAACATACTTTCTTAGAACAAATAAGCAAACATTGCTTTAACAGTGAGCAGAACCTGCCATGCAAAATAACTGTGAATACTTCCCTGCTGGAAAGATAATTCTCCAATTAGCCTCCAACCATTCAGTGATTGAAATTTTGTAGATGCAAATAATTTTCAGATTATTTAAGTCACTTAAAAATAAAATAAAGTATTCCTGTGGAGCTCATTAATAGAACTCATTTATAGCTGGGGTGTTTCTCACTCCAGATCACATCTGGCAGGAGGAAAATGTATTAATTCTCCTTATCTTACAGTGGTGCCAGGCTGATGAAACAAACACATGTAGAGGTACAGTAATTTCACAATTATAAGCCACACCTGATTATAAGCTGCACCTCCAGGTAGCCAGGCAGACCTCGCGATTTGTCCATATATAAGCCGCACCTGAATATAAGCCTTTTTTTTTTTTTTTTTTAAAGTGAGGATCCATGTGTAACAAAGTAACAAATTAGTAACAGAATTGCTGCCAGATGGGTTTGGTGTCAGGTGCTCAAGTTGCAACAGTTTTCCTAGACCAGAGAAGCCTTTAAAGGCAGCCCCAGGCACCCTCCCCATCCGGCTCTCACTTCTGGGTTGGCATTTCACTGGGGTTTGTCCATAGATAAGCCGCACCTGAATATAAGCCGCACTACTGGGGTAGGCTGGATTCTTCAATGAAAAAGGTGTGGCTTATAATCAGGAAATTACTGTAATTCTTTCCAGTATTGAAATGTATGTGTTTTATTGGAATATGAGAGTGATAGAGGCAGGGATCAAGGCAGTAATTTATATAATGGCCTCTCACATTTTGTATTCCTCTTTTCTCAAAGCCTCTATAGATGGTGACAATGCCTGTCATTTGGGTTTATCCTGCACAGTGACCATGCCCTTTTAGATCAGGAATTGTGCTCCTTTGTCTCCCTCTCATGGAGAAGCCACCTGCCATATCCCACAGCCTGCTCAAGCAGTAGGAGCTTCTTTACTTCTTTAACTTTGAAGCTTGGGATTAGTTCTTGCAAAATCTGCTGTGACCCAACTCTTGAGTTAGAGTGTAGTGGCTTATGGGACAATGAAACTGGCCGGAGGAAGAGGGCTAAAGCAAAGAGTGCTCAATTCCACTGTGCCCCCATCTGCTGATGGAGTTTTCAGCCAGAGCTTGTTGTTTGCCTGAAGAGGGGATGTGTGCAGAGAAAAAATCACCTCAGCTGCAGGAGTGGAGAGGCAAGATTCTCTGAAAGTGAGAGATGCTGTTAAATGGCCTTTGGCACCACCACTCACAGCCCAAAGGGAAAAGGCAGAGAGACCATGGCCACTCCAGCTCTGCCCAGATCTGTCTGTGGGCACTTCTGTATTCACGTGCGCTGGATTTCCTTGGGGTTCTTCCAACATAACACCCTGTTGGACCAAGGGACATTTGTAATGCTCAACACAGTTTAAGCCTGGAATTATCTAGAGCTTAGTTAGGAAGAACATTCCAGCCAATCCCTATGCATTCCTCTTCAGGGTCTGTGTCATCCCTTGCCTGATGTCAGACTTGATGAGTAGAGCTGTTCTCCTTGTGTTTTTATGGTGAAGGATGTCTTGCCCTACAACTTTGCTAATAACTTTTTTGTGCTCAGTTGGAGGGCTTTTAACATAGGTACTCAATTTTCAATATCTTCCATGATCATTAGCTCTCTTCAATTATTATCAACAAAAGTGATTATGCCTATCCTAACAGTTGGCAAAGGGAGGTGTTGCTCAGTATAAGAATTATGAGTGGTGTTACTGTAAGAAGGCTTCTAACCAAATACATCTTTTCAGATAAAAAAATTTCCCCTACTGCATTGCTTGTAGATTCCTAATTGCTTTTATATAATAAAACATTAAAATAAATTTGATGTAGTAAAACCAGATATAGCCTTATTAAATTAGAAGACTTGAACATTCATTATAATTATATTTAAATTGTTTTTATGATCTTAAAACAACCATGTATGGGATTGAGAGATGGATGTTTGCAATATTAGATAATGACAATATTAGATCAAAGCTGTTTGTGTCTTTCAATTACCTCATGCAGTATTGCTGAATTTTCAATTACCATAGTAGCGTGTTAGTAGAGTTGAGTGTGCTGCCTCCCCAGTGCGCCACCTTCTCCTGTAGTTTCATCTCATCTGCAGTGCAGGAGAGCTCAGTTGCTCAAATGCGGTAGAACCGATGTTGTTTACCTGAGGAGGAATCAATTTCCAGTTGCACTGTGGTTTTCAGGAGAGGCAGCTTGTAAAACAATCCTGTTTCCTGGCAGGTTCAGATACAGTGATTTGCTCCTATCTAGATAGGAAGAGGTATACAAAGCTCCTTCTCATAGTGTCACACTCTGTGCTTTGCTAATTTGCAGGATCTTGTTTATCTTCTCAGTTGAGATAAGGAACAAGCCCACCTTGAATTTCTTGCACAGCAAGGAATATTGTTCTGGTGCAAAGTTAATACCTTAAAATTGCTTCCTTGTGTTCTGCTTTAGTAAAGATTTCTCGTTTCTCTATGTGCTGTCCTCAGCTAATAGAGTGAAAAGTGTCCATTTTCTTCAGCCCTTCTTTTCCTTTTAAGCTTTCTGCCAGAAATGCCAATATGTTCTAGCTTTCATTCGCTGTAATGAATGATATAATAAATACGGCTGCAAGCAAAAGGAATCCGTTTTCATCCAGACCACCTTTCTTTTAATCTTGCCACAGGGTGAAGCCTAAAGACTACAGCTAGATGAAAGTTTCATGTTACAGGCTTCATAAAAGCAGCATAACTGCTTTAAGTCTCTAAATTCTGCAGTAAATATAAAGCAAAGGGTTTTCTCTGTCCCTTTGTATGTTCTCTGTGAGAAACCTCTGAGCTGCTTCCAGGTAATGTTTGACTTCTTTTTCGGCATGCTCCTTTTGAGTCTTTTGAAATCTATTAGGAGTAAGAGCTGGAGGAAATTTTCAGTGGTGATTTGCTCTTCGTAATGTCCCCATGAGAACTCATTTCAGCAGTGATTTTGCTTTATTTAGTGACAATCAAATAGAACCTTTATTTCCAGGAATATTTTCAAATCTTTGTACAAAGGTGCCTTCAAGACTGAGTGACCTCTCTGTTCTGTCTTGCAATGGAAGTAGTCTCCACCCTTCATCTCATCACACAAGTAACGCTTACAGAATCAGGTTCCACTGAAGAGGGCTTGTAATTTTAAAAGGCTGTATGTTTTTACATTTTTTGTCCCTTATAATGTATTGTTTCTGGGTTCATTACTCCAGATATCTCACCTAAATGTTTTTCTGTGGTCACTGTCTCATAGATCTAGGCACTCTAGAACTTGTTGTGTTTAGATAGAATGGGTAAGGGTTGCAAATTATAAATCTTGGAATGTATGAAGTAAAGAAAAGTATGTCACATAAAGTAGAAATTTGCCTAGTGGAGTTTGGTAATTCTTTGGAATCAGTGGCTACAATCATTAGGAAAACAATGCTAAAATTCTGTTTGCACATACTTGTGAAATAGAATGAAAAGTATTAGAATTGAAATGAGGAATGCAGCCCTAATGTATATGCTGAACAAAAATTTTAGAAAATCAAGCAGGAAATAATTAGGTTTGAGTTTAAGCTCTTACTAGAGCTGGTTGAAAAGAAACCCATCCATTTGGCATGATCCATGAATTCCTTAATTCTTTTGTGAATCAATAAAATTCCACACTTTACATACAGCACTTTTGTAAAGTATGCTGTTGAAATGGCACCTTTCTGCTAACACAAGTGGTTTGATGGCTGTACATGTGTGCCCCCGCAGGTACACAAACACAAATCTCTGTTTACCTGTCATGGCAGAAATTCAGCCCAGCTCTGGGACTAGAGAGTGTCCCTGCGTTGCCTCACCCTTCCTTTGAGGACACCTGCTACACTTGAGAGATTTTAGGATTAGTGCAGAGGTGACTCATCACCCTTTGTCAGCTTGGGGAAATTCAGTACAGCTTCCAGAAGTTCCCATGGGAGCAGTCAGTGTATGTTACTTTGAGGTCACTGAATCTGGGAATTAAAAGGTTCAACAGAGCTTATAGGGCAGGTGGCTTACAAAAACGCTGATGTGAAATGTGCTGCAAGCTGCTGTTGCTGGTCTGAAAGGAGGAAATGAGCCTGTTCTAACAGCAAACCATGGCTGGATTGCTCGTGGTTTAAAAACTCATTTTATGAATGTGCCTATTTCACAAAAATCATGTGGCTCCGAACTTGTTAAACTCTCTTTTGAAAAGTAATTTGAAATTTTGATTTTTCTATATGTTATTCTGGAAGACTTTTATTATTATTATGCATAATGTTATAAAATATGAATTGGTGTTGCCATTTCTGCATAGGCTTTCAAGAGGCAAATGTTGAGAAAAAATGCATTTTACTTTAGAAGTACTTGCTGTAAATCACATGTGATATAGAGTATAATATAGTTTTAGGGGATCATGGATCATCTATATCCCAGTTAACGCATTCTTATGAGATTCTTTGTGCTTATTACCTTATAAATTTTACATTTGGTTTTTTTTTTGTTTTTTTTTAAATTTTGCTCAGATGGGGATATGTAGCAAAGGCAAGTTAACTTCCTTTGAAATGTATCAGGATTGGTATTGAAAGTAATCCAGATCACATGACAGCTGTTGAAGGTACTCTAGATGGCATGAGCAAAAAAAGATGTTTTGAGCATCATCATACTTCTCCTGAGAGAATTCAGTGATGTAGGAGGTTTACAGATCTTTAAAATGTCTTCAACAGGTCCCATAATTCCTAGCGTTTAACTCTGGTGAGGTGTCTGCCAGGAAATTGTTAGTAGGTGTGGAATAATTTGTAGCTACAGTTTTGAACTTCTCACCAATTTCTGGAGCTTAACATTTACAGATTCAATGAGAGTTCCATATGTAGAATATTCCTAGAGAACCTATTCTATCAATAACAGTGGGACTTGTTTCATATTTCTTGACACAGTGAATAGCTACTACAGAGATCCATATTTTTTTTTTACCATAAATTCAGTGTCTATGAAATTCAGTGAGACCATGGTTTAGAAAGGTTTGCGATAAACATTCAATATGAAACAATGTAGATGAAAAGATTACATAACAGGAAGATTACATATGGCACTAGTGTAAATTCTGGTCTTTTAGAATTTATCTTGTTGGCCATTCATGATGTTGCCTACTTAGACTAAATAGGCACAAATAAGCTCAACCAGATTTTCTATAAATTTTGGGGGTTTTGAGGGGACTTTTTGCACATACGGAAGCCATTCTAAAGGAAAAAACAAATCAAAGTTTGGGAGATGGACAGGGAAGAGTTGTATTCTGTTCACCCAGGAGAATCACAAGCCACACCAAAAATCTATGCTTTGACAAGACTTGCTCCTTAATTTTCCTTAATTGAGGAAAAGTTGGAAACCAAAAAAAAAAATGCGGTTGCATGGGCCAAATGCAATCATTTGAACCCCACTAGGTTTGTCTGAAGCTATTATGAACAGTCTCATTCTTATATTTCCTTTAAGGATGTTCAAGGGAATTGTTTTGGCCTTTGAGAGAAAATTAGTTTTGGTTTTGATTGTAAATCATAAGATCTTTGCCTCTTCATGATTAATGAGATAAGCTGCTTGAATGACTGCTTAATTTAGTGATCTGAGATTTAGAGAACTGCTTTGAGAGTATTGGTAAGTAAATTCGTTCACAGTGTGAGAGGTATTTAAAATAACAGCAGTATCTTGAGAAAGACTGCTCTCCACTTAAAGGATGTAATATTGCTAATAAAAGTCGGTGTGTGTGCAGGAACTAGAGCTGTACTGTGTCACTCTGCTTAATTTAGAGCAGCCAGTTATAGCTCAGGATGATTGCCATTAAAAGCCAATTTTGCCATTGCAATCAGTGTTGATGTCATATTTTATTGATTACACAATCTCTGAAGGCAACAGGAAGGGAAGCCAGAAAGTTCTGCCATGCCATTGGAGAAGCTGTTTCCAGGTCTTTGGACGGTCTGAGTGATTTGCACACATTTGCTTCTCTCACCAGTTTGTGGGTTCACCCAGTAACAAGGCTGGGCAGATCTCCAGAGGTACAGGTGGGGAACAGCACCAGAGCTGCTTTATCATCTCGGCCCTCTTCTGCTTCTTGAGTTCTGTACAGCTGGTGGTTTAATTGATTACTTTCCCATCTTCTTTTTCTTTGGCTGAATTGCCCATAGTAAAATACCCTTATATCCCACACATCCTTGAAAGCTGTGCATTCATTTGAGTTTGAGAATGGTTGTGCAGAGCAGCCAAAAGAAGAGTTGTTTCACTGAGATCTGTGTGTTCCTGTCCAGTCTCAGCAGAAATGTACATCTCTGCAGGACTGTAGGTCTCAGGAGCTGCAATACGTTTCTATCATTTTCAACTTTTATCATTTCCTAGCATGTTTTGGGGGCCTGTCCAGAGATGTTGACTGCCATGGCTCTGGACTTCTACACTTGGTTTCTTATGCATGGTCTGATCAGTGTGGGAGGGGTAAAGAAACAGATTTAATGACTGTGCTTGTATGAATTGCCATGAATTTTGTCTCTCATCCAGAAGTTACAGCAGTTGTGTATTGGTCAATGCTCAATCTCAGTAGATTTATACTGGGTTTAATAAGACATTTAAGGGGAAATGATGCAAATCCTGTGTTTCTTTTGCTTGGACAAACTGTTAAAAAAGCAGCTTACAGCTTAATGTTGTTTAGTGAAGTCTGTTCAAGCAGATTTTCTGCCTGTCATGTTGACCCAGGGAATGACATATTATACAGTATTTGTCATTATTTGGTTGGTTTGTTCCTGATTTATTACCTATGCAGTAGTCGATAAATGCTCTCATAATATGCAGAGTGTAAATAAAAATAGCTAACTCAAAATAGTGGTTTCATTTGAGTTACCTGGTTTTTGTTGCATTTGACTCTGTCATAGAGTTGCCAAAAAAATTCTGGCAAAAAACAGGAAGGCAGTGAGTCTTTAAACTTAACAGTCAAAATCCTGCAGTCCTGAGAACTTTTTCCGCCTATCTTACTGGTATTTGCCTCTTCTACTTGTTCCCTTGTAAGTGGCTGTATCATCAGTTTTGTTTACATCTTAAAAATAAGTGAAATGCAGTTGTCTCACTTTTTCTATTGCCTCCTTTTAATGTGAATGTTGTCTAATGATACGTTTCTACTCTTCCAAGAGCTAGGCTGGTTAATTTGAAGAATTCACCAGCAGCCCAGAGCAGTGAGTGCTTGTAATTGCCCACCTGGTGTGCAAGATATGCCTTTATTTAATAGAAAACTTCAAAAGCTCAGTGAGTTTAATTAAGGTTGTATGGAAGAATAAAAGAGAGATTGAAAAGGCAGAAGTGGAAGGTGGGAAAAAAATCCAGAACTGCTAAAACTGTTAGAATCTTTCAGGAAAGCTTTTTCAGGTGAGTTCTTGAGCATCAGCACAGGACTCAGCTGCAGGGCAGGACTGCAAACAGCTGTGTCCTGGGTCAAACACAGGCACAGGATCTAAAACAGGTTATCAAGCTGGAAGCATTTGGAACCAATCCCTGAAGATACTGGGTAGAGCTCAGACACAGAAGAATGTTCATTTGTACTGGAAATCTGAATCTTTGCAGTGGCTACTTGACAAAATGGGCAACACCCTTGTTCTGGTAGCCCTGGGGTCACTTGGGCAAACTGAAGTTTGTTCATGTGATTTTATTTCTGTATATATGTTCTAAAAAAGATTCTTAAATGATATTGCATGCAATCCAGTGATGATTTGCTGATATGGACAGAAAAGGCTGGTGTAAAATTTATGAAATGCAAAGAATTAATAATTGAATGTTGTAATTCAGTATCTCAGTTTTCACTGTGATATGGAGCTAAAGTTGTAGCAGAAAGAAATGCCAAGTCATCCAGTTCGTGTGACATATTAATTTGAATGATGTGGAAATTTTCTGTGGTTTTAGTATGAACACTGAGATGTCAATTTGGCTCAAGTTCAAAATCCTATGATAGATGCCTTATTCAGCCTGTGTTTGAGAAGGAAAGCATGAAGAAGCAAAGCAAAAATAATGAAGTAACAGGATTTAAAATAAATAAACACCTAACTCAAGGAAAAAATTTATGAATAAATAAATAAAATTTTGATTTGTTTTTAAGATGATGAACAGTGGGATCAGGAGAAAACTATCACTTCAAACATATGCATGTGGTTAAGTCTGTATTTAGACAAATGCACTGTCTTTTTTGTATACTTCATATATTGAAATCTGAGTATAGTTCCCGTTAAAGTCATC
Source organism: Sialia sialis (assembly GCA_009812075.1). Taxonomy (NCBI): domain Eukaryota; kingdom Metazoa; phylum Chordata; class Aves; order Passeriformes; family Turdidae; genus Sialia; species Sialia sialis. The sequence continues at coordinate 16,866,831 of VRYO01001366.1, forward strand.
AGTCAGGTGTGGCATGGGCTGCAGATTGAGGTGGTGCTATAGGCATGGCTTCTGCATCTGCTGCACTGTTATTCATTGCTCTTTGCTGTGAAGGATGGAATCAGACACATTTTTAAAATAATTTGTAAGATTGTAAATAATTATGCTTCCATTTCTTTGTACATATTTTTTCTTTTGAGCTTGTTTGTATATTTTAAACTGATAACAAGTGGTAGAATCTGGCCATGGATATTGTTTTCTCTTAGATGAAATGCCATAAGAATTAATATCAAGGGATATTTAAAATTTATATTCAGATATTTTCTTTTTTTTTTTTCTCTAAGCAACTTGCACAGAGTTTTTCATGTTGTTTGTTGTGATAGCAGTAATGACTTATCATGATCTTTCAACTTTTCTGCAGTGCTGCGTAGTCAGCTGTAAAAGGATTTTTTACAGCTGTAAAAGGATTTTATGTAATCATAGTGAATTTCCTGAATTGCTCTAAGGCATGGAGCTGAATAATGTATGCCGAAATAACTTTATTTACTGACATGTTGTGTTTGAGACTTGTAGGGAAAAAATTGAATGTCCCCTTGCCATAGATATGTAATTTTAAAAGGAGAATATTTCTTAGGTAGAAGATTAGGAATTAGGCCAAAGAAAGCCAAGCATTTATCTCTTTCTAAATGCAAATATATCAATAATTGGACCCTTTTACTGGGGCGCTGCAGAAATGGCTGATGTCAGTATTTGCTTGACTGTGGGCTACTCTGCCACCTTTATTTCTGTTCCTAGCTCTTGGTTTTGTTGCTGCTAATCCTCTGCTGAAAATCTCATAAATGTCATTGTGGGTAAAGCACTTAACCATTTCTTTCCAGTTAGACATGGTTAAGTCTTGACCTGAGGAGAGCTGAGTACCAACTGAAAGAGCAGGTTTATAAAAGAAGAAGAAAAAAAATTTTCTCAAAGTCTTTGTTTGCTCAGTTTTCCACATATATTTTAGCAATGCTGCAGCACCAAGAACCACACAGAAAGGTTATTATCTAGCTCTGAAGAGAAAAGCTGCCTTTGGATATAGCTCAGGTATGGTTTAGCCTTGTTTGAGCTGATTACTGGCATGGCCACAAGCACAGATATCTTTTCTTTGTCTCCAGCTGTTAATGCGTCCTTTTCATCATGTCCTTCGGTTTTGTAATTTTGTCCATTTTCTCTGAGCTCGGTTTAGCTCGGTTTCTTTTTTTTTTTTTTTTTTTTTTTTTTTTTTTTTTTTTTTTCAGGGGAATTTAGTTTTGTTCTCCTCAGTCTTTGTAGTATATTATTTATTATATGTTGGCATTGGTGAGACCCCCTTCTACTTTTTCATCACTTGTGAAATTGGTATCTGGTTTGTTTTGTTTGATGAGATGCTTGAAATAATGAAGTTAGGTTTAAGTCATCTGCAGTTCTTACCTAACCCTTCACATTTTTGCTCAGCAATTTAATGGCTTCTTTGTCTGATGGTTTCTCTGCAGTGGCGAGGAAATGTGTAGATAATGAGAAAACAGGAAGTCTGTTCCTTCCATGGGTCTGCATGGTTTGGAGTAATAAATCATACAGCCTGAAAGATTTAATGTTTGATTCTCGATGTGCCTGCAGTAGGGAACTCAAATATTCCTCCCAGACCCCTCACTAGGACCGGTGCTATTCTATATAGTCTGTAATTTTGCTGTTCTGTAAAGACTTGTCTGATTTCATCATCTTTCTCTGTTTTGACGTGAAGTGAGATTTGAAGGCTGGTCAGACTGTCTGTGGAGGTGAAGCATTCTTAGTATTGTACATCATGGCTTGCCAGGTGCTAGATGTTTCACTAATTTTCTGACTTTCCAAGGGGTTTATACCTTCATAAAATGAGAGCTGTACAGTGAATTTCAGATGCTAATTTACTTGTCTTAATTGAGAACTAGGCTTTCTGCTGCAAATGTTTATCTAAAGAGAATGTATTTATGTCAATTGTGTGGCAAGTACTGGATGCATATTCTTGTGTGCAAGCAGCACCATCAATTTTCAGCTATCACTGAACCAAGTCCTGAGCTCATGCTGTCTGTTGGTGTCAGTTCAGGTGAGTGAATTCACCTGATAAATAGTAATAAGTATAATAGAAGCAGTAGTAACCTAACAGCACGCTTGATGTGTCAAATAGAGCATTTTTATGGCCAAACAAGCATTTAATTTTTGTAATAACCGATGATTTGTGAAGCTGATGCTGCTTTGAAAGGGAAAGAGATGAGAAGATTCTCGACAAGCTGTATTTGCTGTCTGGTTACAAAAGCCATGTTTTGCTTTGTTGCTATTACAGCATCAACAGGAGGGAAGAGATTGCTGTCTTTTGTTAGAGGTGGCTGCAAATTGTACTCCTGTTATGCTCAGAAAAAGCCATTCCTCTAGAGCCTTAATGTTTCATAAAATTATACAGAGTTTTGATGGGGAAGAAAGACAACGGAGAACACCCTTTAAAAAGTTTTAAAAGGTTGTGTCTCAACATTTATGAGAAGAAGTTTGGGTGTTCTGTGTTTTTAAAAAGCAAAATAGTTGCCATTGAATTGAAATGGTTATTAGGGACTTGCAATGGGGTTTTTTTGGTTGTTGTTTTTTGGTGGCTTGTTTTTTTTTTTCCCCTTGAAAATTGAGTTTTCTAGTTATCTTTAAGAAAGAGTTTTGACACTTCTGAAAGGGGACAGGATGGAGAAAAATAAGACTTTCAAAGAGATCTGCAGAGCAATTTCTATTAATTCACTTCATAGTATATAATGTTAAGATAATAAGGTTGCAGATAAGGTGTCACATTCTCATTTGATGCCACTGCATAATGCATTCTCCAAGTTACAGATTCATTCCAAGCCTGAAGCTTAGAGAATTGACTAAGTTTTCTGTTTTCTAAATTCTTTTTGATCTTGACCGTGGGCATATTTCAGCAGCAATAAATGATTATTCAGTTTGATTTTGTTAACTTAGAGTATTTTAGTTCATGTTTCTGAGCCACTAGGTTTCAATTTTACTTCCCCTGGTAACCCCTCTGGGAAGGGTGACACAGGGACAGTTTTAAAATCTAGCTCAAAGCCAAATGGAATATTTATGGCAAAATCAGTTCTCTGATGTCATTTCTGGGTATGAAGAAGTCCTATCATTAGAGCACAATCTGCTCTTCCTGTACGGAAGTGCTGCCTTGTGAATGATGCACAAGATTATGTAGCAAAGTGTCTGTTTATTTTCTTTTAAAAAAATTATTAACAGGACAAGCACTAGAAAAATAAGATTTATCTACTGCAGGTTAAAATACTTCCCTACATTTCATTTTGTGTGTTTCGTGTGCAGGTTTTCCCTGAATTTTCAGCAGAGAAAAATGAAGTATCTGCACAGCTCAGAACATCATTGCAAAGAAATACAGTATAAATAGCTGATAAAACGGGCTTACAAGGAAAAAGCATAGTGCTGTTGTAGGGAAGAAAAAGGTTATTCTTTTTCAGGGGAACCATATTTCTTTACTTTGCTTTCCATTATCAGAGGAACATGTGGAGTGACAGACTGGTAAGATGAGAATGAACATGGTACCTGTGTTATTTGAGACACCCATGCAGGCACAGCATGATATGGGTGATATGGGAAAGAGCACATTTCCTCTGTCAGGGAGGTTTCCAGTTGGTCTCAAATTCCCATTCAAATGGAGGAGAAGGTGCAAGATTGAAGGTGAAACTTAAAGGGCCAGGGGAACAGACTTGCAGAAGCAGCACAAGTCCTTGTCTATAGCTTGTTTGACACACAGAGCTGTGTGAAGCCCCCCCTGCTTGGTGCAGGAAGGCAGAAAAAAATGTCCATTCCCCTGAATTATTCACAGTATCATTCCACTGCAGCTTCTGCTCTTGCCTTGAGCGGTTGTTCACAGTGTTCCTCTCCGACTTCACCCTGCTCAGTTATGGGCAGGTTCTCCTGCAGATCTGGAATTCGACCTCTCAGTCACAATCACTTTCATGAGAATTTCATACTTTGAAAATAAAGCAGTAGACAAAGTGTAAACTGCAAAACATGTGCACGGATAGAAAAGTAGAAGTCCAAGATACACTGAAAGTTGACCTCACTATTCTTGTCACTCTTTATAGGTGCTCACTTTCAGCATAGGAAAGAAGATTGTTCTAAAAAAAGACTTATTTTAGCTACTGTATTTTGAACTCAAGAAAGAGGTTACTGTTTTTATGGCAGAGAAAACAAATACATACACACCAGAATGCTAGGATAAGTAGTCCAAAGAGCATTAATTACCTAAATCATCCTGATTTTCCTTAACACAGCAATTTTTTCTGAAGAGATCCATCTGATGATTCTGCAGCAAAGTATTTACAGCCATTTCACGCCTATAAGGCACACCCTTTTGACTAAAATTTTGACTGAAACCCGGAAGTGCACCTTCTACTCCAGTGCGCCTTATGTATGAACAAAGTTTGGAAATTTGCCAACCCGGAAGTGCGAGCCACAAGCACCAGCAGCGCCGGCGGCTGAGCCACATGCCGCGAGAACTGCGGCAGCTGCCACCGGGGGCAGGAGGAAATGCCGGGGCCTGCGGCACGAGGAGGGTGCCGTGGCTGTGTTTAAAGGCTGCACCGATGTGTGAAAACTGCAAATCGAGCACCTGCCAGTAAACCGCGCAATAGCGCAATTCCATTACTAATTTGTTACTTTGTTGCATGTGGATCTTCGCTGCAAAAAGATGGTACGCATTATAATCCGGTGCAGCTTATATGTGGACAATGTTCAGAATTTTGCCGACAACCTGGAAGTGCGCCTTATAGTCCAGTGCACCTTATAGGCATGAAATTACTGTAATTATTTTTCCTATTTTTGACTCCTGTTTTGAGGGTGTTCTAGTCCTAGTGACCAAAGTAGTCAATATGGTATAAGTGAAATGACTTGCAGGTGGGTATGAGATTGATTGGAAAAACTCCGTAGCATAGTTCCTAATCGGTTATCAAAATTAAAGTAGTACTAAAATTAGAGGTCTAACCAGGCTCCAGTATTATTTGTTACATCTAATAGCAGGGCTGGATAGTGTGCTGTAGAATACAGGACTGCAATTCAAAAGGGTATAAGCACCTTAGAGGAATGACGTGCAGTTGAACCAGAGACAAATACAAAGTTGTGTGTCTGTCTTCAAATAGAGATTGGAGAGAAACAAGCTGGGCAACAGCTCTGTGGGAGCCTGGAATTTTATAGTGGTAACAATATCACAATAATATCTGTCTGGAAAAAAAAAAAAATCTAGCCAAACATTTATCAAAAGTTGGATTTCATGGGGGGAAAATGCATTTATTGTCCTCTGGTGCTTCTTTCCAGGTCTTATTCATGAATGTCTGACTGAAATCCTTTCAGCTTACCTATGAAAGATTTTATTTTAACATAGTTTAGCACTTCCTTTTGGCCCAGATTTCTAAAAATATTTGTATTTAAACATGTTAGTGGAGTGACAAGATTAAAAGCAGTTTGATTTTGCTTTTAGTTCAGCAATACAGTAAAAGCACCAGTGTCCTAGGAGTCGCTTCAGAGATTAGAATAACAGTGTTAGCTTGAAAAAAATTCTTCAGTTTTTTAAGTGATTTTGAACCACTCTGTCTACTTTTGATAAAGCCACCCCTCAGTGGTCCCTGTCAGATTGTCAGTGGTGATAGTGTGGACCCAGAGATCCCCCTGTATTGTGCTGCCCTGTATCTCTATCCTCATCAGTATTGACCTTTTTCTGGAAGAGCCATATCTCACAGACAACACCACTCCTGCTGTGTTTTGTGTTTTTAACAGATATGTCTTGGCAGCACAGACTCCTCTCATTTGTCATCTGCTCTGTGCTGTTCTGTCTGCTGGGCCACAACAGGCAAAATGTGACTGTGTTTAAGTTGCTGTGCTGCTGCCTCTCTTTTGGGTACATTTGCCTTTTCTGCTGCTTCCACATTGTTCTCAGAACTTCAGAGCCAGCGGGGTGAGAGCTATGGATCGCTGCAGCAACCACAGTAAAAGTAAACAGGAAAAACTGCCAAGCAGGGAAGCTGAACCTTTTCATGCCCTACCTCAAATTAACAGTAATTGTAGTTGCATGAGTTCAAGGAATAAGCAGAGCTGCACAACAGTACTAGAAACAAAGAATACAGCATGCACAGAGCAGCAATTAATTAGCAACTTAAGTAACATGTATTGCTAGACTTTTAATTTAACAGCAACAGCAAAACTCAAATAAATTCCCCTGGACTGTCAGAGGAGGGAGGAAATCTGCATGAAGAAAGCAGGTGCTGGAAAGGGAGGGATTATTGGTTGCACTTATTTTGCTTTAATATACTTAAGCTGTGTTTGTAACCGTTAATTTTCCCTTTGCATAAATTTGTTAAAAGAAGATAGAGAATTTTCCATCTTAGAAAAGAGATGGCCTTGTAGTGGTGCATAGTGTAAAAGTAGGAATGTCTCTATGCTGGAAAGGTAGATAGCACTGTGTGCTGGTTTGGAAGTAAACCAGTGAGGGATCTCAAGTCAGAACTCCAATTTAATAGGAAAAGTAAAATAAAATGCAGTAGTACAAAACCACTGACAGTCAGAATACAACCTGACATCCCGTCAGTCAGGGTGTTGGCAGCAGGCCCATTAAATGGTGGCTGCAGTCCTCCTGCAGTGACCGATGTATTCTGTTGAAGCAGTGGTTCTACAGCAGGGTGCAGATTTCCTCTGAAGGTCCAGTTCGGTATAGAAGGGTCTGGTTTTCCTCTGAAAATCCAGTGGAAAAAGGCCACTTTGGTGTTCCAAATTTCAGTTGTTATCTTGATAGGAAGTGTTTGACTCCTTCCCCTGGCTGGAGCATCTCCCAATGGGATGATATAATTTTATGAGTAATGCAATGGGACTCGATGGGCCATTAACAGAAGATATCTCCCTGGAGGAAGGATGGAGTGTGGAAAGATAAACAACACTGCCCCACCTGGTTTTAACTGATAGTGATACAATACATACTTCTGGTTACATCTTGCATTGCAGCTTAAGACACACTGAAATATTTCAGGAGAGTATAAGCATTGTATCTGTGCAGGGGAATAAGACTGGAGGGGATTTTTTAGGAGGGAGATTTCCATTATGAAACCTTCTGGATGATATGTTAATGTTTGAGGAAAATACTTCCATAGGAAATGTTTCATTTTTGTGCTGCAGCCGTTCCAACATGCTAGTTATCTCAGGTGTTTCTGGATGAATAGAATATCAAGTGTTTTGCTAGCAAACCAGTAGGATCCCAAACTCTGCTTTTGGAGATTTGTCCTGTACCTGCAGAGAGCTGCGATTCAGACATGCATGTTATCTGCCCATTTCCTCTTCATCACTATTTTCTACTGGTCTTTTTACTCATATTTCTCAGAACAGTTTGTGTTGAAATTCTTTACTTTATCACTGTCATCTCTGGCACTGGTTACTCTGCAAATATTTTCATTGCTGTTTGCACAATGTTAATATTACATCTCCTTAAGAGCTGTGATGGCAAATACAGTAGTGGTAGTAGGAACGTGCATTTTCAAGGTCTCCTCCTATGGTGTTCCACACAAAAACCAGTGCAATCTTTGGCTCAAGTTGTTTTGTAGTTGATTATCATCTTGTATTTATTTTCTGCTTTAAAAAATATCTTACATCATGGTATTGAAGTACTTAACTGTAACAGAGCAGTTCACTTCAAATTGAGATACTTTACTGCTTCAGAATAACTTTGTGGCTGTTGATACAAGCAATCCCAAAGATTATCCTGTAAAAATCATGGACGAATTCTGTTGACATACAGCAATTAGCTAGAATAAACTTTTCTTTTCAAATAATGCTTTTAATTTAACATAATATAATATACTTACTGGTTTCTACCCGCTAAATTTGTTCTATAATGTGCATTAGATTTGAATGACGCTTGGGTTTTGCTGGTTTTCCCCTTAAAGTGTTTAACCTGTCTCAGTATCCTCAGGTGTCAGGACTAGCTCCTGAATTTCAAACATAAATTTAATATTGGTATGTAGAATATGCACAACATGCTGCCTTTTGCTTGCTTTGTACACCAGAAGAATCTTAAATCCAGATTAAAATTTTTGTGGGATAATAAGCACTTCATTTTGTAGCCAGAGAACTGAAACTCTCACAATGGGACCACAAGGGTGAGATCTCAAAATGGACTAAAATTTTCTCAGATTTTTTTTTAAATGCTTTACCTTTTAATACTATTACCTTGATTTCTCTATACACTGATTCCTCTACTGTCCTGTTGCTTACCCAGCTTCAAATCTTAAATTCTGTTTCTCTTTGTATATGCTGGAATTTAACTGCAATTTGAAAGCTCTTAAACTCCACTGGACTAAGATGAAATAATTCTTTACATGCAGAAATATGTTCAGGGAAAATTTAAAGGATTTATTTTGTTTTTTAAAGGCTATACTTGTAATAACAGACTTAGCATTTATGTTTAGTTTGCTGGCATGTTTATGCAAACTTTAAGAGAAAAGCTTAACAGTATCTTTTGTTGCTCCATAGTTTCAGCATGTAAATTGGTATTAACAGAAAAAAAAAATGGTGAGGGGATCAGAGCACTTCTTTATTTGCACAGACTGGTATTTCAAATACTAACTCAGTTTTGCACATCAGTCTGACAGCTGATAAATGCCATTTCAATGTAACATTTTTTGGTTTTGTTTTTATTTGGGCTGAAGTAGTTTTCTTATGTGCATCTTATTTGTTGTAAGTAGAAATTACAAACAATGAGGCCCTAGCTAAAGAGATTGCTGCACAGTTCTGAGGAATAAAAAGAAAAATATGCATTTTTGGCACATTGGCAAAAGCACAAATATTTTAAACTGTGATGATCTGTAGTAATGGAGAATGCTACCCTAGGATTAAGAGGCTGCATAAATTGTGGGAAATTTGCTGCAATTTTTTTTTTTTCAATTTGTGTAAGTTCTGGAAGTGTTGCTAAAGATAAGCATTGGACTGTTTTAACACTCCAAAATATGAGGTTTTCTGTCCCTGTTGGAATAACTTCACAGTAAACAAAGAACATAACTGCATCAAAAACATCCCAGCTTCAAAAAAGTCTCTTAATGGTTTCAGTGCTGTCTTATTTTCTCTAATTACTGTCATTTCTGTATTGATCAGAGAGGATTAATTATTTACTACTGCAGAAATGTTCTTTCTAAGTAATTCTTCAGATTAAGTATTTATATGGATTCTGACATGTATTCTGTTGCCTAATATCATATATTTAATGTTAATTAACCCTTGCATCTTGTATACTTGAGGTGTGTAGAAAGATTGGCATATGGTGACCCCATCAAATGTGCAGTAGAAGTCAGTGGCTTGAAATGGGCAGTTGCAAAGTGTGCGGGGGGAATGTGTGATCACCAGTCCTTCCTTTGCCAAGGTCAGGGCAGTTTGAGGAGAAAACTTTTTAGATCTTTTGAAAACACACTTCCAGCATCTGGAAATGTGGATGCCTGAACCAGAACTGCCGTTGTAATGAATTAGTAATGTAGTCATTTATATTGATTGCAAACCAGTGGAAGCATCTGAAGCAGACCAAGGCAGATCTCCTGAAAAGGAGAGAAGCAATATGCAATATATTTCTGGATATTTTAGGACATAAAATTAAATTTGGTACCTTCAGGCTCTGCATCAAAACCAGTATGTCAGGGAGAAGAGAAGAAGTTGGAGGAAGAAATATGAAATCTTTGTATGCAATTCTTGCATACAGCCCTATGCATAGAAGTGTGTTCATTGCACATTAAATACCTGTCATTGAACCATTGATGTTAAAACCCCAAAATTATTAATTAAGTCTCCCATTGAGGCATTTCGGGTCATCCGAGAAGCTTTAGAGTTTAATGAAATTGAGAATTTGGAACAAACAGGGACTCGTGTTCCCAGTGAAGACCAGTGCATAGCAGAAATATTTACTTGCCTTTAATTAGAGAACACCAGGTTAGGAGGGACCTCAAGGGTAATCTGGTCCAATGTTTCTTGACAAAATCAGACAAGATGGACCAGAACTCTGTCTAGCCTCATCTTGAAAATGTCCCATCCTGGGGAATCTACCACTTCAATCAAGAGATTATTCCAATGGATGATTGTTCTTATTGTGAAAAATGTTCCTTTTGGAATCTCCCCAGGATAACTTGTACCCCATGCTCCTCACTTTTTCCCTGTGATTTTTTGTAAACAAGAAATTTCCATCTTTGTATTTATCCTTTAAACACTGGAATGTAGTTATAAGGTCAACCCTAAGCCTTCTTTTCTCAAGGCTGGCCACCTCAGTTTTCCCAACCTTTCTCCATGTGGCAGCCTCCCTCCCTCCTTTGTTCATCATTGTGGCTATTCTTTGAACCCTTGCCCACACCTTTTTTGGGTAGAAGGAACCAAAACTGAACACAGCACTGCAGGTGTGGCCTGGCAGTGGCTAGGTGGAATGGGGTGATGACTGGTGTGTCTCTGCTGGTACTGCAGCACCAGCAGCCCAGCCTCCTGTTGCCTTGCATAGTGTTCACTCACGTGGACCTTGTTACACCCAGGTCCCTCTCCATAGAGCTCTTTCCCAGCTGGCTAGGGTCCAGCTGTGCTGCACATCTGGATTGGGTTTTTCCCAGGTGCAAGACCTGGGAAAATGCTTGTCCTTTTGAATTCTTTATGCTTGTCCATTTGAACTTCTTAAAGATTCTTGTTAACCTAAAAGTTCTTTCAGCATATCCAGGTTTATTCCTGCAGGGTTACTTTTCTTTCCAAGTGTCTGCTTCCCCTTCAGTTGGGCATCATGGGCATACTTTATCAGGGAATATTTGATCCCATCCTCCAGATCATGGGTGATGAAAACATTAAACAGTGTTGGTCAGTCCCTGGGCACCTCGCTTTGAGAAGGGGTGATTTCCCACCACACTCTGGGCATGGTTGGTCACCTCCCCACCCATCACAAGGACCACTTGTCCAGACCATAAGACCTCCGTTTCTCTAGGATGAGGCCATGGGACTCAGTATTGAAAGCTGTGGAGATACTCAGGTAGGCAGCAGCCATTAGTTCTTCCCAACACATTTGAAAGTGTGCAGAATTTTACATACCCCACCCTGCATGATGGATATATGTTAAAATGGAACAAAAAGAGTTAGAATTTCATGAAGAGTTACAATTTCATTACATACACAGGATGTATTTTTTCAGAAACCATGGCATTGAGAAGTTGTGAAAGTTAGTAGAATCATGGAAGGGGTGGGACAATGATTTTACCTATTGAATTGAACTATTGTAAATTTTACCTGTAGTACTTGCAGGGATTGACATGCACACAAGGTGTAAGGCAAACACTTCAGCTGCTATGCTGTATTAGTAGTGTTCAATAACCTGTGTGCAATCTATTCCCTCAGAACCTTATCCTCATTGCTTCTGTTATGTGTATAAATGCCTTCTTTGAACTTGGTCCTATCTTGGCTGCCAGCTATAGTTCTTGCAGTGCAGATTTTGGTGGGTGAATAAGGAACTCTTCAGCCCTTTTAGACATGTCAGCTTTTAACAGCACTGGCATTTTCAGAAAGAAGTGTAATCGTGTTGTCTGTAGTATATCAACATAGATTTGTTTTTTCTCATTGCAACAATAACAATAGATTGAAGATTTCTGCCACATAGAAATGAAGGTTCTATCTTGTTGTGTCTGTCATTGTGGAAGTCTGATTTTTATGTCTGATTTAAGATAATAAGCTACAGAAGAAACAGTTTATGTACATCACCTGTTTTTCAACATGTCGTACTCACATCTGCAACCAGCAACAGATTCAGGTGCAGCTCTGACTGCATTTATGAAGATTAGAAAGATGCCAGAAGAGTATCACAGGAGACTTATGAATGTTCTCATCATGAAAGCAGGAAGGCTGATGCATATTTCTTAATAGCTCCTTTAATGGCAGCAACCACCATATTGCAGCATGATGATCTCCACAGCAGCCAGATGGGGTTTACAGGAGGCCCTGACTTTGCTAAGCAGATGTTTCAGACCTGTATATATATTTATATTATTTCTCTAGGTGTTACTAACTGGAATACATCAGTGTACTGCTTGACATGTTCTTAAATTGTATGATTACACTCTTCCTGTCCTCTTCTCACAATAAGCTTTAGTGTCTGCCATAGCCTGTTTTGAGTAGCAATTAATATATGTGGTGATTGCCTTATTGTAAGGATGAAATGTACAGAAATGAAATGAGAAAAGCCATTTGGACAGAGCCATAGGTCTCTTCAGAAGCTGCCTTCAAGACATTGGGCAAGACACAAAGCTGGCCTTTTTTTGTCAATGAAGGAGAGTGTGAATAAAGGAACTACTACATTGATAGATGTACTGAAATGACAAAATAAAAGCAATGGAATTATAGTGGTGGGACTATAACAAAGGTTAGAATGCATTATTCTAATATTTAAAAAGTTTAGGGGTGTCAGTTCTGATTCCTTCTATTTCTTTGTTGTGTGATTTGGGATTTGTACGTTGGGTGCTTATGGTCACTGGTAGAAATTGAAACACTCAGTGATGAGTGGAGCCCTATGTGCTGCCCCAGCTTACATTGCTGGGGTTTGCTGGAAGACCAGCAGAGATGGGGGATTATTTAAGAAGGTGGCATAGCTTCAAAAGGCTGGGTAGCAGATATTTCAGCTGCTGTTATGATTTCAGAACAGTTATTCAGTATATTTTGGTTGACAGTGGGGCAACTGTCTCTGCTTCCCACTTCTTGCTGAAGAAAATGTTGTAAGCGCACATGTGTGTACACAGCAGGGATTGCACCTCAAGCGGTTGCTTTGCTGTCCTAGAGGTTACTCCTGGACTGTAGCTCCAGTTACAGTAGAGGTAACATAAGCCTGTAATTTTCATCCAGCAGTAAATGACTGTGTCTAATTAAAGGTCAGCTACTGAAGGATAGAAGTATCTCTTCCTTTTTAACTACAGTCTCTCTTTGTTCATTTTTCCTTAAAGACATTCTGGTTGCATTATGGCTATCTGCCATCTCTATCTCAGAAATCCTTCTCTGATGTTCTTCAGACTGCTTTGTTCTTATTATGTCATTCCTTTCACTGAAATTTCCATGTGTGTGAAAGGGAGAAAAGGAAACCCATTCCAGGGAGCTCAGTGAGTCCTTGCAGCAGGACTCAGCAAGCCACTGCCGTCATGCAGGTTATGCTGTTGCAGAGCTACAAGAGCACTCACAGCAAATGCATGATAATAAATATCCTCTGAAATATCCCCAGTAGTACTACTGAGTAATAAATCATTGTTTCTTTAGGTAGATCATAAGCACAGTAATCTCGCGCCTATAAGGCGCACTGGAGTATAAGGCACTTTTTATTTTTTTTCCAGCGAGGATCCGTGTGCAACAAAGTAACGAATTAGTAGCAGAATTGCGCGATCACAGGGTTAACTGGCAGGTGTTCAAAGGCACCCTCCCCGTGCTGCGGGCCCTGGCATTCGCTCTGCGCATCGCAGGTCCCCATGCTGTACTGGGAGAGCCTGAGACACAAACTGTGTGGGGAGGTGGGTGAACAGCGCCACAGGGGTGGCTCCGCATGGGAAAGCGGCGCTGAGGGACAGTCCCAAACCAGGAGAGAGCAGCGCTGAGGGGCAGCCCTGGACTGGGGCAGGTGGCCATGGAGAGCCATGCTGAGGGCAGCCCCTCCAGCTTTGGGTGAAGAAGAGTCACAGCTGCCCGCACGGCGGCTGTCCTCTCCGCAGCTTGCACTTCCAGGTTGGCAAATTTCTGAACTTTGTCCATATATAAGGCACACTGAAGTATAAGGCTCACTTCTGGGTTCTGATCAAAATTTTAGTCAAAAGGGCACGCCTTATAGGCATGAAATTACTGTAATTTTTTAATATAAAATAGTTTTTCTTACTGCATGTGAATTTATGTTATTGTAAATGTTCAGAGGAGGTATGCCTATGCATTATAAAACTGGAAGAAACAAATACAGAGAATTACATTAGAAAAACTAAATGGAGTAAGGACTGTTAAATACAGGGAAACATTAATAGGTTTATTGTTTCATGAATGTATTAAAAACAAGTATAGTGTTGCAGTTGAGAATGAAATTACATCTGATCTGTTAATTTTGTAATGCTAAGAAGAAAACCACAAAATTTTGTATACAAAATTTCCATTGGCTTGAAGCTTATTTTAAATTAATTTTTTAAAATAATATCCCTGTGTGTATTGACTAGTATGGGAAGAGGCCAAAATGGCAAAGAAATGCCTTGGGTTTTTTTCCCATTTCTATGCAGTTTCATTTGTGTACTCCATAAATAGTACAGAAGTAAATAATGTAGCCCCTACATAAGATAAAATTGAAAATATAGGTAAACATTTATACATAGTAGCATCTGAAAAATATACTTTGAGGAGCATTTAAAAACATATTTGGACTTATTTTTTTCACTTAGGAGTTTGAAGAAATAGTTTGCTAATGGATTTTCTAATTGCTCAAATCAATTAATAAGGATCTCAGCTGAAGAGAATAGATTAGTAAATAAGTGAAAGGAGCCCTTTAATTGTCAAAATGTACCTATTAAATTCTGGAAAGTAAATTAAATAGGCCTAAATTTTGAAAGCAGTTTTTTGGTTGTGGTTTTTTTGCTTCCCATTTTTTGGGAATTTTTTTGTTTTTTAAAATTCAGTGTTATTATAAAGTAGCTGTGCCACGCACATACATGCTTATTTTAGATGCTCTATCAAGACATTATTGCTGTGATGAGGTGAAGGAAATAAACTTACTGCAAACTTTTGGGAAGGATGAAAAAAAATCCCAACAATACTGCCCCAAACTCCAAAATGTTCAGAAGTTGTATAGATGCTCCTCTATATCATATTGATTCTATCTGTGTTCTTTGGAATTACTTTGATCACTGTTCTTCACTGGGACCTAGTTTGGCTGAAGGAATGGGCCAACAGAGATTTGATGAAAATCAGTGAGGACGGATGAGTTCTCTGTTTGTGATGGGCAAACCTGGCAGATATGCACAGCAGAACAAGATATGCTGGTCAGAAATGTTATCAGGGTATGATGGAATAGAAGGAAAATACCTTTACTCTAAAGGCAACTAAGCATTGGAACAGATTGTCAAGGAGGTTGTGGAACTTGCTCACTAAAAGTTTGAGATGTGCTCAAGCAAATTCCTGAGCAACCTGTTGAAGTTCAAAGTTGTCCCTATTTAGGTAGGAGTTTGGACTTCCCAACATTAATGATTTGGTCTCACAAGTCAGAGTCACAACATTAGCTACAGCTCTGTTTTGCCCAGGAAGCTATCAGGCTATTTTCCCAGATTGCATATATGTTCAGTTTGACTCTAACAACTTCTATAAACTATCAGATTCCTTTCCTGTCCATACGTTATGTGAAGAAGCTAAGTCAAAGGAATTAATTTTAACCTTTTTTTTTTTTTTTCCCCATCCCTATAGTTATGTTATTACCTATTGAGAATTTGCATGTGACCTTTCTCATGAGGCTCCTGCTACTTTATCCTTGTCCATTGTTCTGGGAGTGCTGGGAAGGAGCACAGGAGCTGGAGAGGCAATGGCTCTGCTAACTGAGGGAACTTTTCTGCAGGGTTTAGAAAGTCCCCTGAAAGAAAGAGGCAAGCTCTGCATCAGTACTTGAGTGAAGACCCGTGTGCAGGAGGATTGCCCTGGTGTTAGAACGACCTGTGCTGCTGAGCAATAAATAGCTGCTGGGTTTTGCACGCACTGATGGTTTGTGGGTTTTTCTTTCTGCCTCTTCAGCTGTTTGGCTGTGCTCCCAAACAAGCAGAGCTGAGTAGTGGTGTCAGTGTGTGTGGATCACTGAGGCCAGGCTTTTGTAACAAAAGACAAGAAATAGTCTATTTTAACCAGCTCTCAGCAGGAAAGGACAGTGCCTGCACGTTTATCTCCTTGAAAGCACGGAGGGAAAGCCAGGGACACTGAGCTGCACAGCAAATGTGAAATTGTGGAGTGAATGCTTCTGATGGAGGGAGATGCTGAGTGGAGAGGTGCAGGTCCTGTGGAGGAGAAGCAGGCTGTGAAATGTGCAGATGAGTATTTCACAAACAGGCAAATTTCGCAGTGATCAAATGTATTTTGAGTATCCCAGTGAAGTAGTAAAATCTTAGGACAGAGTGGCTAAAAACTAAGTAGTAAATAGAAGTAAATCAAGTTTTTGATTTTACAAGTGGAAAAACTCTGGTAAAGAAATTAATAATTCCTTTGAAAATGGGTTTGTAGTTTCTTTAACCCACCTTTTATCTTGTCTTCTTCCTAAGCCTCTAGTTAAATATTACAAAATATATATCCAGCCACTAAACTTTTTTTGAGTGATAGTACAGTCTGATTTTTTTTTTTTTTTACATAACTCTTGAGCAATTTCTTGATTTATTTATTTTTGGTTGTGGTAGTACACATCAGGAAGCCATGACTCTTCTTTTCTAAATTTGCTTTCATATCAAAATTTTTTAAGACAAAAGAGAGGCCAACTTTTCCTTAATGCTCTTTCCTAGCTGATTTATATGTAACTTCAGTTGAGTTGAGGGATGTGAACAGTGAATCTTAGACCCTGATGAAGTTATTTAAATAATACAATGTCTATCTCAGTAACACTTTCTGCTGAATTTACTTAGGGACTTATATATTTATTTGGATCTTATTCATGCGAAGAAGCTTTCAGATGAGGGTTCAGAATTAAGTCAGTGAGAGTCCTCATGTGAATATATATGTATTTAAGATGTACAGAATTATCAAAGGGCCTGTTCTATGTTCCTAAAGGGGTGTTTAAGGCTACAGATTATGTCTGGATTTCATGGGACTTCTCACTTCAAGATTTCTAATTTGACCTTTATCAAAAAATTTGAAAGTTCAGTCATGCGAAATGAGAGAAATTGACTTCTAAATTCACTTACTTAGTAACAAAGGCATGGTTCAGGCTTTTCAAAAGGAAAAGAAAGAAAGTATTTTGAGTAGTGGAAATAAAATTTAGGTATCCTGGGGTGCTTTCCAAAATCTGCCTTTGTGTGTTGACTGACTTGGAACTGTTATTATTGTCAACTTTTGACAATTGACATTGTAGATTTCAAAAAATGTTTTCTGGGCTGCTGCTTGGTGTTCATTGGGTAGGTTGTTTTTGCATAATATTTTTAAGTGTTCCATTCATATGACGACTGATAGTTTATCTTGATTGCTCAAATATGAAACCAAGTACAGTAATTGCTCCAAAATATCAATTTAGCAAAAAAATCCAAACAAATCAGTGATTTTGATGCAATATTTTGTTAGGATATTATGCTAAACCAACAAGTTTGACTGAGTATCATTTGCCTGCAGACATGCACTTCTATTATGGACTGATACAATTGTCTGACATTTAATTAAATGTTGGTTCATTTCAGTTTATTGCTTTTATTTCATGAGGAATAATTTAATTTCTGGAAAAGTGAGTTTTAAAAATACTGTGGATAAAAACTGTGTTGTTACTGGAAGAAGCCATAGTTGTTGTGGAATGTGAAGTTGAAAGATCTCCATTATGTAATTGTTCCATTAAAATAAGGACAGGTCCTACTATTTACTTGCCAGTAAAACCCTGGTTAGAATAAAATGTATTGTGTCAAGTGATTCAGATGCCTTGACATTAGTTTACCATTAAGTCCAACAACTCCTTTGGATCATGGGAACAGACTTGGACAATATATAGCCTTGAAGACTGAGACAGGCTGGGAAGCTTTGAAGTGTATTTTCAGGGCCAATTTTACTTTTTTGGTTTTTTTCCCCAGTGTTATGGGTTTTTTTCCTCTTGTTGTTTCTGACTGCAGTGGTTTTGAAAGCAAAACCAGTGATAGACTCCAACTCAGAAATACAATTTAAAAGGAAAAAAAAAAGAAAAAACACTGTCAGGAGTCAGAATATAATGTGACACCCTGCTAGTTAGGCTGGTGGTAGCAGTCCAGATGAAGTGGTCTTGTTGAAGTAGAAAGGTCTGGTAGCTCTTGTCCTTGGAATCCAGTGGAAAAAGGCTGCTTTGGGGTTCCAAATCTGATTTTTATCTAGGTATGAAAGTCACACAGTGGGTCTCAATGGCCCATTAACAGAAGATAACTCCCTGGAGGAAGGATGGGTTGTGAAAAGATAAAGAACATTGCCCCAACTGGTTTTTAACAGATGGCCCATTAGCAGAGGATATCTCCCACAGAGATAAGAATCACTGCCCACTGATTTCAACAGATGGTGATAGAATACATTCCTTTGGGCATATCTTTACATTGTAACTAGGACACTTAACCAAACATAAAGAACAAAATTCATGGATGGATATCATGCTGAAATGTGGGATCTTAGAAATGTGGGTCATTAGAAATTGTAGATATGTCATGTAAACAGCCGGCATCTAAAAATGCTCTTTGAAATCAGTCCTGCCATCATCTTAGGGCAGATGAGAACAGGAATGAATTCAACTGGTTGGCATTTATAGCTTGCTCTTAACCACAGCAGCTCATCACAGGCTGCAGTAACCTGAGCACTGAGTGAGTAGTTTCACACTTAGCTGACCAGAGATTCGTGCTTCTGAGAGTAGAAGTTGCTAGCAGCTCATGTGCTAATTAGTTTTGGACTCACTGCAGTGGGAGCAGGCAGAGGCAGTCTGTAGGCTGGACCCAGCCCTGGAACAGTTTAATCTGTTCCAGTGTTCTTCTGAGTCTTCAAACCTGTGAATTGTCTGCGTGGAGATGCTGCAAACTTGCAAACCTTGAATGCCTAAATCCACAGGCAGCAAACTGATGATGAGGTGGCAGTATCAAAGCTAATCTGACTTAATTGTATTTTTGTTGTTGAAAAACTTTCCTGAACATTGGTCATGCAAAGGCAGAATTCTAGGTCAGGAAATAGCTAGCTATATTTAGGAACACTGATATAGATTTTTCTTCTTCCCTTTCTCAGAAAGCCAATATTAACACAGCATTCCCCAAACCCAGAGACCTTTCAAGGTTAAGATTTCAATGTTGGTGGTGGATCAATGAAAGTTACGTCATGGCCTAACACAAATGACACTTTCAGGAGCTCTACCTTTGAACAGAAGAAAAAATTTAAAGTAATCCTCATGTAACTGCCATGAAATAATTCACTAAAACAATTTGAGAGGTACTTTTACTGAGAGGGATATTCAGTAAATCAGACTTCACAAGACCAAAGTGATTAGATGAATCACTGACTCTACAGATGCATTGGAATAGAATGTCATGTGGTTTTATTTTTAAAATGGGAACATTTAAATGAATATGTGCAGGCCTAAGTTCCTAAATAATAACCTCTGTTTCAGATGTGCAGTTCAGCAGCTTTCCATGTGAATACTTTTCAGACAGTGGGTAATTCTCCAAGTATTGTGCCCCTTAATTTGAGGGGGCTTGTGATGTGGTTTTGGAGAGGCTGACAGCCTCTGTAATGCATGCCAGCAGAGGATGCAGAAACACTTGCCTGACATTGCTGGAGTCCAGGTTTTAGGTATGGGAAATCATCAGTCCTGCTCTGAAGGTGTGATGCTTTATTAAACATTGAACTCTAAGCTTTCCCAGAATGAATAAAGTTAATTGCTCTCTGTAACAAAGTGTCATTTCTAGACACCTTGAGGTAAGCACATACTGATGAATGAGCAATTGAAATTGAGACTGCAGTGATGAACAGCAGTCTTAGAAAGCTCAGCAGTGAGGACAGAGTCTGGGAGAGATTCTGATCTCTATGATGTGCTGAATGTGAAGATAGATAACTGAAAGACACAAAAGGAAACCAGGGCTTTTACATTGCCTGGAGAAGATAGCATGCCAGCTGGTTAAGAGAAAAAGCAAGAAAATGTTCCTTTTTTTTTTGTTTGCTGAAAATAATTTAAGAATCTGAGGTTTTCTTGTTTTGTTTTCACCCCGCCTCCATCTCTTTTATTATCATATATTCTTGTTGCATATCTTCTGATTAAATTTATTATTTTTGTGTTGAGCTAGAGGGTGAGGTGTGTGGGCAAGTGGCTGCCCACTTCGGCTGCTTTGCTATTTCTGAATAGCTGAGCAGTTCTTACCAGGGGTTTGGCAGAGCTGGTTTGCAGCTCTGTAGACTTGGGCCTCAACAGAGGGCTGAGCAAGTCAGCACACCTTCCAGTGCATGTCCAGAGAAATCAGGAATAGATTTCATTCAGGTGCCTAAAGGCTGGACTGGCAGAAGCCAAAACAGCAAGATGATTTCCTCTTGCAGATGGTAACTAAAACGGTTCTGATGTGTAGCAGGATTCTGGGTTCTGTGCTTGAACCCCAGGTGTTACTGTGCAAATGTCTATTCTGCTTTGTTAGCTTGGTTTGTTGATGATTTTTGAAGTAAATATTTGGCAGAGTACCTGTACCACTGTAATTAACAGTGGACTGTTCTCAGAACTCATCTTTCATTGTGTTCCATAAAAAAATATTTACTGCTTCATCAACACAATTTTATTCCACACAGCTGAAAGTGCATGAGCAACAAGGCACTTCAGAAATCCAAACCAGATGTTATAAGACATTCTGCTTTTCAATGTATGGTAATTCAAATGTTCTGCCTGGAAAAAAAATTACTTTATTGAAAACAATCAGAGGAAAAAAATAATGTTTACACAGGCAACATCACGTGCTCTTTAAAAGACATAAATGACAATGATTGCTAGGAGTGTTGTCAGAAATAAATGTGTCATTTGTTTCAAGATTTACAGTCCACCACCATTAGAGTTAGTTATTTCCAGGCTGTACTTCTTGGAAAATAACTTTTTTAAAAGACTTTTTTTTTTTTTTTTTTTTTTTTTAATAAAGTAGAACAGAAGAAATAATACAGGAATATGGATGTAGGTCTTGTAGTAGAAAGACTTTGCCTCACAAAATATTTCAGAGTACCTAATCTTTAATACATTAGATGAGCATAGGTAGGCTTAAAGTATTTTGAGTAAAATAAACTATTTTTTCATAGTAATTTCCTTACAGTGCTCTGTGCCCTGGTAATTATTTTGGTAGTTGCTTTTCCAGATGCTTCCAAAAAAATGGTTGGAAACCCTTGTGTTGTATGAGTATTCTAAAGTGGTTTTGGGGCATAATGGGACAAGAGGCACTCATGTGCACACCTACATAGGGCATCTGTCTCTGTCGAAGAGCACTTTGGTTTGAACCTTTTTCTTGGAGGATATGTGGTTGTTTTTGTATTTTAAACGCTGGTTGTCATTAGATAAAGTTTGAATTATAAAAGAAGTCAGACCTGAAGACAAGTTGCATTTATAATTTTAAGTTCTGTGTTGTCTTTTTGGCCTCTGCTTGCCCTCACTTGCTGCACACCTAAGCCAGGTCAAGTATTTTAAAGAGGTAATATGAAATAGCTTTATTTATGATCAGAATTATGCTTGCTTTCCTCAAAAGGTGAGGGATAGGATATCTCTTCAGGATATTTTCTTCTTGACATACTTAATTTAAATTTCATATTGAAGACATGGGTCCTTGGAGGTTTACTACGCTTCTCAACACAAAGCCTTGAGTAACTCAATTTAAATTCAGTTTGACCCAGCTTTGAGAAAGATTCTGGACTAGCTAACCTCCCAAGGTCCCTTCCAACTTGGATTCTGTGACTTTGTGATTTAGAATTTTCAACAGCTGATTCATTATATCTGCACTTTATAAGCTGCTAACTACATCTAAGTCTGGTGTTTTGGGTGCTCATCCTCATTTGTGAAAGCTTTGGTCAAAATGAAAATTAAGTTTGACAGTAGATGTACAGTGATTCAAACAGACTTGGCTTATTTCCTGGCTCTGCTGTAAACAGTGTGTGACCCATCGAGTGGATCACTGGTTCTCTGTAGCTTACTTGTGTTTCTGTTAAAGGTTAATAATGATCCTTTTTTAATTTTTATTTTGTTGTAGATTACTTTTTTTCAGGACCAGGTTTGTCTCTGTGTACTTGAAGAAAGGGAAAGAAAGCCCCAG
>VRYO01001366.1:16889840-16905769 GCA_009812075.1 Sialia sialis
GGACATGTGCTGAGCCAGGCCGAGCCCCGTGGCCCTGCACTGTTCGCAGCTCGCACTTCCGGGTTTGCAAATTTCCGAACTTTGTCCATATGTAAGACACTCCAGAGTATAATGCGCACATCTGGGTCTGGACCAAAGTTTCAGTCAAAAGGGTGTGCCTTATACGGGTGAATTTACTGTAATTGTGCTGGGGCTTACCAGAAGCCACTATCAGTGCCTGTTCAAAGGTGATCCTGTTTGAGCAAAGAGGGAGCTTTGGAAAACTGCTCTTCAAAAATAGGCTGCACTTTCCTCTCACCCATGTCTGCTTTTTTCTATGCCTTTGGGATGGCAGAAGTTTCATTTTGAGTTTGGAGGGACAGAAGCCGCTGTAAAAGGTGTGTTAAAAGATCATATTCCACCTTTACCATTTTGAAGGCTTTCCATAGAACTGGGGTAAAGTGAAGACGTAGAGGGCAAAAAAATGATGGTATTTGTATTCATACTTTTCTAAATGGGCTTGGGCTGAATAGAGGGATTTTGCTGTTTCTGTTTTCCTTCGCTTTGATAGTCCTGTAGTATTATCAGTCAATGATGCCAAAGGGCTGCTGTGATACAGAGATTTATTCAAGGTGCTTTTACCCCACTGAATATCTAATGAAACTTGCATCTAGTGGAATAAAACTTTCTGTAGTGCTAACTTAGTGGCGGTTTGCATCCTCTGCCGAAGCTGGAACAAGTTGAGAATCTTAACTGCTATCAACAGTATTTTATAAACATTGCTTGAATATGATACTTTAGATCATAGCAAATAAACACAGAGAATATTCTGTGATCAACAGTGGATCTTAAAATGTTTCATATCATTAAAAAGATTTAAGATCAGTAACTAATGTGCTGAAGCATTTAACATCCCATGTTTATTGCTGGGTTTGAAAATAACAAAGTGTCTCTACTGCTTCTTCTAGCACCTCTGTCAAAGTGAACTCCTAGTTGATGAAATCCCAGTGTTGCCAGAGGTACCAGAGCTCCAGGAGGAGGGAGCTGTTCTATATTAGAATTTTGAGATACTTGCAGAAGTAATTTCTTAGTCTTTTTCATGTTATAGCCTCTCCCCTGATAAAAGTGAAATGAGATGAGTAAGTTGTTTACCAACAAACCACCCCATAAATCTTACACCAAACAACTGATGCATTTATAAACAAGCAAGCCAGAGTGCATCTGTGTAGCCACATGCATGCATACATGTACAGGACTACATTTTTATTGAAAACCAGGTGGGTGATGAGATTATCAAATCAATAACATCATTTTGTCAAGCACAAATCCTGCATATATTTATCAAAAGTTATCCCTGGCGACACCTGCCTGGTTCCATAAACAAATTCAGACACAGATTGGAGCACTCACCAGTCTGCATTTGTTGCCCATGCATATTAGTTCTGGCCCCTGTTTTGGTGGAACTGAACAGTGTTTGTGTGTGTGCACACTCCCTTACACCATCATTATATGAGGAGGAGACTCAGTAATGAACCTAGAGCAATGAAGTGTGTCTGCAAAATTAGACACCCAGTTCAGGATGGGATTGGGAAGTGCATGTCTGTCAACAAGCCCAGATCAAAGCAGTATGGAAACATTGGAATTAAAAGCTGACGAGGGGGAGAAGTTTGTAAGTCCTTTCGTGGGTCTGCAGGAAAAAAGAAAGGGGTGTGGGGGGAAGTTGGTGTTTGTTTTGGTGCAGTTATTTTTTCTCAAAATCATTGCTGTGTCATAATTACTAAAAGCCTAGATGTTTGCAATGACTGCATATCTAATTCTTCCGTCATAAAGCCTTTTTTGAAAGCCATCTGTAAGGAAACTTGAATAACAATCAGAGAGGAAGGTTACCTTAGTAGTTGTGTACTTTGTGACCCTTTACAGAGAGTGTTTTTTCTTAAAACTCAGGAGACAAATTTCCTAGGCATAAATCTCAATTTCCTGCATTTTGAGAAGTACTCTGCATATCTCTGATGCTAGACAAAAAATATCAAATATAGCTCACAGCAATATGGAGAATATTAACATCTACGAAGTGAGACTTCTAACTGTTCTTGGTTTTAGGGCAGATTCTGTCCTGGTTTTTGCTATGCTGTAATTTTTAGGATAGCTCAGAACACTAAACCCTCAGCCCTTGAAAGTTCTCCCTATGAAAAATGTGTCCCAGATATGAAAGCTGAAAAAATTTCAGATCCTCATATTTCTTCTGGCATTTCAAGGAATGTTTAAAGTACACAGCTTTTGAAATAATGCCATAATCTGAATTGCTTCCTGATGTGCTCCCAGTGTATACATCTGTTTAATTCTGTGAAGAGATGGGAGGGTCCCACTCTGTGCATTCTGCCTCCAGTGCTGAAGGGGAGGGAAGGGAATAGAAGAGACAGTTGCTGGAGTTATAACTTCTGTGGAGGTGGACAGAGGGTGGGGCTTCAGTTCTTAAATACAATTCATTGTAAATTAAGCTTTATCCCGAGAGAGAGATGTGAAGTGCTCAATCCTTCCTGAATCCTAAAATAGGGCAGCAGAAACTTGCACACAAAAGCAAAATCTTCATAGGAGTGAAGTTCAGTTTTTTTCAAAATGTCATGAACGTGGCTGCAGCTGTTGGAAGGCTGAATTTCAGCCAAAGTTCTCTAAATATACAAGCTCTCAGCTGTTTGCCTGGCTGTTCACTGGCCTCTGAGATCTCTCATCTGTTTGATAATGCTGTGATGAAATGAGAGCCTGGCAAAATCACCAGAACACCACCACACTGCACTGCTGCACGTGGAAAGGCACTGCAGTCTCTGGAATGTGTGAGGTGAGGTTCCTCAGACCCACAGATGCATCTGCAGTTGTGTTGGCATAGAAAAATGCAGCATCAGTGATCTATTTATTTTCTGAAACAATCATTAGTGCCACTAATTGGCCATGTTATGATAATTAGGGATACAATACATGGATTTGTGGACATGTAAGTGTTTCTTGGAACATCCCAAATATTAGCACTATTCAGATGTTGATCTAAGTAGCCATGGTGTGTGGAAGAGCTTGTCTAATAGCAGCTGACACTTTATCCAGCCATAATGGGTGTCTGAAAGTCCTGATTTGCTTCCACAATGGCTTTTGGTGATTCTGCTCTTCATTTCCAATAGTCAGTTCAGGTGTGGCATAAATCTCAGTTCTCAAAAGCAATTTCCTTCTGATTTGAACTTTGATGCACCATGAAAACACGCTGAGATTTCCAGCAACATTCATATCTTTTGTGTGCTCAGAGATAAGCTGCCAGCCTTATGATGAAGTGTGTGGCAGGGTGTGCTGCTGCCTTTGTTTGATGCTGAGCTCCAGCAGCTCCTCTGCACTGACAAGATGAGCAGGACTGATGTGCTCTGTGTCTTGCTTTGCTATCAAGTTGCCACCTCAAACAAACTCTGTGTGCATCGAGCACGCCAGTGGGAAGTTGGATGATAAAGAGTCAAGATGTTCCTTCTGTCTTTGAAGTCCTTGTCATCTAGTGGGAAGAGAATTAGCTAGCAGAAAGTATCATCTTGCATGTTTGACGTTACTAAGGCAGTAGCATGAGAAAATACATAAATCTTCTGAATAACCATGAAGCATACTCAACTGGAGAAAATAGCAAGAAAATAGAGTAGCTGGCAAACAGAGAGATAGAAGCTGCCAAAAGGGATGTGAAGCATTAATTCTACCATCTCAGGACTGTTTTGGGGTTTTTTTTGTTTTTTTTTTCTTTTTAAAATTATATTTATTTTTAGAGCCACCAGATGCCAACCTTATTGCTTATGCAAAATAGGTAGTCTGAAAATTGTTCTAGCTTATTCTAGCTCACTCCAGCCTCCAGTGCCCCACAGAGGCTGTTGCAGCAAAAATGAGATCAGCTTCAAGGAAAGAAATTCTGACTCTCTCCTCCTAGCTGTGGGTGTGTGTCTTTCTTACATGTGCCAGTGCCTATTCAAGGGGGCTGGCATGGCATCTGTTTAAATAATCTTTTCATTTATGAAGTTTTTCTGTGTGCAAAAGAGGTTAATTCAGCCTAAGTATCACTGAAGCCAAAGATTTTCACTCTCTCTGCATGGTAGAGAACTTCTGATTGTGTGCTTTCCCCTGCCCCCGAGTTTTCCACGTTCTGCTCAGGTTTTAATTACAGTAATTTCACAATTATAAGCCACACCTCCCAGTAGCCAGGCAGACCACGGGATTTGTCCATATATAAGCCGCATCTGAATATAAGCCGCACTTTTTTTTTTTTTTTTTAAAGTGAGGATCCATGTGTAACAAAGTAACAAATTAGTAACAGAATGGCTGCCAGCTGGGTTTGGTGTCAGGTACTCAAGTTGCAAACAGTTTTCATAGACCAGTGAAGCCTTTAAAGGCAGCCTCAGGTGCCCTCCCCGGCCACCTCTCACTTCCTGGTTGGCATTTCACTGGGATTTGTCCATAGATAAGCCGCACCTGAATATAAGCCTCACTACTGGGGTAGGCTGGATTCTTCAATGAAAAAGGTGCAGTTTATAATAGTGAAATTACTGTAGGTCCAAACCATCACACATTTTCCACTGCTTTTTAGAGGAGTCAGTCTAAATTTACTTTTGGCAAAAACAAATTGAAAGCTGAAGAAATGCAAAAATAACCATTTAAAAGAGAAAGGAAATTAAAAATCCCAGTTTCTAAAGGAACTACTTTGTAATTTCAATCTGAATGAGTATTTCCAAACCAGACTTAGATGTTTGGTTAGATGCTGACTTTTCCCTTTTTAAGAAGTGATGTCAGTAACCTTGATTTAATATTGCTCTAATTGGAGAAGAAGCAGTGGTATGCTTATATTCTGGATTAAAGCAGATTAATTAAAAGTCTCAACTGATTTGTGAAATGAATAGATATAATATGTAAGTAAATACTGTATATTTAACTATGTACCTTCTATTTATGAACTTAAACTATCCCACTGTTTAATGAGTGTTTCTTCAGCCTTGAGTTCATCCAAGTTACATCTCAGCTATGTAAAATATAGTCTTAGATAGATATTAGGTGTTTTTTGTAATTCTCAGTGGTTTTCTTGAAAGGGCCTGTTAGCTGTTTGTGTGAGCAGGTTTATGTTCCACTTTCTTGACATCCTGAATTTTCAGCTTTGGTGGGTTTTTTTGTTCGTTTTATTTTTTGTTATTGTTGTTGTCTTTTTGACTTTCCTCACTTTCCTTGTCGTGCCTTGTATTTTTGACCCTTTTACAGCCTGCTAACCTTTACCATTTATATTTGGAGAAATTTTGTTTTAGCACCTGATTAATGTATTGATTAATGCATTGATGAATGTATTCTTCCTTTTATATATATATATATATATATATATTTTTTTTTTTTTTTTTTTTTTTTTTTTTCCACTCAGGCTCTCATTTCACTTCCATTCCTGGTCATTCCTTGGTCAGAACTTAGGAATGGCTAAGAAGTAAATATATCTCAATATGAGCAGACAGCTGTGTCTTGGCTCTCCCAGTTAACAGGGATAAACTGGGTGAACTATTTGATTCAAGAACCACTGTTTGACCCACTTTGATCCATTATTAAAAGCCTCACATATTTAAGTATATATGTACATATTGGTGTACAGGTAATAAGTGATTGGTGTACCTTGGTGATAAGGTTCATCTCCTGTGAACTTCTGACAATGATTACTGAAGCATTTTGAAACTAGCTTATCTGATTTATCAGCTGATTTTTTTTCTTGGTCTTTTCCACCCTTCCAAGAGTAGCAGTTGTGCTTTCCAGAGGATATTACTAGGATTTTTGCTGCTGCTGCCAAAGATCTTCTGGCACAAAATTGCTGTCTGAGTCAGCTTAGTAACATGACAAATTCAGAGGCAGCTGCAGTAGTGATAAGTTTGCTGCCTAGTGGGCAGCTTCTGAGTAGACAATAAATCTCTTACTAGTTATAAAATGTCATTAAAAGTGGCCTAACACAATAATGATTGGGAAATACTGTGCTTATTATTCTGGTTAGCAGGTTGAAAGATGTACAAGTGGTTTAAGTTAGAACAGTTATTCAGTTGTTGTACACAGCAGGTTTAAAAATTAGAAGCCATCAAAAGAGGATAATGTAGTTTTCCTGGAATCTCTTCTCATCCAGTTGTTAATTGTTCATATTGTATTCCTATATTTCAGTGATTACATCTGTTGCTTGTATCTATATTTTTCTCCAATGTGGTGGCACTAGAGCAGTGTATATGATGCATTTTCCAATGTAGAGATTTCACAATGAAATTAGGCTGCCATTGGAGATGCTCAGTGTTGCATTTCCAGAATTGGACTTTTGTGGTTGTTGTTTAGCAGTTCTATTAGGATTATTAATGCTGCAGTTTGTGAGTTAAACTACTGGTTTAATTGGCTTTTTCTTTCCTGTACCAGTATCTTCAGTCAACCAGAGCCTGCAGTCCTACTTTTTATGTCTAATTATGTTTCATTTCTGTGCCCCAGCCTACATTTAATTTGAACAGAAGTGGAAATGAAGTTGTCAGTGGCATCTTGCAGTGACTCTCCTCCCCCTTACTTGAGCTATATCAGATGCCAACACTGCTGATTTGTTGAACCTCAAGCTGTTTTGTTAGCACCGCAAAGCTCTCTGCTTTGCGATCATCACACCAGTACAGTGAGGCACAAAGTGCTTGTGACGTTGCCCAAATTCCTCATGGGTAAAGGTAGGAGATGTTTCAGCTTCAATTATATCCTGGCTTAATTTAAGTAATGGAATAAGTATGGCAAATTTCATGTTCTCTGCTATAACACTGGTAGATCACCTAGGTTAAAGTGGATTTGATTCAGGAGTGTAGGAAAGCTAAGGAATACTTCTGTTTTCTATTTCAAGTCTAGTCTGTGCTTTAATCAATTAATTGTGGAGTGGGGAGGACTGAAGGGTGAGAATGCATCTTTATGCTTCTGAGAGCAAGGAAAAAAACTGCTACAGATGTTTTATTCTTCTCCTTTCCTAATGCTAAACATGGGGAAATAGCGAATGTCATAAAATGTTGCGACAGTGCAAATTTGTTGATGCTATTTTAACATTGCCTTTATCCTTTTTGACATCCAAGTAGTGGTGGCTTTGTTCTATCATGCTGGTTTTTTTGTAACTTGAAGTGTGAAGGAACATTTAGGTTTGTGTGGCATTAAATTTACACTGCTAGAAGCCCACCCTGCAGACCTTGTGTTTTGTGAGTTTGTGCAGCACTGGAGGGGAGAACTGACTATTGAATTTATTTTCCCCTCAATTACATTGCTTTCTCAGGTACATAAAATTAGAGGGTCAGTAGGATTTTCTGCATTGCTTTGGTTGGTTTGTTTTTTCGTAAGTTTGAATTTAAAAGACTATATGGTAATTTTCCTAAAAAACATTTAAAGGTGGGAAGGCAAAGCATAAGACCTAAAAAGTTTGTTTAGTCATTAATGAGTAGAAAATTCACCTGGATGTTTTTGAGAACTTTAAAATTCCAGATAGTCTTAGTTCTCAGGGACCTATTTTTCTTCATCATTTTCGCTGGAGTTAAGTAATTACTGAAATGTTTCTAATCACAGCTTTCACAACTATTTTGTTGAAGGATGCACTGTACAGGCTGATTCAGTTACGTAAAACCAAAAAAAAAAAAACCAAAAAACTCCCACCAAAACAAGTGGATTCTTCGGAAAAAAGAGGAGTGTGTTTGCGTGCAGTAACACTTCAGTCACTCAAAAATTATTAAGGAGAGATGCTACGATGTCCAGACATAGCCATAACCCCAAAAAGCTGCGGCAGCTGGAACTGCTGGTGAGATGCACCTCAAGGTGCCACTGTGTCAGCACACAGGTGCCTGGCAGTGAAAGATCTGATGGTGACCAGGACTCAGCAGCAGCCACTGCTGATTTTGCCTTGATGTGTGTGTGCAATGCTGTAGGCTCTGCGTGTGCCACAAGGTGGTAATTATTGGAAAAGGGGTGGGGTCGGGTGTTTGGTGTTTTCATAAGTCACTGAATAAATGCAGATGCTAAGATTGAGTGCTTTGTGTGCTTCTGGAGCCCAGGTCTCACAAGGAGCTGGAAGAACTTGAAAGATATAGAGAAGAGGGACAGAACTTACTCATTTACTAGCTTACTGTCACTATTGAAAGACTGAATTACATGTACTCTCCTGATGGTTTTGGAAGGATATAAATGCTGTAGAGATTATTAAATGTGGAATGCAGATAGGTTAGACTTCCTTTTGGTGGCTAGCTTTGGTGTTGATTAAGTTTCTGGTGCTTTACAATCTTCTTGGTAGTATGATATAAAAGAGCTGTGTGCATGTTTTCCTTACCTGCCAGTGAGCCATGCTGTAAACCACCTCCACCATAGGAAGAAAATACACATTAACTTTTAGTTTAACACTAGAATTAATGAATTGAATGCACTGGAATGGGAAGTGCAGATTTTAACTAATAATTACATCTCCTGAAACTCAATAATCAAACACTTAGCTGACCCTATGGTACTTCACTCAGGGTGAGTATGGTGACAGGTTATAAAATTAGAACCGTGGAGCACGTTGGATGGATTAGCACTTATGTGCTTCCAAATGCAACTTTACAGTGTTGTGGATTGTGGAGATTGAGGTGAAAAACAGGAAACAGCAGAGTATTGCTTGTACTGGCAATGGTCCCACAAGAAATTGCAGAGAACGTTGTCCCCTGTCTTCATGAAAGTCTTTCCCTATAGTCCCAAACTCTATTTCTTCTCTTCCCTTTGCTCCTCTCTTTACCATTAACAAGAATATGTGTACTGTGTATTCTTTAATAGTAAGCAGCCATCCAAGAAGTTTCAACTTTTAAGCTTTTGTACCAACATAATAGTCTCAGTTGCAGGGAATTTAGCAGAAAAATCTCTTTCACTTAATAGTCAATGACTTAGATTTGTATTGTGGACATTGAATTCATAATTTTGTGTTAAATTGAAGATCAGAGGGGAAGGCAACTAAATGTGATCTGAATGTGAGTCAAAGGCCAAGGATTAATGAAATGGCTAAAATCATGTTTGTATTATTCTGCAGAATATTTGTACAGATGTTGGGATATTGGACATACCTTTGACACCTCTGGTCAAACTCAGCCCAACTTGGGTTTTGTTGACTCCAGTCTGATTTCTGAAGCTGCAGAGCCCGCCGAGAACCTCATTATCCAGCTCTTCCTTACACAGTTGGATGACTCTTGGCTGTGCTGAAGCAGTGTGTGTGTAGATTAAAAAGCTATATGTGATTTACCTAATTACTGGCATTGGAAAATGAGGGCCAATAAAGCAGTTTGTTGTGTGCTGGTAGTAAAGACAAGGGGATTTGCAGTGTGTGAACTTCTAACAGTGCCATGTTGAAAAGGGATGGAAAATTGTTCTCCTTACCTGAGAGAGAGAGAGAGAGAGAAATCCTGTGAGGTAATCTGTACGTGAGGGAACTGTTGTAAAGACACTTTACCTTCTCATGCCCATCCCCTTTCTGTTCTGAAAGACTTGAATTAAAGTGAGGAAATGAGATTTTAAAAATAAAGCATAATCTAGACTATATGGGTTTCTTTGTGAAAGGAAATAGTGAGAGTAATGTCAGTGTTTCATAGCCTGACTTTGCATGTCCACACACCAAGGATGTCAGCATTATAAATGAAGTAATGAATAAATTGCAGATTGCATGCCTTGGAAATATGCAGAAGCTTAGAGTTAAAATAGCTTTTCTTATTTCCCTTGTTTCTAGTTAATGTATTGTTTGACCTATTTCACTTCCTTGGAGAAAGAGCATCAAACCAACCTACTCATATCTTCTTGATAATTAATTTTTTACATTAAACCATTAAGTGTTTCCCATATAGCTAGAAGAATTCTTTTATTCCATTAGGTACCTCTCTCTTGATGGTGACTGTAAGAAGTGATTTATTAAATGTTGAAAACACAGTGCTGGGTAGTTCCTGTACAGCTTTTAGGAAATGGTAAATGATCCAAAAAAACTGTAAACCTGAGAGCACAGATCAGGCTGGGGCAGCCCAGCCTTGTCAGCTCTGTAAGTCATAGCCTCTGTTTTCCCTTTGCTACTGCTTACCATGAAAATGTATAAAAATCACATAATACTCCAGAAGAACTTCCCTATACCATAGTTTGGAAAGATGTGCAAATACAGATTATTACAGGTCTGTAATTGAAAAGGTGTTGCTGCTCAGTGAGGACACTTGCCAGCTGCCATTAGTGATGAGACTTTATCAATTCTAGCATTTCTTCCTTTAACAAGAGCTGGGCAAGCTGAAGTCCCTGTATGTTCTAAACAGAAATATTTGCCTTCCAGATCTAAGGTTTCTGACATTCCCTTACTCTCCTCTGGATCTTGCATCTAAACTCCCACCCCCACACAATGTTTCACTGGCAGAGGAAGAAAGAAGACAGTTGCGATATAAGAAACAAAAAGATTTAGAGGACTTGGTGGGGTATTTTACTACATGTAATAATCATTGTAGCACCATGTTTATGCTCTTGTAGCTGTACTAAATTATTTAGCTAATTTAGTTTTTTGTGTTTTCTTCTTGATTTGATTCACTGGATTTGATATGAGATGGTTTTTGGTTTTTTTGTTGCTTTTTTTTTCAGAGTGCTGATGATTGCAGATACCATAGGTGTGTGCTACATCTGCTTTTTTTCTGGCATCTTTAACTTACACAGAATGTTCTGGTTTGGGGTCCCTCCTAATTTTGCTTGCAACTCTTGAAGCCTGTATTTTATTTTATTTTTAAAATGAATTTTCTATTTTGCTTTTATGCTCTGAAGTAATTTAATTTAACAATATTTCAGCTTCTCCATCTATTGGAGATCATTTCCCAGAGTTATTTTCACATCCCCAAGAGAGTGCCCCTTTTTGGTGCAGTAGTCCCATCCAGTCTCAAGGACTTTTGTTGTCTCCAGAGAAACCCTGGATCCACTTCTGACACAATTCTGTAATGCTGCCTTTTCACTGATTTCTTCTATTAGCTTCTTTCAGATCAATTAATGAGCCCTGCTGAAGGATAACTGAATGCATTTGATTGACAAAAGCACTCTGCACCTAGAGAGCTCATCAGACCTGTCACAACTCAATTTCAGAGTTATTCTTCACTTTGAACACTAAAACCTTTTAGAGTCTTAGTCACTCCTGTTTGGCTCCTAGACACAGAACTTCTGGCCCTTTGTGTCTCACAGGGCTCTCTCCTGAGTCATTTCCCTTTTGTTCAGCTTTCCCTGCTTTCAGTTTGGGCAGCACAGGAGAATGCAGGCTCTGATGTGCAAATTGCTCATACAGAGATGAATTTCAGTGGTGTTTAGGGTTCACTATTTAAGTTCTGACAGATGTGATCAGATATTACATTACAAAGTGATGCTGGAATTATTTCCTTTTCTGCTTTTGAGTTTGTTGTGACAATGCACTAGGCAGGCGTATTTTTTACATTCTTTTAAGAACTAATGCTTGATTAGTTTGAATTTTTTTTAAGTCATTAAAGAAAAGGGATATTTTTATATTTCAAAGTTTTTTGCATCAAGTAAATAACACATGATATTTGGTAATAACCCACTAGTAACTTGAAAATGCTTCCATATGCTTTTCAAGATATGTATTAGTACTTGTGTATAGTGATTTCAAACTGCAGAAACATTTAGAAAACATGAGCAACAAGGTCACACTTAAAGAATTAATTTAGCAGTTGCTGACAAGGGAGCATGTGTGATTTTTGGAGAGATGACTGTGTGTAATACCTTCTGGAAATGTTCTGTGTTTTCTCTGCAGTGGTGCATGTGATGCTGAGCTTTGGTGAGATGGGAGAAGAGCAGTCTGTTTGTGCTGGTTTGTACTCAGAGAAATGTTTCGGTGATGTGCTGCTTGAGTTAATATCACATGAGCTTTCTTATGTAATCCTCAGAATGAAATGCACAGGGAAGACACCAGGGCTGTCTCTGGTAACGATTCCAGCTCCCCCCAGTCTGACTGGGAAGCCAACACCTGTAAATGACATTGCTTTGGTGCATTGGCTCTTTTCAGTTTGTTGCTAAATTATACCAATTTATTCATTTGAACCTGAAGGATAATAGGAAATCTCCAACAAGTCCCATATCTGTAGCACAACTTTGTTTTATATCATGATGCAATCAAAGCTTTGAAAGTGTTACTGCATAAAATAAAATTTTCTCTGGCACAAAACATGGCTAAAAGGTAGCTTCTTAAATAATTGGCATCCAGAACTCTATTGCTTGTTTATACAAAAGTGCCTCTCTAAACCCAAAAAATACTTTTCCTATTTTTAATTAAGCTTTTTGTTTTAATAATATACAAATATATGAAAAAGAGTTCAAGTAAGTTCAGAACAAGAAGCCGGTTATTATTTTAAATCATTGTAAATATTTTGCCACTGACTTCACTGTATGCTATTAACTTTTTATGACGCCTTCTTCATAGAATGCAGTAGCGATACAAGAATATATTGTAAAAACAGGTTGGGATTTCTTGAGAAGGCATCTTTTGATAACTAGAGTTGTATTTTCAAAGGAAATTCAGTTGCTTGTATCTGGCTTATTTTTTGCAGTGCATTTACAAATGGGATCAAGAATTTAAAATAAGCATCTTGCTTTTTTTGGTGCCTCAGTAAGTAATGGTTCTCTGGGAAATGATCAGTTATAAATGGATAAAAAGATAAAGGAAAAGCCAATTTGCATGTTGATACCGGATCTGTAAAGCTGGTAATACCCAGTGGCAGTCCAAAATATGCAGCATGGTAACAAGTCTTTTAGTGTGTGAGCTCTGGCATTAAAATGAGCCATATCTTAATATTCCTTGGAATATGCACCAAGGATCTGCCTTACCTGTGTTAATGACTCTGTGGCTGCAGAGTTTGGGTGCCTGTCTGCTAGACCCAGACTTACACAAGGCATTTCCAGCTCTTGTTCTCCTGGGTCGTTTTTCTCCCTACAGCACCTAATGTTGTCTGCCTGGAAAAAGATGTTCACAGAGAGAGGGCCGTGGAGTGTGGATATCATTAAAGCTAGCCTAGGAAACTTGCTTTGTTCGAGATGTAAGCAGTAAAATCTGTTTCCGAGGCTGCAGGACAGATGTGATGGATGGGAATGGCTGCTGCTGCAATCTGTGCAGAAGCAGCTGCTCTGAATTCTGCTGTTTCCCAGGATATTTTAAATCTTGCATTCTTTCTTTTCCTGCATTTTTCTCTGTCAGTTACAGGTTTATCCGTATCAGTGTTGAAAATGCTGAAAGTGGTAGCCTTGAAGGAGCAAAGAGCATTTCTAGTAACATAGCATAACTTGAAGATCAAAAAAATCAGCTATAATGAGCCACCCTGTACTGGTATAAATATAATGGCATATATTAATGAGACAAGTATACAGCTTCACTTCAAGAATACAACTGTTACAGACCTAAATGAAATAAAATAATGTCTATAGACTTCCTGCTGATTTTTTCGACAGTCCCAAAGTTTGAATATTTTTAGAAACCAACTCTATGTTTATAAATAAGAGATCTTGAAGCCTTCCTTTGAAATGTGAATTGAATTCTAGTTTATTTGATTAAACAGTGGTAACTGAGGGTTGGCAATGATATATCCATTTTTAGGAATGATATATCCATTTTTAGGAATCGTGTGTAAGCCTTCGCTGATATAATAAGGTAAGAAAAATAAGAGCAAGAGTGCTGAGAATTTTTTTATTCTAAGTTAGTTGAAAAGATTCCAGCAGAAATCAGTATCACCTGCTGCTTTTGCGTTAAATACCTGGACATGTGGCAATTACAAAAGTGAAAAATTGCCTTAAGGAATATGCACTGAATTCAGGGACGTCTGAATGCTTAACAGAAATTCCTCTTTGTTAATTACAAACATTTGGGACTGTTATGATATCCAAAGGCTGAAAATAAAGGAGCTGTATTGTTAAATTTTTTTGAATGCCTAGGTTGTATTAAGTCCTTAAAAAAATTATAAAGTTAGACATCACAATACAATGGTGTTTATTTAGCAGGCTTCTAAAGCTGTGAAGGACAATTTCACCATGGAAAAGTCAATTCAGTATTTGGTTGGGAGTAAAATCAATCAAGAGACAACAGGATTTAATATTTATTAGATAAAAAGTCAGGAAAACAGTGTAGTCTCTACAGTGTTTTATGTTGTTTTGTACTTTCTGCAGTTATGTTTAGAATCAGTTTTTAGGTTTTGTTTCTATAAATATTTGATGAAACTGTGGCAGAGTTTATGAATGCAACATAAAATAACAGCAGGATTGTAACTTTTATGAAACTTGTGTATGGGATATGTGAGTTTTCTCCAGCAGAAAGTACCTAGCACCTCCAGGGATATCGAAGATATCAATTAGCTTTGGATATCAATTTAGCAAAAACCTTTGGAGTGTTGGAAAATGACCTTTGAGCTACAAAAAACAAACACTTTTCCAATTCTTGAGTACTTTTCAACATTAGGAGTGCAGCCCAAGGCTGCCATAAGGAGCTGCCAGCATCCTTGTTACCTAGAACTGGTGTACTTAATTTGAAAGGGCAAAACACAAAAGAAAAGCTTGAGATTGTGTCCAAGTGGAGGAAATGAAGTATTGCAACTTATGCCCATTTATAAATAAAACACAAGAGTTGATCAATAGTAAACAGAGGATTACAGTGATTTCACACATATAAGGCACACCAAAATTTTGATCAGAACCCGAAAGTGCGCCTTATATATGGACAAAGTTTGGAAATTTGCCAACCCGGAAGTGCGAGCTGAGCCGCGGCAGCCGGTGCTGGGGGCGGGAGTGCTGGGGCCCGTGGCATGGGGAGGGTGCCTGGGGCTGCATTTAAAGACTATGCCGATCTGTGAAAAACGCTTGCCAATTGAGCACCTGTCAGTAAACTCCGCAATCGCGTTATTCCGTTACTAATTCGCTACTTTGTTGCACATGGATCCTCGCTGCCAAAAAGAAAAGTCCGCATTACAGTCCAGTGCACCTTATATACGGACAAAGTTCAGAAATTTGCCGACAATCCAGAAGTGTGCCTTATAATCCAGTGCACCTTATAGCTGTGAAATTACTGTAAAAAAAAATAAAGCAAAACAAAACTGCTAAAGAATACATTTAATCTAAAACTTGAAAATGCTGACCTTGACAAGGTGTTCTTGATTTAATGATGGTAGAAGAGGAGTCTCCTGCAATTCCAAAGCTGTGCTCTGAGAATTCACTGCCTCACCTGGCTCCCTGGTGGTGCCCATCTCCTTCCTTCTGCTCTGTCCTTTTGGAGCACCTCAGATTCCTTTGGTCTGTGCACTGCAGCTGCCTTCACAAAGGTGTTTGCACAGATTGCTTCTTCACAGCAGGCTGGCAAATCCAAGTGTTCTGTTCCCTAAAGCTGCATCAAGCTGAGTTTCTGATCCTTTTGTAATAATCACGAGTGCTTTCAAATAACGTTACCTTCAGTTTTCTTTTTTTAAATAGGATACAAATATAGCTGGTTACTCAGGTTTATAGTTATTTTTTGCCTAATCAAGTTTTAAATGGTCATTTTAGTGCTTCTGGGTAAAACTAGCCTTAAAATTAACTGGGTTACCTCTTTTCTATGTGAGCAAATTTTTTGTACATTAAAGCTGATAATTTTTGAAATTTCGACAGCTAGTCACTGTTTGTATCTATAAACATTTGTATTGTCTCCAAAATTCAACTTGATACATTTCAGTTCAGGATTTGCTAGCAATCATTAAAAACATAGGTTCTATTTAGCCTGCATCTTTTTTTGTAAGTGCTGCTACAGGGGATAATGCCGTGGCCTTTTGGTCAGAATCTGTAAAAACATTTGAGGAAAGTCTGTTGGAGTTTATTCCCACTTACAGTAATTTCACAATTCTAAGCCGCACCTGATTATAAGCCACACGTCCTGCTAG
>VRYO01001366.1:16906769-16933783 GCA_009812075.1 Sialia sialis
TCTGGAGAGGAAGAACAAAAAAAGTGTTGCATACAAAGAATAGGGTATGGATTTTCTTATATTTTCAAGGGTGTTTTATTAATCTTCTGTCATTTAGTCTGCATATAAGGAAAACTTGTAGAGGTGTTTTAGTAAAAATATACCGAGAACAAAAATGTTACTTTGACAATTTTTTTGGCTTATCTGAATTTTCTTGCAGAGCTGTAGTTACAGATGTCTTGCGGTTCAGTATTGATTTTTAACTTTGATGTTAGTTTGGTGGATATTTACCTTGTATTGAGTTATGAGCAAAACCAAGTTAAAGTATATAACTTTGAGTTTGCAAGGTTCTGTGTCTATTGAGCACAGCTTCATTTACTTGACAGCAGGCAACTTAGTATTTTGTGATAAGGTGTAGGGTATACAGTGAAATGTTCCCTTGCTATTTCAGTATATATTAGGTCCTGCAAAGTGATTAGGAATTCAAACTTTTTGAATTAAGATTGAATATGAAGATTAAACAACGGCTCTGTGGAAATCATAATCTTACTTGAAAATCACACTTCATTAGACAAAACCTTGTCACAGTAAAGAAAATTAAAATATGTGTCAGTCAGGCATCTTCCTCTGAAAATTTCACTTTATTGTTGATTAATCCAACTGGATTGGAAAGGTTAAAGAGATTTATTAGAAGACAGGAATAATATTCATCCTGACATACTAGTCTCTTCCCAATCTAATTATCTAAGTACTCCACAGGTGCAGCCAACAGTTCTACCTTTAACTGTGTTTTGGGGGTGAACTTAATTCACCTACAGATGATCTATGTGAAATGACAGTTGCTTGTGTTTGAGTTTTAGGTGTTGTTTTTTGTTTTTTTTTTTTTTTTTTTTTTACTGGTGAATCAAATTAGCATTGACCTTGGGTATTTGGCTTTTTTCCCCTCTTTTGCTGTAGGGGGTTTTATTTGTTTACTTGTGTATTTTTTTAATTTACATTGCATTAAGTACGTACTTTTGCTTGTATTTTATTAAAAAAAATAGTATCTTATTTCAAACCATATTTTGGTGTAGTAATATGAAAACACTGTTCTGGTTAAAGGACATTAAGTAGGTGTCTTCATTTCAGCAGGGAAACCTTGGAAATTGGAAGTGGTTGAGATTATACTCCAACTTTGCTGCAGTCTGTTTTGTTTTCTGCAGGTGTTTCTTGTCAATCTTTTCAGAAACTTAATTGCAAACAATGCTTCAATACATGCTCCGTGCTTTCCATTTCTTTTAGTCCTTGTTCGATGTGACTGAGTCCAGTACAAGCAAATCCATTTAACGCGTGCCGTAGGAATTTGCCTGATTTATCCTCACAGCACTTCTCTCCCTGTTTCCTCCCCAGACACCACGACGTATTCCACGGAGCGATCTGAGCACTTTAAGCCATGCAAAGACAAGGACCTTGCATATTGTCTCAACGAAGGGGAATGCTTTGTGATCGAAACCCTGACAGGATCCCACAAACACTGCCGGTAAGTCCAGCCAGTGCCACAGAACTCTTCTGTCTGAGGGAGGAAGCATTAGGAAAAAAATAAACACCGAGGTGTAGAGTGTTGGAAAGCAATGGAATTTTTTTCTCCAATTTGACTGCATTCTTCGCAGCTAGTGGGTTTCTTACTGGTCTGCGATAATCATAATGTGTAAATACAAGAAACAACATTTTGATCTTTCCATGGATAAGTAGAATCTTCAATATTCTATTTTCTAATCATGTAATGATTCATGTTTCATTTTGTAGGGTTTTTTACATATAAAAGTCCTATATTCCCCTAAATACCAGAATCTGTTACTGTATGTGGTTCCTAGAGCAGTGAAAGGCACAGTAACATGGCACTGTCTTACAAGAGCAAGAAAGAGCATTTATTCAAGGAAATCATAGGTTTAAATAGTCTACATTATCCAAAACAATTTAGAGAAAGTTCATTTGGCAGAGGAGTGACAGCTCTTTTAGAAACACACTCCATGACCAGTGTCACATGTGCTGCAAGTGTGTAATTTTTGTTTTGGGTTCCTGTCCTTGAGAAGCCAGAGAGCAAGGCTCATCCAGCCTGGGCAAAATCCTGGCTGGATTTTCCTAGGCATCAGACAGTTGCCCACAAGAAGCATTCCTTTCTTTTGGGTACTCCAACTAGCATATTTCACAATAGCTTTATGTACTGCTAATTGAGAGAGAAGAAGGGCTAGTAGTTTTAGAATTAGGGTTTCTTAACTTTAATTAATGAAAGATAAAATGGGCTATGATAGCTATCTCAACTTGCTCTAAAGCTGTTGCAAACTTTCATACTCCTGGACTTCTGCTATTATGCAAGGCAATCTTAAATGTGTTGGAAAGAATATCAGAAAAAGAAGGCCAGATCACTGCATTTAATTATTTATTTATTTACTTACTTATTTATTATTATTTATTTATTTCCTATTACTTAGCCATAGAGGTCAGTAAAAAGGAGTGATATGGAGAAGGAATACTGCAATATCTTCCTAAGGATGAGGATTTTAACACACATACCCTCCAGACCCCCAATTATTTAAGCAATCTTTTAAGCAGAAGAACAGATTTTCTTTTTGGACTACTTGTGATCTATTTTGCTCCTAAGATACTGTGTATGGCATACAAAAAGTGTGTCTGAGATGCTCATATGCCCAATTCCTAATCTGAACATCTAAACGTATGGAGAGTTCCAGCATAAATAATAAAAAGTGTGGAGGACAAATTTACTGAAAGATTTGGGACTTGAGCTGCTAAGTCTCAATAAAACTAAGGAGAAAAATGTCACAACGTCACATGTGTATGGCTTAAAAATTGAGATTTATGAATTTAAAGAGTAATAAAATTTTGCTTATCATCAGGAGAATATTTCCAAAATTTTCACTATTTTGTACAATACTGGTGATTTTTCCCATTCAGTCGTGTATGGTTCAGTTATCACTCATTTTCCTTCTTTATGCTTTTGTATGGCATGCTTAAATTAAATTGTGGAAAATTGGTGTCTTTTTCTACTTCCATCATAATACTACACAGACTTTTTTTTTTTTCCTCAAAGCAGATGAGCTTTTTTGGTCGTTCTTAGAAATGTCATGAGCTGTTAAGGGAATGACATCACTCAATTATTTAAGTGTTTTTCATTGTCAGAATATTCAAACTGAATGCTATAAAATAACAGAGAAAAATGTGTATATATGAGAAATTTTAAATTGGCTGATAAATTTAGTAGCTACTATCTTTAAACAGACTGATTTTGTAAACTGTGGATTACATTTTAAAAAACTGGCAGGAGATACCTCTTAGGAGCTGCATTATTTTTTGTTGTTGTTGTTGGTTTGTTTCTTTGACTTTCAGAAACTTTCCTATCACCTTTGCCAGATTCTTCTTTGTTTTCCATTATTCTGATAGTGCAGCCTCTGACTAATGGTTAGAAGTTTTTTGCCCAAACTTTCCTCTCTTTATTTAAGCCAGAATGTTGACTTTTCGTTCTTTCCAGGGGAGTGAAATTTTTTCACCTCCTTCCTTGTGATATCCTTCTGTAGGGAGGCACTAGTATCCCTGGGAGTCTCTTGGCTCCCATGTGTTTGAGGGTTTTTTTGCTTGTGCAGGTTCCAGGCACTGGCACATTCTTTGGGAATTAAAGCATCTTTTTTATGATGGATAGTTTGAGTGGTGCAACACCAAAGGACCCACATAAGGCAACAATTTTCATACAACAAAGAAAACACATTTCTAAATTTAAAGAGTGATTTGTTGTAATACTTTGTTTTCTAAGGATCTTCGACACTGCAAGCAGCAACCTGAATCACTTTTATACTGATACATTTTTCATTAATGGAAAGAAACCTTTAAATTTGACCTTTATATGTATATCTATACCTTGGTAGACTGGGTGTGTCTGTCAGGGTCAGTGCTGCAATGAGTGGGATGCAGATGTTTTTCTGTCTGTAGCCTATAACAGTCAGAAAAACAGCCAGAATGTACATATATAGAAAAATACAATACTGATATACTGTAATTGTCCTCTAACTAGTAAAAAAGCCATTTTTTACTAGGGTAATGGAATTCCCATTGCGATCAAAGAGAATGATTTAAATACAGAATTATGAACACTTAAAATGGTACTTTGTTCTTAGAATCAGGCTGCATTGTATATTCTCACTGTAAGAGTGATTTTGCATCTGTTCTGGGAGCAGAGCTCCAATTTACTGAAATGGGAATTTGCCATGTGGAACAGCTGCAGACAGAGGACCTTGCATGAGCAAAAAACTTTCCTCCCACTTCGTCAGGTTTGAAGGGATTTAGTAGATGATATTCTTAGGGAGTTGTGCAGTTGTCGTGTGTGCATGTTTAAGGATAAATATCCTGATTATTATTAAGGGACAAAAAGAGAGATTTGGTAGCAATTAATAAATATTTGAGTTGCACCTTGGACCTTATCTGTATCCTCATGACCCAACAGGCTCAGCTGGTAGCTCAGGCAGCTTTCACAGTTCATGGGCTCCATTGTGCTCTTGTTGGAAAGTTGACACGTCCATCTTCTGCCTCCAGCTGTAAATGGTGACATTTGATTTAAAAAAAAAATATAAAAAAAAATTAATTACAGTAATTTCACAATTATAAGGCGCACTTACGGATTGACAAATTTCCGAAATTTGTCCACATATAAGGTGCACTGGATTATAAGGCGCACTTCCAGGTTTCGATCAAAATTTTAGTCAAAATGGTGTGCCTTATAGTAGTGAAACTACTGTATTTTTATTCCAAATTTAACTCAAATTCTTTAATTCGATTTTTATATTCAAACTTCTACATTTTGCTCACTCCCTCCTGGTGAAAAATTGCCTGGGCTGTAACTGGCAGGACTTCTCCCGCGTGGTTAGGTAACAAACAAGATCCATTGGATGTATTGTGCTATTTTAAAGCTGTGACTTCAGTGTTTATTTTTGTGAATGGTTTAACATGAGCTTCTTTTAAGGATAGGGTAGGTCATCGGTAGGGAAACTTCATATTTAGCTTCTCCATATGCTTAAATTTTTCAATGTTGGCACCTTGAGAATTTAAGCTGAATGGTGAGGATGCCTTAATTTGTAATTTACACAAAACAAATCAAGTACAAAGTCAACTCTGACACATCAGTGTTTAATGGGGTATTATATAATCCAGGCTTTAAAAAGACCTGTTAAATTTTTCTTTGTACGATTTTTTTTAAAATATCCCATCTCAAGTAATTCTGGGGGTTTTATGAGTTTGGCTTGTGGGGTTGTGGGTTTTGGGCATTTTTTTGTGACTCTTTCTCCATTTCTCTTTTTAGTCCCTGAATTTTCTTTAGGTACCCACTTAGGACTGGAAAACTCTGATTGAGTATGTGGCTAAAACTTTTGACAGGAGAAGAGGATAGTTCTTTTAAATTTCTCCTCTGGAAAAAGCCTTTAAGACTATTGTGTATGCACAGGAAGTCTTGGCATTGGTGATGAACTCTGATGCACTCTTTATAGATTTTAGTATGTTGGATGAGATATTCTTTTCATCCTGTCTTCCTGTCCTTCATCTCTCCTTCAAGCAAAGAAAGCCTGAATGGAGAATGAAAGAATAGGCTCACCAATGTACAGTAAGTGAAACATCATTTCCAGCTGACCAAATTACAGAAGGTTCATCAGCATCTGAAGTGTGTCACTGTGGTTATGGTCCCAGAGTTTTCAGATTTCATTGGACAGTCTGTTTTTGATGCATACATGCTGTTCTAGTGAATTCTGAGCTTGGTGATCTTGCTCATATTTATGCATAAATTTTCCATTTTTACATTTAGTTGATTAAAGAATTATACCAGAATTTCTCAGCTTTGTTTAAAATCTGTCATGAGAGCAGAAGGATTGAATCCCCATTTAATGAAAATTCAGTTTGGATAAATGTTTATATACTGTCAGGTTTTATTGTGAGTCTTCTGCATAATAGTGACTATAATCCAGGCATAGCCCTTGCTGTCAGTAAAAGCAGGAGAAAGGGATCAAACAGATGGGACTTGAGAACAGTTCTCAGCGTGGCATATGATATGTGCACTTAACCATAAGTTAAAAATCTAAAAAGCTAAGAATATAATTTCCCTGATTTAGTTACATGGCTTGTTTTCTAGGCTTTGGCAGTCTGACCTAGGTGTTTTAAAATACCAGCTACTCCATTTTGTGCATTCCCCCATCTTGTATTATGCTGACACTTTTCCAGAATGCAAGCCCAGGAAATTATTTGCTATTGAATAGCATTGAATACATTAAAAAGAATCTCACTCATGTCATAATATTCCAAGCATAGTTTCATCAAAATAATTCACTGTATTAAGATGACAATGTAACATAACAGCTACAAACTTTTAAAGGAGAAAGAAGGCTGGGCTTGGAATTTAGGGTATTTTCCATGTCAAGGGCAACGACAGAGCTCCTGTTGTGAAAATTATTGTATTATGAACACTGCTGTAGCACACATAGCTAGATTATGCTTGTGTAATTGCATGCACCATTTCCTGGGATGCTTCTTCCTTTATTTTCATATTTACTTTTTAAGTCCTGAAGTGAAGTCCTGAAGTGAAGCCAAAATACAAAGCTAGGTATCTGTGAGGTGTTGTTAAGCAGCTCTTTAATATAGATAGCCCATCGTGTTATTACTCCATGCCTGTTTCTTCAGCAGTGCTCTCACAGGCTGTGGTTGCTTTCAGCACTGTGATGTTTCTCTAGCTCAAATGGAATGGCCAGTGTGCCTAAAGTGTTGTGCCTGCTTCATCCTTTTCAAA
This sequence comes from Sialia sialis, assembly GCA_009812075.1. Lineage (NCBI taxonomy): Eukaryota > Metazoa > Chordata > Aves > Passeriformes > Turdidae > Sialia > Sialia sialis. The sequence goes on from VRYO01001366.1 coordinate 16,913,563, forward strand.
ACTCAGCCTGTAAGAAGTCAGGAAGTTGGAATTCTGGCCAACAAGTCTATACAGGGAGTGCACATTCCCAGGGTAGCTTCATTTACTCCAGGTAGCACTTGTAATAAATAAATAAATTTAAACCTTTACTGCCTTAAGTAGCACTGATATTATCTACAATGTAAATACTTCTCTCTTTTTTTATTGGAAACCATCATGCTTTTCTTGTATAATTTTAGATATTTCTTCTCTGTCACAAAATAAGCAAATAAAAAAAATCCCCAAAGACCAAACCAGAAAACACTCCCCAAACCCAAAGAGTTTCTGTGCATTCTCTTTCAAGCTCCTGCCCCTTGAAATAACAGGAAGAGGTTGCATGGCTTTGCTGTCACACACCTGGTTTCTTGTTTCAAACCTCTTTAGATGTGAGCTGTGAAGAAAAATGGTTTCTAAACCTCAGGGTGAAATGGTGTGAAATCCAAGATATCTGTAGAACTTTTACTTGGAGGACTCTTACTTTTTTTTCATCTTTTGGTCTGAATTTTTTTGCAATCAGCATATAAGCTTTTAATTGGATGCAATTAATTCTTTTAATTGCATGCAATTAATTACAATAAAAACTAAATTTACTGGTCCAAATCCCAAATTTCACCTATATAAAATCAGTACTTTTTCAGTTATCCCTATTCTTTTTCTTACAGTCCTCTGAAATTAAGCCCCTTCAAGTCTAATATTATGGTATAAGAATTCAATAAATAACAAACAGGTTTTTAAATGTAAATTGAGTCTTTTAACATCCTCCCCAGATGCAATAGTGCAGGAGCACATTATATGATATTCACATGAAACACAAAACGTCTGATTCACGCTTTCATAATTTAACATTCAGAAGATAGAGGCTCTTGAGGAATCTTCTTGTCAAAGTACTTTAATTATTGATTAATTTTGACAGTGTCAACACTCCATTTTACACTGCTTTTTATTTACAGATTTTCCCCTAGATTATTGCGTGCTACTTCTGCTGTAACTTCAATGGTGGAAAATATTTTCAGCTTGCAGAATACATACACCAATTAAAAAGTTGTATGCAATCCAGTTAATTTTAAATATCTGCAAAATTAAGGGTTTTAATGCAGCAGTGGAATAGTTTTCATATGAAATGTCCTGACAGATATTCTCCTTGATGTGTTTGCAGAAGTTCACACTTCACGCATTTAAGTTTTTGGTTTTAATAAACTAGTGTTTTTTATGGTTGTTGCTGTTCACATGGTATAATTCCTTCAAGCAGCTCTTGAAGGTTGCCAGAAGGTCACTGCCAAAACATCTCTTATCCATTATCCCTCTAAAACATCTTCTGAAAGCAGTTTTGTGTTACTTTTATTGTTTGGTGGAGGATAAATTAATTTGGCAGTAAAAAGAAATACAGAATGAAAGAAAGCTTTGTATTTAAAGTTTCTGTAGCCTGTATTCATAGTATTTCAGGTTTTATTTGCTTTCTGATGAGCACCTTAGGCTATATATTCTAATGGTTTTCCTTTGAAAAAAAAAAAAGATTACTAACCAGTGGGATTTCCTGGCTCCATTTCTGTCTTTTGAAGCCATGAAATTTATGCACCTGCTTAAGATTATGGTGAAGATGCATTTTCCCAGTGGGAACAATAAGGTAAAAGTCATAATACTGTACAGATAAAATGCATGCCCAGATAATTCACTTACACTCCAATTTAACAATTCACCTGTGATTCATTCAATTTAAGCAAATATCCATGAAAGCAACACAAAAACCTTAGTTCCATTTTATCTTGTTTGAAATGGTTATTCAAATTAATATTTGTGAAAGAGTTTGAGGAAATAAAGGAGAAATTGTGTAGATGTGCATCCAAAGTTAATACTGATGCTTGAGAAAATTAGTGTGTTTTAAACCTGTGTCAGCATGCAGTACTGAAAAAGCATGGAATTAATTTCTCTTTCCTAGAATACTTAGGACTAATGTAAATCCAATTCCAGTTAATGTAGTGTATGGGAAAACATAGTTACAGGCTTAGGACATCCCCCTGCTTGCATTCTACTTTTTTAAAGCCACACATCTGTAGTTCAGAGATAATAGCATCTAATTTAGCAGCGTGAATTCTTTCATTTATGTATGCACAGAGTTACTGCCCAGACATAAGAGAGAGGTATCCTTTTTCAGAACAACCAGTAATGTGAGTGAAACAAAAATATTTCTGGAAGCTTTAAGTAAACTGTCATGTCTTCCTGGAGTTCTGAAAGAGAAAGAGGCTAAATTCAGCTCCCTTTGGATTTTGCAAGATCTCTTCAGCTGCTTGAATCGAGAGCTGGACTATAACCTGGAATTTCAGTGGGGAGAAGGGAGAAAAGTAATAGCCAGCTCAGCAGATGAGATGCCTTTTTCTTGGGGCTGCTAATAATGCTTGGATTTCTTCATTTGGCACTGAAGTGGGAGATCAGGAGTAAATGCTGTACTAACATATATTCCCATGTCTCAACATCAAGAATACTTAAATCTGGTGGAACCCTTTCAGGTTTATCACCATCTTTTCTTGTGCCTACACATGTTTCTGAAGCTGTATCTTGCCATCATAGTTTAGCAAGGCATCCTATTCTGTACAAAATACAAACTTCTATTAGGAGAGTTGATCAGTCAATAGGATGAATTATCTCTGAACCGCCTCCTGTTTCCTAATTCTAAAGGAAAGCAATGCTGTAACACATACAGAAAGCTGTTACTCAGTACATGCTGTCTGAAAATAAATACAAAGTGGAGGTATATCCTGAAAATTGGAAAGCCACAAATTGGTGAACTCCCTCCACTGCAAAGGAATGTTCTGTCCAATTATTGGAATTGGGGGGTTTTACCCCCTTATTTTCCAAGACCCCAGGGGAAAAAGGTTTGTGCAGCATTTATAGTACACACAAAGAATTTCTAGAAAAAGAAATCATACCTTAAAATGTACAGGTGCAAATTATTGATGGCATATATTGCATGTGTCTTGAAGCTAGCATATGCAAATACTCTGCCATCAAATTCTGCTCTTAAATTAACTTGGAAATGAATTAGGTTTGTTGTTGTTCTTACCTCCCTTAGGCAAGAAGGAATTTGTGAAGTGCATAATGCAGACATCTGAAATCTCTCATTTAAATTCTCATCCCTGCCAGTGTCTTGAGTACACTGAAAGCAATAGCTTTTCCAATCTAATCCTATCTGCAGACATTCTCCCTGAAGATCTGGGAAAAGAAACTCGCTAGAAGAAGAAATAAGCTCTGGACAATTGAGTCCTTTAAATAGAAATATATGCCAACTATATCAAAATGCTAAATACCAGAACTTTAATCCACCAGCACTCTAGATGCATCTAAATGAGGAGAACAAACAAAATCAACCACCTGTTTCCTCTATTCTTTACTGCTACGAAAACCCTTCTTGCTATCTCAAATAGAAAGAGGGGAAGTGAAGCAAAAATGTGTGGATCCTGTAACATTGAGTAAAGTGGGGCATGTGAGATTAGACAGGCAGGTAAACTTTTTTCTGTGAGGTGTATTGAATAGATAAATATTCTGGTTCTTCTGTACCCATTAATGCAGTGTTTGAATTTTAAACTTACTCCTTGAAGTTACTCTAGCACAGAGGGGTGAACCCTCTAGGCAACCTGCCAACAGTATAGAAGAAGAAGCAGATTTAGATAAAGTCTATTCAGAGATAATGCCAGGAGCTTGCCATGAAACACCCTTTGGGCTGTGTTTGTGCCTCATCAGCTGCTTTGTCAGGTAGAAAACTGCAGTTTTCACCAGAAATGTGCTGTTGAAGAAGCTTAGGGTAATATCTGCACTCTCACTTGGATCAGCACACAAATCTGAGGTCCAGGTGCTTCAGATAGTCATAATATCCCAGTGATCCTTGTTAATTAATTAAATGCAAAGGATATTTGACAGGGGAATGCAAAGTCAGAGGTTAGCTGTGGAACTGCTTCTGGAAGGGAAGCATCTACTATAAAGGTATATGAGTTTATAAACCTTGCATCAGGTGCTGCATTTTTCTTAGAAAACAGCATTGTTTTTTGGTGAATGTATTCAATCTTTGCAGCAAGTATTTAGTCTGAACCTTTCCTAATTTCTAATGCTTTATCCTTACTTCATGAGGCAAATTTATTTTATTTTTTAAAAGCATCTTACAAAAAAACCATCTGAAAGCTGATATTTTTTTGTTTGCTGGTTTTATTAAAAGTTTATTGAAGACGGGGAAAAAAAATTTAGAAATTAAATAAAGCCTCGATCTGATCTTACTGGTCTCACAGGCCGCAAAAATACACGGGCTTTTTGGGGTTTTGTTTGCTTTGATTTGTTTTTTGTTTTCACTATTTTGAAAAGTAAAAGCTAGAATAATAAATACAATATCTAAAATGACAGGGGGCTGAAGTTGATGGGATCACTCTGAAGACTCTTTGAGGCTGCAGAACGGAACTTTGCGTAGCAGCTGCTCTTGAGTCAGGCTGCCCTTCAATTCTGCCCTTCCTTTGTGTGAACTTTTAGTTTCTGTCTTTGTCCCCTCTAACACTGCTCAGGTGACAGGGAGGTTCTGACTTTGGGGGTCCAATCCCATCAGGGATGGGAAGGAGGGCAGTGTGAAGTCCTCTCATATTGGCTCTCCTGGATGGGGCATTCCCAGTGGACTGCCTTCTGGAGGAATTTCCAGCTTGCTGCCCAAATTTCTCACTGTCACTGGAGCTCCCAGGAGAGTTTATGAGGATGACCAAATCCTAAAAAGTAAGGTTTTTGCTAATCTTATTAGGGAAATACTGGCAAAAGCCTGAAACAGACTTTCATCCCCCACTCCCTTCAACAGGAAAAGTTTATTTCTAACGTGATCTTAATAAATTCATAAGGTGGGTGACATACCAGTATATGCCAGTATATACCAATGCCAGGCTGTGGTTGCTGGCTGAGGTTAGGGCAGCAAGGTGACACTGTGCTGATTGTCTTTGAGGACTCTGGAGGAAAAGATGGAGAATGAGAACTTTGATGAGTTAGTATAGACAGGACATGGGAAAATAAAATCATAATTTGATGGGTTAGTAAGTCAGCAACAATTAAATAAGACCAGCTGCTTAAATATTTTTTCCAGACTTTTCCATTCAACACCATGAAAGTCCTTCTGGAATGAAGAAAATGATATGGAAGGGAATGCTGCTCATGAATCTCTGGTGCCAATTCTATGCTAAATTGCTTCTGTTTCCATGTGACTTACTAACTCAAAACCAGTGCAGGAATCATTGGGACTTCATGGTGCTGCGTTGTCCAGGGTCTACATAATTTTTTAGTCATATTTAGAACAATGATCCTTTTGTAAAACACCAGCATGTTATAAAAGGCAGCAGCTCTATGCACTAAATCAGTTCCTGTTAGGGAGCAGCAGCAGAACGTGATGTTGTGGCTGCTCTGGCAGTGCCAAGGTGATACACTGATGGTGTGTGATGCAGAAAGGCTTTGCCAAGATGGGCTCAAAAAGAATATTTCCATGTTGTAGTATTGCCTCAGATCATACAAGAGATTGTCAGAAAGGACTGCACTAGTTTTGCTTTTCTTTGTTTCTTTGACCATTTTGATCATTTGATTTGGGGAAGGGATGTTTTTCCCATGGGTATCTAGAGAGAGGTGATAAATTAATACTACTGGGTTTATTTGTTTTTAGGAGTGGGACTGAGGGTTTGCCTCTTTACATAGGAATTTTAAATTTGTCTTGTAACTGGGAGTTTCTAACAAATTTTGAAACAAATTTCTGTCACAGAACATGAATTTCCTGCAATTCAGGAAGAAAATGGCAGCAACAACTAAAATTTGATTGGGTTTTTTGTATATACAGCTAAAGTAAAAACATTCAAAAGCAAGAAGCAAAGATGCTCTTTTTTGGAAAGAAATCACAAGTTCTCCTAGCAATGGTTTTAAAGTGCTCACTCTTGTAAATCCCTGAGCACTCTGTGTGTGAATAATAATGATTTACAGCAGTCCTTAGTACACTGCACTAAGGATTTTTATATCTAGCTCACTTTTGCAAGTAGCGCACAGTAGAATATTTCCTAATAGAAGAAAATGGACAAGATAGTGGCAATATATGCAGCATATTAGCAAAAAATAGACTCTATGAATTTTAAATAAAGCACAAACTTAATTCATTATGCATGATGGATAACTATAATATTTTCCAGGGTGAAATTTCTAGTAAATCTTCTTATTTGCCGAATCAAAATGATTGTGCTCTTGTCCAGAGTGACTTGATTTCTTTGTGTAGTTTGATTTGTTCATGATGTTAACATACATCAGAAAACAAGATGATGCATATTGACAGAACTGGAATTATTTTTTCATTTTTTTAAAAAATATTGTAACAGAATTATTGCCAGTGCTGTGTTTTGTTGGGTTAGATAGAAGGAAGACACTGCTGTGTTTGTAAATGCATCTGGCAGTTTTGTCATGATTTTCAAAGATAAATTTCTTTGCTCTGGATTTTGTCTTCCCACAGTTATTTTCAATAATCTGTAACCACACCACACATTTGATGAAACCACACAGAGCACAGATCTGTCTCAGCCATCCCAAGTGCATTCATTCTGTTTAAATGTTCATTTTGGCTTGCTTGTCTGGCATTTTGTCATAGATGTCTAGCAGTAATCTGAGGCTCAACACAGCATAAACACAGTTGCTCTTAATCTTTTAATTATTTGTTCAGTTAAATCCCTTTCTGAACTAGATCCTGGCAGTGTATCCTTAGAGCCATAGATATATATATATGTATATATAGATATGCACATGTATTCATTTATATCTGCGTATGAAAAGGGTCAGTCTCAGCTCTTCCATGATAAGCAGCAAATGACAGACTTTTGCAGAAGTAACAACTTGGAAAAATCATTGTTACTCAGCAAGGATGCAAATTATGTGCAGGATCTAAATTTTAAATATGCACACAGGTCTCTTCAGAGTGTCAGATTCTTATACAGAAACGATTTTATTCAGATGGTATAACCAGAAACTAGAAAACCTCGTATTTTTTTCTGGAAACTGAGGTTGGGGGTTTTTTTGGTTGGTTTTTTTTTTTTTTGTTTTGTTTTTTTGTTTGTTTGTTTGTTTGTTTTTGTTTGTTTGTTTGTTTTGGGTTTTTTTTGTTTTTGTTTTATTTTTCTAAGAACACTTTTTGTCCGTTTTCTGTAATTACAAATGCCTTGTAAATTTGTTGCTCTGCGTATAGTTACTGAAAGGCCCCAGTAGTTCAAAAGCATCACAGGGGAAAGCAAGAATGGATAAATTTAAGTGTGATCAAATGGGGGTGATTCAGGGTCTTCTCTTAAGTTGTACCTTGTTATTGCTGTAATTTATTTTTGCTTAGGGATTAGGTGGTGTAACCTGAAAAGGATTATCATGGTAATTCTAGGACACAGTTTTTAGAGAGAGAGAACTGCAGCATTACATGAGAGTGAGCTTGCATCATTGGGAAGAAACCATGGATTCATGCCTAATGAATCATTGTTCACCAAAGGATCAGCGTTACATAATTATGTGGTGGGAAAACAAAACTACAATCTCAGTCTTTTAGTACTTTCAAATGTTTGCAGAGTAGCCAGGAAGAAGACTTAGTGTCTGTAAGTGGGCAAAATTCCAGATAAGCTTTTCCAATACTGCTTGCCTTGAAATGTAGCTATTCCCTGTAGTAATAACCAACAAGATACAGTCCCCATCAGTTGTTTTTTGTAGCACTCATCAGTTGTTTTCACCGACTTAATCTGTTGACATTTCTGAAAACAGGCAAGTAATATGTGAAAAATGAATGTAAATTTTTTTTTCCTTTGTAAATAAAATGTAAAATGTAGTCTTTATAGAGTAAGTGTTGTACAAGCTAGAGCTATTAAAGAACTGGCTCTCAATCAATTAGAAGCTTGCATTATAATTTACCATTGCAGTGTTCATATAAATTACTGACACATGTAAGCTTTTGCAAGTGTTTTTAATGCTTTGTTAGTGTTTTGTGGGGAATAAGGACATTGAAATATTTTTCTTTAGCATCATCCTTAGAGCATAGATGTTAGTTTTCATTATATTTCTGTTACACAAAAGTGTCAATAAAGATCTGTATTAACATCCAAAAAACCTGGATATGCAACTTGCTATTCTCCTTTCAATTTATGCTCAGCTGGAATAACAGGGAGGTCTAATAGTCATATGAAAAATTTAAAATTATGAGTCCTAAAATCATTAGGCAGTTTGTATGTAGCTAATAGAGACTGTGTTATGCTTTATAATAATTAGGTACTTCAATGTTATTTCTTTCAAAAATGTGCACAAGTGTAAAAATGAAAGTATATCCATTTTCTTAGAAGGAGTTTCTGGAGCTGACACTGTGCTGTTTCATTGTGCTGGAGAATTCTTGATCTTTTGTCAAAATTGAGAGCTACATTCCCGGGATATCTCTTAGAAGAATCTGTGATATGTATTAAATCTCACTGTTTTGCTTTATTCTTTTCAGGAGTGACTTTATCCTTTTCAGTAATAGTCATCTGCTCATAAAACAGGCAACAGTGTTTAACCTCTAATGATTATTGACCAGATGACATTTATACTTTGTCTGTCCTCTTTGAATGTAGAGTCAAAGTTCATTTGAAGCAGTTGTTTTGCCTTTTTGCCTGTCTTGGTATTTAGGCTGCAGTAAATCTGAGACTTCAAAGCCCTTTTGGTAGAAGTTTGCACTTGTGGTGACATTTTGATCTCAAGGAATTTGTAGATCAAGAAAACACTGTGACAGTCAGAGATTTCCATGCACTTCAACCTATCCTTGCCTTCTCTGTGTGCTTAGAATGTCTTTATCCCATTACAACTTCCTTATAAAATAGAATATTTTTGTACTATTACCCGTCAAACACGCGACTCCACTGACTTTGTAAAGGGAGCTTGTTAATCAACACTATAGTGTTGAGAATTGATGATTGAAATGCATTTCAGTTTTGTCTGATAGACAAAATTAGGAGGAGTAATCCAATATGTTTTTTTGCTAGTCAAGCTTATTGTCTGCAGTTTGACCTGATAAATCCTTATGAGGTGGGTGTTTGTCTTGTGGTGAGCTGGCTGTTGGTTATTGAGACTGGCGGCTGTGCAGGTCTGTTGGGGGAGCTGTGGGGTCTGTGCTGTCACACAGGTGGGATGCACATGCTGCACTGCAGGTTGCTGCAATGATTGCAGTTTCTTCTGATGTGACATTAATCCGAGCCTGATCAGTGTCTTAAATACTATCTAATAACAGCAGTAACTAAATGAATAATGAGAAGTAGCTTTTAATGGAATAAATTCTATATGTATGTGTATCACTCACTGAAATTTTGCCTACAGTCTTACCTTGTACATTAATATTTTGGGAGCTACAGTTTTGTAGCCTGTTCCTACTTATCTGTTAGTTTCCTTTTCCTAGTTTTATAAACCAATGTGTCAAACCAGCAAGGTCAGATATAAATCTTGGTTGCTGGAGACTGCATTGTCTCTTGATTTCAGATTTTAAAGATCCTTTTGTTTACAGATATTATCTTCGTTTACCTTCTGCTGGAACTGAATCCTTTGTGATTGCCATTTCGTTGTCTTAGATACCATCAAGCAAAAAATGCATCCTTTATGCATATAAACAAAACACCAAATCAATTTTCTGCTTTTCCACTTGTCTCTGCGGGGTCTGGTGTTAAGAACAAACAAATGAAAACAGGGAAATGGTTTACTTATGGCTTCTTTTAGGCCTGAGGGTTTTTTTTTTTTCAGGTTTTTTGTTACAACTGAGATCAGTCCATCTGAAATGGTTTTGTTGACCAGTATTGCAGACCAGTGCTGGTTAGTCCTGGGTCAGCAGTGCTGAGAAACTCTCTAGTTTGTATTCCATCTAGCCCCACTTGGATTTGCTATGCCAGGAGCATGAGTGCAGTAATTTCATGACTATAAGGTGCACCCTTTGGACTAAAATTTTGATCGAAACCTGGAAGTGTGCCTTATAGGCTGGTACACCTTATATATGGACAAAGTTCGGAAGTTTGCCAACCCCGAAGTGCGAGACACAGTGGCTGCCGTGATAATGGAGGCCGCTGGCTCTGGGAGGGGCCCGCGACATGGGCAGGGCGCCTGGGGCTGCCTTTGAAGGCTACACCAATCTGTGAAAACTGTTTGCAAATTGAGCACCTGACAGTAAACTCCGCGATTGTGTGATTCTGTTACTAATTCGTTACTTTGTTGCGCGTGGATCCTCGCTGCAAAAACAAAGTGCGCCTTATAGTCTGGTGCTCCTTATATATGGACAAAGTACGAAAATTTGCCAACAACCCAGAAGTGCATCTTGTACTCTGGTGCGCCTTATACCTGTGAAATTACTGTACTTTGTTCAGCTCAGGCACTAGGATCCCACATTTCCAAGTTCTCTGTCTGGAATATTTTACATTACATGCGGTGTTGTGATGTAGTAATGAGAGTGGAATTCTGCAGCCATGAACAGATCTAACAGTAGCTGCTGAGTGTTGATGCCTATTACAAAACCAGGCACATAAACTAGTACAACCCAATATTTATGAAATGCTTGCTTTTTGCTGCTGTCAACACTTACTAATTACTATTGCAACTATTCATTACTAGCAAATGGGCTTTTTGGGTTTTATTGCAATTAAACCAAGATAATAGCTCTTTATAGTCCCTGTGACAAATGATGAATTAGTGAACTTATCTCCTCGCCTATTTCTCTTCCCTTTTGCATTTTAGGTATTGCAGATGATTATGTTTCAAACTAGATTTGTAACTGCAAAGGAATTTCAAAGTACTGCCCTTGATTTTTACACAAATTCACAATTCCACATCAATGTGCAAATTCTTTAGATGTAATTTCAGCAATAAAACATTTATTTGAAATAAAAATTAGAACTATGATCCATAAATATTGGCTAAAGCCAGTGACTGAAAGCATGAAGTGAAGAATGTATATAGAACAGAAAACTGTAAATGATGTTATGGAAGCACATTGAATAGATTTATTATTTAAAATGTAGTTAAATATATTAGTCTTAAATTTAGCTATGATACTGACTTTCTTGGAAGTCCATGGAGAGAGCAGCTGACTGATATATTCTATAGAAAAATCAAATCCATGTTGTGTGCAAGAGCAATTGTTAATTTAAAAGCAGGTAGCATTTTTATTTTCAGTCATTTGACTAGAGAGAAGCTTGCTGTGTACAGGACAGAGACTCCTGCAGAGCTGCAAAGGGACATGCAGTGGAAAATGCATTTTGAGGATGTTCTTTGGACTCTTGTCTTTTTAGACTCCCAGAAATAAAGTCTTGAGATATCATCTCTTTGTTGATATGCCCTCATGAATAAACACAATTACTGCTGTTAAAACAGCAAATGCTCTCTGAGCAGCAATCCTGTAACCTCAGTTCATGTTTCAAAGCAGATAAGGAAAATAAGTTTATCTTCAGGAATGAGGAGCCAAAACAGTCAATCAGCACATCTGTCTGTATTATGTGCCCTGATCTGAAACTATCAGAAAAATTTCACTGCAGTAATCACTTCACAGTATTAATTATCCAATAGGATAAATGATATTTGTTAAAGATTTTAGAAGTCCAGGAATTGACAAACAGCAGCAGAAAGTATCAAGGAGGACATTTTTCTTGATCTCGTGTTACATTTTATAGTACTTAAAAGCTTTCAAAGATTGGCTGCTGTATTTTGAGGTGCAGAACTTGGATAAAATTCATAGCAATAGGTTTCTGCTGGTTTAGCATTTATGTAGATAGCATAAAGAAATGGTAAATTATGAACAATAAATGGCCAATGGAAAACAGTGTTAAAATATATTGCATGTAAGAGCATTTCCCTTCTCTGAAGTACATATGTGGAGCAGCAACAAGATCTCATATGTTGGATAAAATTTCATCCTGTAGCTCCGTAGCCATCCAAAAGTGACACAATTACTTTTTTCTTCTACAATTTCTTCTCTGCAGAGTTCCTTGAAGAGTAATTCTTAAATTTCAGACTCCAAACACTCTGTTGAAATGACATAATTTCAGCAACTACTGAATGTCTTAACATGAAGAAAGGTTAGGTTTTCGAGTGGTTCAGTTTTTGCATATGGCAAATGTTTTATTATTAAACTTTTTATAAAGTCATTTGTGCTATTGAAAAGATAATTATTTGATCTTGGTCCTGTGTGTCCAAAATCAGTACATGCTCAGAAGAATCAGAGCATTGTCAATTATCAGGCTCTCACAGTGTACTTTTAGAAGATTTTTTATGGTAGTTACTGTATTTCAGGGTTGTTGGTTTTTTAGGTTTTTTGTTTTTGTTTTTGTTGGTGTTGTTTTGTGGTTTTTGTGGGTTTGTTCAGTTTTTTTTTAACAGAATTAGCAACTCAGGTAATTAAGCTCACATTAGATCAAATAAATGAGCTCTGAGAGTGAAGTTAAAAGCTGAAAGTTCGTCAGTCTAATTGTAACAAATTGTTGGTCTGACATACAAGGTTAACAGCAGCTAAAAGCTTAGAAGGAAAAAATATCACTCAATCAATGGGGAAATCCTTTAAAGAAAATTTTTGCTGGGCTTGAGTATATGAGGGAGGCAGGGCACACAGCAGAGGACAAAGAGATATTTTGACTCAATATTTAAGAACCTTTAAAGATTAGAAAATCTCCAAATGCACAAAATTTAATTAGAAGCTAATGATTTGGTGTTGTGGGGAGCTGAAAGGAGCAGAATTGGGAATGGCTTGTTTGAAACGACCTTGCTGTCAGGGTTTCACATAAGCTGTTAAATGCATGCAAAGAGCTGCCACAAAATCAATGAAATAAAACATTGCAGTGGTCCAGTATGGAAGCATAAATTACCATTTTAATTTTCAATCAATAAGAAAACAGATATCCCTGAAGCAGTAAAACATGACCTGCACACAGATCTTCATTGCAGGACAAAAGAGAACCCAACAGATATCCATAAAACTCTCATAGATGTTTTCAAGAACAATTCAGGATGTATAAATTAGAACAGCGCTGGTTTTGTATAATAAACTGATCTGCTCCTGATAGGGAATATCTGCTCACAGAATAAAGCAACCTTCTTCGTAGTTCATCATTTTGTAAAGCTTTTTGACAGCTGGCTTTAGAATTTTCATTGGTTGTCTCTGTTTTGTTTTAAAGTTTGTGGGTCTGGTCAGCATTTGAAAAAAGCGTTGCCTGAAAAGGTGTCAGGATGGTGCTGCCCAAAAGGCACTAAAGAGAGAAATTGAGCAGCACAGAGAACTTCATTGTAGGCCATAGTTTTACAAATATTTAGCCTTGATTGCTGCTGTAATTACTAGCTTATGATAGTGTTCATGTCTTGTTTGGATGAGTTAAATAGACTATTTCTGTTGTGAAGGTAAATTTATAGTAAAATCTGATTGCTTTTCAGTTTGAGTGTAAAAGTAAGGGAGCTTGAAAATCCAACCCATTCATACCTTGAGTTAACTTCAAAGCCTATTTTTAGGACAGTGCTGAATCAGATTTAATTGCTTTTGCCTGTGTTTCCAGATGGTCAGCACACAATTTGAAATGCTTTAGTCACTTGGCTTGTATTGAAAAGCTTCTCTAAGTACCCAGTGTTTGGTTTTGACTGGAAGTAATTTAATGTCTGAATCACAACTACAGAGATCTGAAACTGAGTAAGATTACTGCATGCACTCTAAATTGTACCACCATTGCAGACTATTTACTCATCCCATATCTGTTTTCAACATTCCCACAGAGTCATAAACAATTAAGACAAAAGTTTTCAAATTTACCAGTGATCCTGTTTACGTGGGAAGGTCCCAGCTGACTGGAAGGTTAAGTGGGCAAAAGTTGTGTTCCTTGTGGTTGGCTGGAAGGACTTGGGTCCGTATCCAGCTAGTAACTAAAATCAGGGGGGAAGCCAGCTGGTATGTGCAGGATCAGTGTCACTACCAGGGGCTGTCACATGTTCCTGCAGCTGCTGCAGTGTTGGAGTTGGTGAGTTGGGGGTCTCTGAATTCTTCATAGAGAAATTAGAGTGCAGGGATTGAATTAAAATTTTTGGATGGATTGAAGTACGTTAAGTCACTCACACATAAAGCAGAGGTGTAAGTTTAAGTTTTGGGATGAGTCAGTAAGTTTAGTATGAGCTCTAATGCTTTTAGTGAGTGAAAGGTTCAGATGCCAGAGTAGAAGTGCAAGTTCTAGTGAAGGTTGAAAAACATACTGGTGTTTTCAGTGGAGGCTCTAAGAATGTAGTTTTAGACAGTGCTTAGACATAATAGAGCTCTAGTAAGAACATTGCTTACATTTTTCAGATAGAACAAGATAGGTCGTATGCGTAGTTTATTCATATCCTGGCATGTTAAGAAGCTAGAATTCTAATAGGTTAAGAAGTGATGGTCTGACTTTGTGTCTTAGCTTGTTGGGAAAATTCTATATAAGAACATGCACTGGGGAGAGCTTTTGCTCTTGCCACTGCTTTTTGCTATTGCTTTGCTATTGCTTTGCTCTCTCGCCACCACCATCAACATCTGAGAAGAAGACAGGAGCTGCCGCAGCAACATCAGTTTCCTGAGACCTTGACAAGAGCAGCTTCTGCTTCTCTTTGGGACTTTATATCAAGACTTTTCAACATCTTTGACTGTGCTTTTTGAGACTGATGTGCTTCTGCAATAAACAGCCTTTTAGCAACTATTAGCTGTTTTGCTCATTTAGAAGATAACCTGTGGAAGTTGGTGTCTCAGAGCACTGCAGTTTCCAGAGAATCCAGCCCCTAGCACAGGTTGTTCAATTCAGTGGCAGCAGCTCAGTGCAGTGATGGAATCAAGAGATTTTTGCTCATGTTAAACCAGTGAGAAGACATTTGTCATAGAGGTGCAGATCTCCAAAGGACTGGCACATTAGCAGGACAAGGGGGTCTTGGTGAAATCATTTAGGTAAAAAGGGCTTTGGGAGTTAATAATAGGGCTCTTAGTTTTGTACTGCATGATTATTTATGTCTTATAAAGCACCTCACCCATATGTATTTTTTTTCACTGAATTTCAGATTTGAATGAAACCAGAATGAAAATAAATGCAAGTTATTTCCATTTATCTGATTTTTGCAGCATCTCTATCCAACCGAGGAGTTAGCATAATTTCTTTACTGAGACACAAATCTGTCCAAATGAAACAAATCAGTCCTAAGTTCAATGGAGGGTTCAGTGTGTCTCTTCCTGACTTTGTAAAAAATCTCAAAACAGAGAGACAAAGATGCATGTGAGTTCATAGACTGGAATTCTACCTTTAAATGAATTGTGAGGTTGGACCTATAATGGAATAATGCGACATCTTCTGTCAGTGAAAAAGTCCCTTTTTTTTAAAGAACTTCTTGTACACATTTTTGAAAATTGTATCTTCTACACAGCAGATTAAATCTTTTGTGATTTTATTGTAAGCTGGTTTTGCCAAATTAACACTATGTGATAACCTTAGCACATAGTTTATGCTGCTAAATTCTTCCCGTCTTCCTTACAAAACAAGGTACCTCTTTCCCAAGCGTGTTATTTATTAAAAACAAAGAACTGATAAATAACTGGTGAAACAAAGCAGAAATTTTAGGGAGGAATTTGCAAACCCTGAGGTGCATTTTTTCTGTATTAATAATTTTATGATCACTTATCCAGCATCTTTTATCAATTAGCCATCAAAACCCCCAAAATGTATTTCTAGGTGTTCAAAATTTAGCTTGGGTTTAGTTTGGAATCAATATTTTAAAAGAATATAATGTTAATTACAGCAAAAGAGACTTTAAAATTCAATTTGAAATAACTAAAATTGTGTCCTTTCCTGTTACCTTTGGTGTCCTGTTGGTTTTGCATCTTTGTAACTTTTAATATTTGTACTTAGAAAAATACCAGCAACGTACCTTAAAAACCATGGCACACAAAGTTAGTATTGCATTGTGCTGAATTTCCACTTAAGAAAACAGCCTTCAGGTTTCTGATGTGAGTTTTATTCCACAGCTTTTCATATCTGTTGAGAAGTATTTCATCTTCTCTCTGGAATGGTATTAATGAATGTGGTTTTGAAGGTAATTTTGTACATGTTAATGGCAAATGTGTGATTTTGCTCCCCTTCCCAAGCAGCCCTTTTGTGTCCTATGCGTGGTAACTTTTATTATCTCATCTTGTCAAATAATTACTAAGGCTCAATGCGCCAGACAGCCACATATGTCTGATGCCAAGAAGTTTCTTACCCCCTTTTTTAATTAATCTTCATAACTGCAGTGATTTTCTGCAATTAATAGAGTGACTGAGAGACAAAAATCCAATCACCAGTTAGAGAACACCAGTAAGTTACGTGTATACAGTTTGTTGAGTAAGTATTTAAACAGCTGCTAATAAAATCTCAGGTCCATTGGGAATTACCTGTGTTAACACATGGATATACTGAACTTTAGAGAAGGATGAACTTCGTGCTTTTCTTTAAAAAGAAACAGAGGTGGAAATTGCATATCAATTTAGCCAGAATACTGGGAGTCTGGGCATGAATATATTTTCTAGGTAGGTATTTCCATAATTTTTGAGTTTTATCTCTCAGATTTTAATTGACAAAGCTAGCAAGCGTTCATACAAAATGTGGATACTAGTGAAAATACACTTGCAAAAACTCTCTTCAGATTGTAAGACTGCAGTAATTTCACAACTATAAGGCACACCATTTTGACTAAAATTTTGATCAAAACCTGGAAGTACGCCTTATAACCGGTGCGCCTTATATATGGGAAAAAAAGTTTGGAGATTTCCCAGCCTGGAAGTGCGAGCCAAGCCGCGCGCTCTGAGAGCTGCGGCAGCCGGCGCCAGGGGCGGCTGCAGAGTGCAGGAGAACAGGGGGCGGCAAGTGCTGGGGCCCGCGGCATGGGGAGGCTGCCTGGGGCTGCGTTTAAAGGCTATGACGATCCGCGGAAAAGTGTTTGCAAATTGAGCACAGGCCAGTAAACCCCACAATCCTGTGGTTCTGTTACAATTCGTTACTTTGTTGCACGCAGATCCTCGCTGCAAAAAAGTGCGCCTTATAGTCTGGTAGGCCTTATAGTTGTGAAATTACTGTACTTAGTCTTCATTAACCCACAAAAAAAGGAGGGTTGATAAGTAGGGATGATGTGGCTGGGCTTCACACTATAGCAGAGGACGAGTTTATCCATTTATCTGAATTCTATTAGATTGAAGCATCTACATGAGGATAAAGGAACTTTTTCAGTATTTAAAAAAAAATCTGTCGTCTTTGTGAAGAAATGAGATGTTGAACTAACAATAGCTCATTTTCAGGCCATGAAGAAGTTTAATGTCTCTATTAGTCTCTTTATGTACATGTGTTCACAAGAAGTTCTCAGCACTCATGGCCAGTGCATGCTGTAGCATTTCCCTGCAAACATTAAAAGGTTCCACTTTGCATAAATGCATAGTGGAACTGTTTCTGCCTTCTGAAATTGCAGAAGCATCACACGTCAGGTTTCTAGTTTGGGAGAGAAAGATTGCTGTACAAATAGACTTGACCCTGCCTCTATTCAATAGCAGGTCTCTAGAGACTGGAAAAATAATTTGTTGTAAAAAGTAGAGGTATGAGGGAAGTGGTATGAGGTGTCAAAAACAGTTTGCAGCTTTTCCTTGGCAGCAAAGTTTTTCTGGGGAACTTGTACAGTCTGTTCTGTCCTTTCTTCTGCAGTAAGTCTCCCTTTGCCTACGGAGATTTTTTACAATTTTTGCTATGTTTGTAAAACAAAATAATTCTTCAGTATAAATTGCTATTATTTAGTTTCAACTACTGATTCCAAAATCATACGGCTTTAATGCTTCCCAGCTCTATTTCCTTAATAGTCCCACCTGAATCTCCCAGGGAAACATGAATAAAGCTTACAATAGACAGATTTGTATCAGTGTTGTTCCTTTAGATACACATCAGGTAATCTGGCTTTAAAGCTAAATGCTGTGAGAGGATAACAAGGGATTTGACCATTGCATTCTAAATCTCTAATTCCATTCTTTGTCAATTAGAAAGGTATTTGCAGTGCATCTAAACTGATTTTACCTATTAGTTGTTTAATCTATGACTTTTAGGTCAGAAGAAGTCTGGACAAGCTTTTGGTCATGAAAAACTATTGCCAATAGCAAGAAAAAGGGACACAATTTTTAATATTTGTGTCATTCCAAACCTAATGCTAAAAATAGGAGCAGAGGAGACTTCCATTGAGCAGCTTTCCATGCAAGGTATTGAGATTAGTTTTAAGTTCTTATGGACAAATTAAAGATGTTAATTTTTCCTCAGGAAAACAAGCAAAAGAGCACAAAGAATGAGATGCCCATGTGAGAATTAGGACTCTTCTTGTGCTCCTGCTGGGAGTAGTATTGTAAAATACAACAATATTTTAAAATTCCCCTTTGAACCTAAAAATTATGAAACCTCTCTCAATGTGGTATTTTTATGTTCATTAATTATTTCATACAAGATATAAAGTTACATACTATAGCTTTCTGAGTGGGTATATGTATTTAATCTGGGTATAGTATGAAGTGAAAGAAAACAGAGATCAAACATTTGGCATTATATTCTGATATAGAGTTGTGTCTGTATAGAAAACACTTGTGCAGAGAAGGAGTACAGTGAAATAGCGTCATCCAGGGGCAGTACTGTTTAGTTTGTTGAAAAGAAACTTCATTATTTTTTTCTATTTCCTGTCTTGGAAAGAAATACAGTATGTGTATCTAATTTGAGCCAAAGTAATTTAGATTTACTTTGATTTTTTTTCCCCTTGTTATTCTTTGAGTAGTCAGACACCTTCACTACTGATGAGCATATAGTTCTCCTGGGTTTTATTTCCTACTCTGGCTCCTAAAGAAATCTAGCCTCTATTACTAATTTCACCTCTTACTATTACTCTTTATTTCAGAAATACTGCTGGGGATTCAAAAAAGAAACAGAAAGAAGTGCTAGCAAATTCGAGAGCAGCCTTTATTTGAAATCGAATTCTAACTCTTTAGAATCTGAAATGGATTTTAGAAATTTCAGTTCCATAGTCCAGAAATTATTAAGCTGTCTAGTAAGATAGATGCGATCATCTGATGTTTACAGGGCAAGTGTTCAAGAAAAATGGAAAATGAGAATAATTTGATTATTTATGTAAGTTCCTACAGGTCGCTTGTCTTATGTCACTGAAAATACCATGTGTTTAAAGGTACTTTAAACTTGTGCACTTCTGTACTTGACTGGATGCAGCATCTCCCCAGAGTCATTTTATTTTGGAGTGTTGGAGAGTTTTTACAGAAAGGCAGAATCCAGCCCCCTGATGCTTTTTACATGGCAAGGAGGAGTTTTTAGAACCCTGCACAGCTCCCTATCTATGCTGAGTTTACAGCAAATATTTTATTTTGCAGAAGAGTATTTTCTCATGATGTCCTACACAATTCTTTCTTCATAAGGTACTTTAAGAAACCATAGGTCTTTATTACCTGATAGGATTAGATTTCAATAATTTCCTTTACATGAGAGATGGAAGAAATATCAGAGGAGGAGTGAAGGTTTGAAGAGGAATGCAGGTCTATAATCTCTTGCCACTTTGCCAAAGCTTTTTTGTTATTTTTTTGTTGCTGGATGTTTAGCTTGAGGAAGGGTGGGTTACCTTTTTTCTTTTCTTTCTTTTTTGTTCTTTTAAAGGAATGGGTAGGGTTATAAATCTACTTTGATCATCAGTGGCAAAATTTTGATGTTCTCTGAGCCAACAGATCAAATATATATTGCCTTTTATATATCTATATATACCTCTTATGCAGAGAGTGTTCAGAGCAGCTGAATATTTATATAAAAATCAATATTATACATAATATTCACTGAAAAGATGAAAGCATGGGAATCACTATCTAAGAAATACTGAATCCCACATCTTTTTAGAAGGAATAAAGGGGGCATTAATACAAAATTTCTGCCCTGCTGCTCAGTTCCATCACTTGTGATTTGACTGCATTTGATCAGGTGGATCTCCCAGAGGAAACTCATAAAGGAGCAGAAGTTCCCTGTGGAATAAATAAACTTCTGACGTTCTGGTGTTCACTTTCATGCTCTGGCAATGCCAGGACAGCTGTGTGTGGCCAGACCTGTGGCAGCCACCTTTGAACAGACCACATTCACTTCAGGAAAATAACACCTCTGCTTTTAGT
>VRYO01001366.1:16956988-17081507 GCA_009812075.1 Sialia sialis
GCCGCACTACTGGGGTAGGCTGGATTCTGCAATGAAAATGGTGTGGCTTATAATCGTGAAATTACTGTAATTGGTTAACAGTTGAGATCAGACCTCAGTGCTTCACTGCAGCATTTTAAATTATCATTACTTCCAGTTTCAGTTACAGAGTTTGCACCTGGATTGCATTCAATTGCTTTTGCTCAGGTCTCTGACCACTCAGAACGTAGTCTAAAAACACAGAAATAAATGCTCAGATGGATAGACCACTGAATATTTATTTCCTAGATATCAGTGATTTTTTTGTAATTATTTTTTAATGCATTCCCACAGCATAGCTTTTTACTTCAGGGCATGTTACAGTATGTATTTATAATGAGACTGACTGTGTTCTTTCTTGCTCTGGTGCACATGACTCCAGTGAAGTCAATGGTCTTATGTGAGGTTTGCTAAAGTAATATTCAGACTATTAATCTTTACATTAGTCTCACATGGAAGAGCAGCTAATGTTTAAGACTGAATTTAGGGTTGTTGCTGTAGGTTCCAAAGTTATTTTATTCTCTTGTTTCATATTTTTCTCATTTTCCCCTCCTATTTTGTTCATTTGGAAAATTATTGCTTCTGAATATTGAAGACAATCAGGAGTAGAATTCATTTTTTCCCTGGCTATATTAATACACAACATAAATTGTTATTCATGCTGTGTACCGAGTCAAAACTCGGAAGAATTTTTCAAAAGGATTATGTGGAGTTAGATTGGAAGGGTAAGGAAAATATTTCAAGACAATCTTCCTGCAGGGTAAGAGGCTCAGTGAGAGATTAGATATACATTATTTGTGTTGTTGCTTGCTCTGGGAGGAAACTAAAAGAATCTTAATGCAGAGTTCAAAAAAGGAAAGGAATCCAAAAAGTGAGTAAACACAAGTTGTTTTTCAAAAGGTGTCCCTCTTAGATGTCTCTCTATGCAGAATATCAGTCTGACTGGATAGAAGAGAATTCAGCACCAGCTCCTGTTCAGGATTACAGTAATTTCACGATTATAAGCCTCACCTGAATATAAGCTGCACTACTGGGGTAGGCTGGATTCTTCAATGAAAAAGGTGTGGCTTATAATCGTGAAATTACTGTAATTAAATAATCCCTTACTAATGATTCTTGTCTGATATGCATTGGATTAGAGGGACTGCTGCTGATGGCACACTGCAGGTAATAATTTAGGGTGTATTTCTTTTGGCTAAAGCTACATGGCCAAACTCCAGAGATGGCTGAGTCATTCAGAGAACCCCTCTGGAACACTGGACTTTTGGAAGAGGAGAGAGTGAAGGAGGAAGATGGTTCAATATTAAATCATGTTTGCTTTGATTTACCTTGTGGGGAAGAAGGGAAAAGGAGGAAATGAAGGCAATATTGTGTGGATGCTTAAAAAAACCCCAAACATTTAGAACAAGAGAAGAGGTGGTTCTGAGGAGGTCAGGAGGGAAGGAATGCAGTAGCAGTAACAAAACTTTAAATACTCAAACTTTGTTACCAGTAATTTGATAGAGTTTTATCTTTGGAAAGAGCCTTTACCCGGTGGTATTACGGATCCCTTCATATGTACAACTCCTGTTTGCAAATATTCTGATTTTGAATAAGCATTTAGCAACATGCATGTAATTTCATTCATTAGTATGAAGCAGTAACAGTAGTTTTGTTTCATTTTGGTAACATTTAGATGTTTTTTGCAAGCCACAGGAACTGTATATTATCAGCATGCAGTGCTTCTGTACAGAAGCCAGGAGACTCCCAGTTTGACCTGCCAGCTGCATCATGCAGTGCTCAGTAAGGAAAATATCACAATCCTGCTGTCTTTATGACTGGCTGCTCCACAGACTGTGCAGAATTTGGAAGAGTGCAACATTCATTCCAGACTGATATGCCCAATGAATAATAACCTATTCATTTGTAGATATTATTTTTGACTATTTACATTCACTTTACATTGAGGCTGTTTACCTTGAGCAGAAGTGTGAAGCACCCATCAGTTACTATTCAGAGCAAGTAACTTGGGAAACTGCCACAGCTTTCTTGTTCAATGAATGAAAAGTTTTGAGAAGTATTGAACTACAACGGATAATTTTTCTAACTTACCACTGTGCTCTTGTAAGCACCTTTGTAGAAAGTGAATGGGAAGAAAACATCATTTGAAGTTTAAAACCCGAAACAAATCTCCCTGCCACATTTGTCAACCATAAACATATTTCTAAAAGATCTATTTGAAAACCTATTCAAGAACAGAAATGTGATAAACCTACCCATTTCACATCTTTCAAATAGAATAAAAATAGAAAAGTGTGATTCCTTTCCACTGCTGGCTTCACTTCCAGGTTTTGTTCTGGTTCTCAATTAACAATGGCATGTCTTAACAACCTTAAAGTTTTCTTAAACTGAATTGCAGAAAAAAAAGAAAAATATTATAGATGCCATTTTTGTCATGATGAGTTGTGGTCAGATTTGCTTGTGCAATGTTATTAGGGGACATGCTTTCACTAAGTCCAAAACAACAAAACAGAAGTTGTTCAAAAAGTTCCTTTGTTTATATAAAACATTTGCTTGTAAAAATCATTTCTGTAGAGGGAAATACAAGTCCACAATCAGATATCTAGTTAAATTATTTTCCTCTTTATGCAAGAAACTATTTACTTTCATTCCTGATCTGTTGTTATTCAGGAATGTTGTCAGTCCTGAGTTAGGAATCCTCCTTCCCTTCTCTGATTAAATCTTGTAATTTTTTTTTTTTTTTTTTAATCCCAAAATATTTGTCGTGTCTCTTTCAGCAAATATAGTAAACAGTAAAGTTTTAGCCTTCAACAAAATGCTTTCCATTCATGGAAACCCTTATGTGAAGCTTAAATTAGCAACCCTTACATTATACACTGTTGAAATGCTCTGAGCCACCATTGCATAATATGTTTTCCAGTATCTCTGGAAAATTCAGTTATTATTATCACTTTAATATATAAAAAAAAAAAGTCAATGCCTGTGAGCTCAGAATGAGTAATAGCTAAATTTTATGGTTTATTTTAGAGTAGCACAGGTTCCAGATGGAATAGTCCTTTTTATCTCTACAGATTTTTTTCTCTTGAATATAAACCATTTTATTCTCCATCATTTTTACATTATAACTTTTCTGTGATATTTTCATTAAAATGAATCAGTTGGCAAATGGACTTTTCGTCAGCTCATTCTTTACCTATTTTTTTAACAGAGATGGCCATAAATCACACTTAATTCAAATGCAGTGCAGCTCCCAAGTTCATCCTCTCTTTCCTGTGTTTCCAGTTAGCAGGGTTTCACTTCATTGCTGTGATGAAACTGGAACATCATTGCATTCCCCAAAGAAGTAGGTGTATGCCATCAGCTTTGCAGCATTCAGCTGAAGTGTTTGGGCATGAAAGAGAGGAGGAAAGATGGAAAAGAAAGTCAGTGATGACTTGCTTATGATGATTTTGTCTTAAGTTGTCACCAGCAGTCTCTTGCCTTTTGGTCTCAGAAATAATTGGTCATGCATCAATTATATAGGCTTCTGAGACGGGAAGGAGAAAGGAAAATAAGATGATTCCGAGACCTTTAAATAACCTATTCAAAATAACTTTTTTCCCTGAATAATGTTTCATTATTTTGTTCTGACCTATATAGGTTAGAAGCAAGAGCCATGTCCTAATGGAAAAAGAAGCATTCCTATTTTTCTAGTGATATGAAAGCATGGGATTTTACAGTCTGTCAATTTAAAACTGCTTGAAAGGTTTGGGTGAGTGAAAACCTTTCACTGAGCCAGACACAGGTCCCACACTGGGCATACTCTGGGATTAGATTGCACTGCCTCAGGATGAGCATAACTTGTTAATGCTGCAGCACAGCTTTGACTAATAAATATTGTAAAACTGGGCAGTATATTTATGATTTGTACTGTTAATTGAGGAGAGGAGCTGCAATAGGCTACGTAAGAAATGATAGACTTTTATTATAATATGGATTCAGAATATTTCAGGTCATTGTCTTCAGTTGGTCTGTATTATCTTTTCCCCCCTCATTTTGCAACCTGGTAAAAGATAAGAGTTTTATCACCCACCCTGATGCAGTTTTTGCTACCTTTTGTTTTCAACTGTGAAATAATATAAGGCTGCTGAGAAAGTGGACTTCATAAACTTAAAGCATTTTATCAATAACCTTTTGGATGGGGCCAAAATGTGTGCCCAGAAGTGTAGCCATTTTAGAAAATTGTTTCAGAAAATCACTGTGAGATGGCTGCCCATCATTTTTTTTTTCCTTTTTTATAATTTTCCTTTCTTTTTATCTGTATACCATAATTTCTGATGGATTCTTTTCCAAAATTTTGGGATTGCTGCTTTGCAATTACCTTTGAATCCTGACTTCTGAATATTTTTCTAAAATACTGCATCTTCTGAAATACATATGTCTTTACCCACTTCACTTGGGGAGTTCAGGTTTTTTCAATTTTTTTTTGGTGCACTGAGACTTTAAAAGTGTCATTATATGGATTTAGGCATTGAGATTTTGATGCCCAGTCTCTTACTGTACTACCTTCAGTACAAACGATTTTTGAAGGGTCTGTAATCTAGTTTTGGTTTTTTGCTGTTTCTATGCTGAATTCTGAATCATGTTGTGTTTGTTACTGAAAATAAATTTCATTTTCCTTTAAGACTGCAAGTGAAATGGCGTGGAAATCAGTGAAACTGATGATTCACAATATCAGTCTGGGAAACACTGTCTGAATGTTTATCACATTCTATTTCATATGATATATCGAAGGTTTCTTCTCCTCTATTTTATAAATCTTACTATTAATCATATTATGGAGAATCAAGATATGGAATGTAAAAAAGTTATAAAAGAACACCTAAAAATAAATCTCTTACAAGAAAAGGTCAAGTTAGTTAAATAATAGCACAGATTTGTATATTTTTTTAATCACCACAGATGTGAGAGAATGGAAGTGAATGGGTTTTTTTTTTGTTTTCTGGTGTTTAAATATTTCATTCAGAAAACAAATTTTTAGGCCACTTTCTCTTGCCCCAGTCTGAACTGCTGTACAACGGAAATCAGATTCAATTACTTCATTTTGAAAGTGAGCAGAATTCTGAAAGATCTGTGGAAGAATTTTGTGACCAAAATATGTTTCTTAATGGTTCAAACAAAGGTCTTGTTGGAAGAGAAATAGATGAAACAAGTACAGTAATTTCATACATATAAGGCACACTGGCATATAAGGTGCACTTATTTTTCTTGATGTGAGGATCTGTGCACAACAAAGTAACAAATTAGTAACAGAATTGTGCGATCACGGGGTTTACTGGCAGGTGCTCAATTTGCAAACATTTAAATGCAGCCCCAGGCACCCTCCCCGTGCCGTGGGCCCCGGCACTCCTGCCCCTGGCACTGGCTGCCGTGCCGTGTGGCTCGCACTTCTGGGTCGGCAAATTTCTGAACTGTGTCCATATATAAGGCGATGCAGCGTATAAGGCGTACTTTTGGGTTCGGATCAAAATTTCAGTCAGAAAGGTGCATCTTATATGCGTGAGATTACTGTAATCTCCTCAGAAATAACAGGTTTCTAGTAAATTTGAATATTGTTGAGTTGTTGAATTGCTGGATTCTGCCCCCATGTTCTCTCTTTCATTCCTTTATAAAGAAGTAGCACTGAAAAATGTTACAGTAAGTTACATTACAAAAATATTAGATAACAGCATATATAGTAGTAACATTTCTGTGTTGGACTTATATGGATATTTTTCCATTTAATTTTGATTAATAAAGTGGTAAAATTACAATAAGCAACAGTGACAATTGGTGTGTATATAGACGCATTTATATATGTGTGTGTATATGCAGACATACACAAACAGAATCATATATTAGAATACATCAGGAAAGAATGAAACCTGCTAAACATATGCAGGGAATGACATGCTTCCAATTTTTCCTCTTGTGAAACCTGCAATATAAATCTCCACTTTATTCAAGTGCTGCAGCTTTCTTGAGGAAGTAGAATTGTGCCTGGGAATAAAGTGCCTGGAAAAAAAACAAACCCCAAGCTTTTTAATCTTCCTCACAGTTGTTAATCAAAATAGAAAAATTAACAGTACTTGTTATAACAGTTCTTGAAATAAGTATGGAATATATTTATGAATTTTAAAGGTGCATGAAACTTTCTAAATAATTTAGGAATGTGTTATAATTAATTACATAGAAAAACAAAATCTTGTTTCATTTCAGAATCCTGGTGAAACCTGAAAGCATTTGATTCAGGGAAATAATTTTTCTCTAAAGAGTGGAAAAGCATTTGCGTTGTTTTTAAGTAACAAAATGTTATTATGTGTCAGATGAGCAGCTGTCTGTGAAAATGCCACTTTTACATGCAGATACTCCCTCTTCAGTAGATAATTTGAGATTTCCACAGTTTTTTACATGTGAAATCATCACTTGGTTCCTTTCAAGTAGTCTAAGTTCCGCAGACAGGATGAAGGGGACACAAGTTGATGGAGTACAGGTAGAATTCAGGTGGTTTGGGGTTTGCTGGGCAAGGGTGTAACTTTCAGCCAGAGCTGTGTTGTGTCCTGGCACTGCCTGGTGCGGCTGAGCTGGAGCTCCTTTTCCACATCCAGCCCTCCCTGAGCTGTACCGTGTTGGTACCTAGAAAGATGCTGCTCATACCCTGCTGTTTTAGCTCTGGCTGAGTAGTGCTGGCACCGCAGCAACACCGTCTCTCCAACATTCCCCCCTTGCCTGTGGGCTGGGGATGGGCAAGATCTTGGCAGGGGCCATAGCCAGGACAGCAGATCCAGCTGACCAAAGGGATGTTCCATGTCATTATGATGTCTGCTCAGCAATAAGAGAACTAGGGCCACTCATTATTACATTTGTCATTTGTAATGACTGCAATGCCTACTGAAGCCCTGCTTACCAGGAAGTGGATGGACATCCCTTGTTGATGGGAAGAAAATAAGTTTAATTTTTTCCATCTTTTTTTCTCCCTCTCCTTCACCTCCTCCTGAGGAGAGGAGTGATGAGCACCAGCCAAGGTCAGCCCACTACAAGCACAAATCTCAGTCTTTTTGGCTTGAGATGTTACTGGTTCATCTGCAGTGGCTTGTTGATTAACTTTCTGTGCATAAGGCTTCTGTTTTTATAGCTGTTATTAGCCAAGTATCTTCAGCCTGCAATCTCAAAATACATTCAGATGTAAAAATCTAGTTTAATTCAATGTTGCCTTCACAACTCATTCACGAACATGTGGGTTTATGGTAGACCTACTAATGCTCTGTTAAATGACAAATATGTTATGCTTTCCTATATGAAATTAAAGCAGATTTTTATTTTTTTTCCTGAAGAAACTCTCCCCAACTAAAACTTTCTAGAAACTTCTGTTTTTCCAGCATAACAAGCTCTTTGTATGTAATCTATGCTGTCCTGTGGTGTGTTTCCTTCAAAATCACAGGACTGGTAACAATGCTGAAAATTAGGGACTGCTTTATTGTATTTGTAACTGCCACACTGTTCTGATTGAAATGATCCTCCCATGTAATCACTTACTTGCCTGATCATGTAGCAACAGGTACAGTTAACATTAATCCTTCCTTATGAGAACAGTAATAAATGTGCTGTGTCCCTTCCCAAGGTTACAGCCAGCTTGAGATTTTTGCAGTTAATAGACCTATATGTGTCAAAATAACTGATTTTTCAAACTGGCTGGCAGTGGCCTGAGTACTCCTGGATCAGCTTTTTCATTCAGTAGAGGAAAGCATTTTCTTTGGCCTGGGGACAGAGAGATGTTCTCCATCAAAATAGTGATATTTTCCTCTTTCCAAGTGAAAAGTACCTGTCAATGTAAAACTACCTTTCCCAACTTCAGAGCAGGAAAGTGCCTCTCATAAATCCAGACAGGAGTCTTCACTTCCCTGCATGTTCTTGGATAATGAAGTGATGGCACAAAGAGCAGGACAGAGACAGAGAACATCTGCTGGGAAGGGCAGTGCTAAGGCAGTTTTAAAAATTTCTCTTGATGCCAATCCCTATGTTGATGGTAGCAGGGGGTAATAAATG
This sequence comes from Sialia sialis, assembly GCA_009812075.1. Classification (NCBI taxonomy): domain Eukaryota; kingdom Metazoa; phylum Chordata; class Aves; order Passeriformes; family Turdidae; genus Sialia; species Sialia sialis. The sequence goes on from VRYO01001366.1 coordinate 16,965,071, forward strand.
CTTGCTGTCTATTTTCAGTGTCATGGATGTAGTACTTAGTTATTAATGGATAAAGAAACAATAGAAATTGCTGTTCTCCTATTCATGTTAATCCTTTTTGGCTAAGAATTCATTTCAGCTCTCACATTCTTGCTAGAAATGTTAGTCGTTGGTCACACTGGAGCTTTAGTCCTTCTGCAGTGACTAAAATGCTCATAAAAGCCGTTGGTTTCTGACATTTGTGTACAGTGTCAGAAAAGGTTGGAAGATCTGCCCCAACCCAAAATTTTATCTCAAAACTGCTTATGTCATTCTCCTGAGAGAAGACAGAAATGCTGTGCAAAGATCTGTGTCCTGAAGCTGCTTAGAGATCCAAATTACTGGAGTCTTGCAAAACTGACAGACAATTTTGTATCAACTTTATCATCATTTCAAGGCAGGTATTTTATTAGCTGCAGATACATGCTCCATTCCTACATGCAATTTTCTTTTGAATTATACGTCAGAGAAGAAATAGGAGACCTTTCTTTTTAAATTGCTGATTCAAATTTTTATAAAATTCTGAATTTAGTAACTATAAAGCAGTGCAGTAATTTGATCTTATGCAATATGTAGTTTATAAACTTTTACTTACGATCAGGACACAAAGCGGTTTTTGACATTTGTAAATCCCAATCTGATCTCCAGTCATTGAGGATATTATTTGGATTTTTAGTGATATGAGGAAATATATGCAATGGAACACAGAAAATTCTAAATGCTGTTGACAGCTTTTGACAGCCATAATCCTGATCTCATCCAGTATGTTTCATGCTGTCGACAAGGGAACTATTCTTCTTCTTTCTGTTCATATGCAGCATACATTTGGAGAGTTCTGAGCTGTTTGTCTTGCTATAAATTCCCATTTTAAATGTTCACAAAGATTAGCTTGGTGTCACCATTGTAATTTTGCACTTGAGGGAGAAGAATAGCAGAGAGTTTTGTGGAATTGCAATACTGTGTGCTTTTAAAAACTGTGGTAGGAAGGGGGCATCTCTGACCCCTTTCTCTGCCAAGTCATCATGAGGTTCTCTCCTTATTGCTGTCATGTAAAAAGCCAGCTCAGTTGTTGTGGGCAGCTGGGGAGGAGATGTGCACAGTGCTCTCCTGCCCTCTGCACTGCACCCCAGAGCTCCAGGGCATCAGCAGAACTTATCCCTGTGCTCTCTAAATGTGGTTTTGGACCAGTAGGTCCAGGACATGGATTTGATATCACAGAATTAGGATGACATCTCAACTTTCATTGGACTCTTGATGGGGGACCCATTTTGGAGATGCCTGTGCCTTTCATGTTCCTGGACATGTCACCAGGAGAACCATTTCATACCTCATATCCCCTGTGCTGTGGGCCTGATCTGCCACAGGGAACCTCAAGAAGAGTGGTTTGCTCTATAAACATACTCCTAATCTGCTATTTTTATCTTTAGAATTCTGTACAAAAATTACCCTTCTCCGTGAGAAGATTTCCAGAATTTTTGGTAGGCTGCCCGTCTCTCATTGAAGTGGAAGAAGTGTTGCATGCAGGCTTTTTTTAGCCACATGGTACTTCTCATCCACCTAGCATATGCTTAGGAGATCAGGATATCAAGTGCTTTACTTCGGAACAAACATTCATGGTGAGAGTAAATATGGCTTGGTGGAGAAAAGTGAATAGAAGAATAGCATCTGAGTGGCATATGAAATTTTGTATAAATGTGTTCTAGCAAATTTTTCTGTGGAATGCGCATCATTCGTTATCATTACTGAAATTCTGATTTTTTAATTTTTTTTTTCACCAAAAATCATAAGTTGTTCTTACTCAGAAAATAAGGGCAGATTTGATCTGTTAGCTGGAGGAATTCTTTCACAGACAACAGAGGGAGATGCTGAATCACTGAGCTTACAGCCTGTACAGGCCTGGATCTGGGCGAGTTAGGAGCAATTATTACTGAAATTTAGACATTTCTTCTTCCTTTGACTAAACCATAGGGGACATTTTTTGGCAGTTCTTTGCAGTCTGTTAACTCTGGAGTTGCTGTTCAGGCTGGAATCAGTTGTGTGATGCAGGATATGGATTCTGCAGCCTGAGGAAAGAGTGCTTGTTTGGTCCAAGGCCACACAGATATCTTCACCAAAAGATTTTCTTTGAGACCATTTACGTTTTTTGATGGGAAAATGGTGCAACTTTGACTGATCTTCAGCTGCCAGGTGATGTGCATAGGTGCAGAGTAAGCAATTAATTCATTGAGAAAGCACAGGTAATGCCACACAAATAACTGATATAACATTCTTTCTTTAATATTTCAGTTCTCAGGTAACCCCTGTACCTAAACCGATGCAGTGGGACTACATTTACCTGGGGCTTTATCCATCACATATATTTAGTCCTTGAAGGCTGAAAATACATCTGAAAAAACATTATTATACTTGATTCAAGTCACTGTTGCAATTTGTGTTGCAGTCTGTTCCTATGGATAAAGCAGAAGACAGCTTGAGACTGGTAGATCACAGCTAGAACTGAATGATAACTTTACCAAATATCCCAGTAGCACTTTTTAAATGGTCTTCAGAGTATCATCCTTTTTGTTTTTGCGTGTCTGATGAAAAGACTATGGAGTTACAAAAAAGGGTTTCTGAGGTTTTATCCTCCCTTGCTCATCTTCGTGTTTATTCTTACACTGTGTGACATGTATGCAGCCATCCAGAGTCAGATTTGGTTGTCTGCCTGTGGAATGGGAAGCAATTCAAGGCAAAAGGACTCTCACAAATTTTATTTTGGTTGGTGGATTTTATTAGAAGCAGTAAGTGACAACCTGGCTCGTAAAGACATGCTGGGATTAATCCTTTAAAAGAACAAACTTGGACTGAGGTGCCTGTTAGTGTAGGGGGATGTATATTTTAATGGGATCATGAAGCATGCCAAATGTAGTTTATTTCCATTTTTACATTCATGTACTGCTATATTCATCCCTGGCACCCATAGGAATCTTGTCCATTGTCATCTTTGTCATTTTAATTGACAGAATTGTAACGTTTGGCCAAAATAAATGAAGTATAACTTTCAGCTGATAAAAAAGACTGCTCAGTTTATAGCTGGAGATGTATATAATACTTAATCTGTTCCTAAAATGCCTGTAAAATACAGGTTATGAGCAATATTTGAGAAGAATTCTCTCATTTGTGCTTACTTTCTCTGCTGAAAAGGACAGTGGCTCATATAGATGTAATGAATGCTGAAAACTAGTTTGCTTGCAGTGGATTTCTTTATTAGTATTAAAAAACATATTTGCTTTTATTGAGTTGAACATTGTAGTCCTGATTGTTGCTCTCAGCTCGTCTGGTGAGGCTTTGGTACAATTATGCAATTATAAAAGGTTGATGAACTCTTTTTCCATGCTGGAATATATGATTTAAAGGATAACATGGAAGAACCAATGTGTCAGTACATGAGTCTTAAAAGAGATGCTTTTCTTAAGCAAATTAGAGTATGTTTCAAGATGAAAAATGAAAAAGGAAGCACACCTCTGGTTGGGAAATGAATGTCAAGGAGTAATTGTCAGCACTTTTCTTTTGCACCCAGATTAGCATCCTGATCTAGTTCTAGTGGTTTATTTTTATTTTAGTGGCAGTAGTGGAGCTTAGCATTTATGAATGATGCCAATATGGAAGGAGTTGCAAACATTTTTGGGTGTGGCGTAATAATTCTGACAAATTGAAAGGGCAGTCCCTGAAAATACAGAATGCTGTAATTGGCAAGATGAACTCTAAAGTGTAAGTAGTGCTGAGCAACAAAATGGCCTGAATAAGTTAATAAGTGATAGTTGTAAATTGAGGTAATTGCCTTCTAAGGGTATATCATGAAAAGTCTGGTTTGCATTTAACTAGAAGGGTTTGTCCAGACTCTAAGCCCATTTAAAAAAAAAAAAAATCTGGTAGTTGAATACATTCCATTGAAATGCCAACAGGCAATTTAAATAAAGGAAGAAACTTTTAATGGATTATGTTTGTCTTGCATGTAAGAGAAGACTTCATAGAATATGACCAGGACTTTAAAAATGCAGAATAGTCTTGTGAAGTGGTTGATTGTTCTCTGAGAAGGCTGTGTGTGGGATGGAAAGAAATAATCTGTTTGCACTAGCTCAGATGTTTGAATATTAGGAGGAGATCCACCATAAAAAAAAAAAAAAAGGCAAAAATAAAGAGTAAGAAAATTTTCTTGTGTTTGATATTTTAAGGTAGTTACCCAGATATCAGGTATAACAGTGTTCACTCATAATGTTCCTTTTCTGGTACTGAAGAGGGTATAAAGGGATGCATTTCTGGTGATTACTCCCAGATCCCTTTTTTACCCTTAATTTCTTTCATGATCTTATTTTCTCTTTTTCAGTGTCAAAATGTTCATTAATTATGGTTGCCAGCATCACACAATTCTGGTGTTATTTCATGTTAGCACTAATATTAGTCCATCCGTGAAAACCACTAGCAGACATAGGCTTTGGGAGCTGTTTTTGTTTTGTTTTTCTTCTCAATTTGTGTTAAGGTTTTATGCAGTGGCATTTTTAATAGAAGTCATTGATAAATATATTTATCATTTTTAATATATACTCTTTCTGTGGAATATACTATTTTATGTATAATAGAGGTTTTCTTAATCAGCTTATGAAAAAGTTGAATGTACTGTAGCCTGGTCATTCTGCTGTTAAATCATGCAGACCTCTAGAGGGAAGAGTCTGACAGCTTATGATCATCCCACCTAAAATCAATTAGTGATATTCAGTGGAGCAGTTTAAGGGAATCATTTTAACAGCTATCATATTGCAGGACACAGAGTTAGATCCACTACGGGTCACAAATAAAATAGACAATCATTTGTGCTGCAAAAGCTAATAATAGCCATCATCTGAGAGGAGCAGCTAAGTAGCAAATGTTGGGGCTCAAGCAGAAAGTCCCAGTGCTGTGCTACACGAGCACTCTCAATGATCCATGAAAATTAAATGATCTCCCTGTAGCATCTGAAAACACAAAGGTACTTTCCTAAAGCACCAGACTCAAACCTTGCTTTGAAGGGTGGATCAGGTGAGTCTCTCACTGTGGGTATCACCTGCACCTACATGTGGAGATAAATAAAATTAAACTGACTTGGTCAGTGCTATAATTTATAAAGCTATAATATAAATTCTATTTGTGACTTCTGTACTTGTCTTACTGAGTTGAAAAAGCAGTCAGTAAAAGGCCAGGCAGGACTGTTTGGATGAAGCTGGCAGCATTCATGTACTTTTTTGTAGTAGACACCTACTGTGAGCATGTTTCTTTCACCTTCCAGGTGAGATTAAAATAGGGAGAAAGATTGATTTACCCCAAAAGTAACTTGGGAAGATGTGAATTAACTCCTCATATTTCAGAAAGTAAAAATCTTGCTGTCTGGGCCCCACTTGCCATCATAGTTTTGTTTCTGCTGTGAAGGGTGTGTGCTCCTGGGTAGCACAAAAAGCTGGAGCAGCAGGGCAGTGTCTGTGCCACAAACCTTTGCTCAATGGGATTTTCAATCACCGCACTCTGGGCTTCTTTGCAAGAGTGGTGTGAGTCTCTCCAGTCTCTGGGTGCTTTGTGGTTCCAGCTGGAGATGTGCAAGATCCCACTTGCAGCCTGCTGGAATGAGAAGAGTTTCTGATTGCTCACAAGTTTGCTGTGGGCCATATTATCATCTGAATTTTGGTGCCTTTTCCAGTAGCACTGTATCATGGAGTCTTGCTATTGTGAGAGATTTTCCCTGCTGGGTGAAGGGAAGCCTTTGTGAGAAAGCTCAGGTCATAGGTGTGACCACCTGAGCTCAGCAATGTGAGCATAAAGCTTTGATTTTTTTGTTAGCCCCCATATTAGCATTGGTTCAGGGCTACAGGTTTGCATCCTTACATACATGCCTTTGAAGATTTTAATGGGAAATATTTTTAATAAGTAGAGTATGAATGTTAATGTGTTGTACCAAACAAATGTGTTTGTTTCCAACATTCTGCTCAGGACTTGGAGAATATAGCTGTTGTAGTAATTTAATCACTCAGTTTCTGAGCTGTTACTTATTGTATGATTTTAAAATATCTTGCATCTGACATACTTGACCTTTCTTATCCACTTACAGCTCAAAACCGAATCTATTCAATAGAGCTCTTAAAATATCCGGATTGGAGACTCCAACTATCTTACAGTGGAAAGAAACAGCACTCTCTGTACAATAGATATCTTAGGAGGAAATCGACCACTTGAGGACTCATTTGACAGAAGAATTCCCACGAGTATTCTTACCTCTTCTAGGAAGGATGATGATAGGGATTACGAATCCCCTAGTGCAGGACCTCTCTATAAAACCTGAGCAGCTCTGCAGAATACTTGGAAAAGGCTTTATACAAAAGCTTTTCTCTGTTTTTGTCAGAAGTTTCCTCTTGCATCTTGGCTCAAGTGTTATCCTTTGTTCCTGGCAATTCTTTATCTTCCATGCTTCCCTTGGCTATTAAATGCTCCACTGTTTGTTTTAATCTATTTCTGAGTTTTTTATGATTGAGTGAAATATAGTTAAGCATGTCATAGTCATATTAGAGCCTCGGAGACCAATGGCTAAAATTACCACTTTTTACACAAAATTAAATATCTTTCTTAAAAATGGTATGCTTCCAATGTTGTATAAGACATGATACAAAACAATATTTTTTTTCTCTTTTGTAAGACAACTGCTGTGCTGCTGGGAGGATCTCAGTACAATTTCTGAAGACTAAAATAAAACTGTTTCTAATACAAATCAATGACTATTACAAAAGTGGAAAAAAAAAACCTTAGGCACAGTATTCTTTAGAGCAGGATTTATGTTGCTCCCATGTGTGGTGTAAATATATGTCAGTCATGCAGCCTGAAAAATAGTTTGGGTTTGTTTGGGTTATTTTAAATTTAGCTTTAAACCAAATTTTAGGGGATTGTTTTGTATTTAGGCCAATGTCCTGATCCAAAGGGAAATAGCTGCAGTTTAAGTTTAGTTTGCAGCTTAGTTTAATGCCTCTGAAGAGAGGCCTTATGAAGCACTTAGCAGTAGCAGAAAATTTTAGTCTTTTCTGGTTCTGCTTTCAGAAGTCACAAGGCTACCAAAGCAGATTTTGTAAATGCCCTAAACTCTCCTCTCTGATGCTGTCCAGTGTCCCTGGCTAATAGAGGTGCTTTATAAATAGCTCCTCATCCTGAGCAGGGGTGAAGAGATTAAAACAATGGGCAGAGGAGGCTTCAAAAGGCTGTGTGGCCAAAAATAAACCACCTGACACGTGTTTTGTGTATACTGCCTTGAGTTTGTACAGGACAAAAAAGGGTTTTCTCCACTTGAAACTGTTATTAACATAGATTTTGATTATATCCTGACTTCCATATGGCCAAAACCTTATAATTCCTCAGTCCAGCATTTCCTAAAGGATTCATGCAGCTGCTGATGTGGTGTCACCACATCAGCTCAGGTTTGCAGAAAGATGCCAGGGACCATGGGGCTGCCTGTGGTGTCCAAGGATCATGTCAAGGATGTCCTGAAGATGTTGAGCATTATTTGTGTGGCTTGTTTTGTGCCTTGAAAAGTTCTGCCCCAAAATCAGTCATCTGCCCACAATCATCTTAAAATTTTAATACAGTTGAGATATTTGGATTTTTTAGTTGATAAATACATGTTTTATGTTACTACCTGAAATCTATTTTGGAGCATATAACTTCCCTAATGATTTCTGACTAGGATTAAATTATTACGTAGAACCAGCCTTAGAATTTAAAATGCTTGAGACTGTTTTACAGTCATAGATACTTCTATGAGCATATAGACATATACACTTCTATGAACTCACATTTAAGATAAACTCCATGTTCTCCACATTATATTACACTGGGCTTAAATTACTATTCAAGCCACCATTTACTTTGACTAATCAGGTTAATGGATTTAAAAATCATCCTCAGAGATGACAGGTAGGTGGAACAGAAATATCACACTGCTACTTAAATCCAAATAAAAAGAGTGAGAAAGAAAAAAGACCAGAATATGAGAGTCTGATTTTCTTCTGTGTTAATCTGACAGTTTAAGAGTGTTTCTGCCAGGTATCTACAGTGTGAGTTCTCTAAAATGTTAATCTTTCTACATGTTTTACAGAAAGAACAGAAAAAAATTTAACATAGACATTACACATTTGTATTTAATAATTCTAGCTATACATAATTGTAGTAGATGATTACTGCTTATTACTGGAGAAAGATTATTTGCAAAAACACTTAAAATTCCATTATATTTGTGTCCTGATTAGATTAATTTATCGTCTCTTTAGAAAGAAGTATAGTGATTCAATGAAAAGGAAAATAAGTCTTCCTTCTTGGATAGTTTTCAGCCCATTTGTGGCTCATAGCTAAAGACTCTTAAAAATATGGTTTAACTGTAGTAGCTGTATCAGAATTTGTAAGTCTGACTCCAGATGTCAAGGATCTGAAGGCAATGCTAGATATTCTAATTTCTTCTTAAAGGTTCTGATAATTACCTGTCCTATAAGGTTCTAATTAATATATTATCCATTAGTTGTGCTACTTCCTCTGTCCTGAGTGCTCTAGCAGTTTTAGGAATGCATCTGGAAGATCCCTGCAGGATAATGCAGTGAACACGTGATAGAGCCATGATGCTGAATCAGTCCCTCCAGACCCAGGAGAGCTTTAGCCTGATATTCTCCGATCCCCTGAATGCCAGTGTGGAACACTCACCTTATGTCAGCATTTGAACATGCTTTTAGTGCCCTAGAAATGCTTCCTCACTGCTTCAGAGCAAAAATGTCTGAGGAACAGCTACACCATGTGAAGTTCAGAAAGCAAGGGCATAGAGAAATGCAAGCTCCACATTTTTTCTGCTCTTGTTTTCCCTAAATTTAGGCAGCAGAACAGAATCAACCATAGGAAAAGCAGGAATTGAGTTACCTGGTCACCATAGCCTCACCATTTTGCTCATCAGTCTCTGCTGTGCTTATTCCATTAAAAGTCTGTGGCTGAGCCAGCAAAGTTGCCCAAATCTTACCAGTGAAGAGAACTTACAAAGAGAGAACTCGCAGGCTGTGGGGAGTCTGTGCAGAAAAGTGCCCATTTGCAGCTTTGGAGGAATCCTAGTGGTTCAGGCATTCAGGCAGTAACTTCATAAAGAGCATTGCCTCTGTCCTGCAGGTGGCTGAGCCTGCTGCCCCCAGGACTCCAGACTTGGGTGCTGGGTTGGAACTGCAGCTCTTGTTTGTTCTGAGGAGCCTGACTCATCCACTGCCTTGTAATACAGACTGACTCTGAGATGCTCATGCTGGAGAGAGAAGAAAAACACAAAAGCAGAAACTCCAGGGAGGAATTTCTGTGAGTTTCAGTCATACAACTTCGTATAGTGTGCAGTGCAGATGTGAACGCAGATTTCTTATTTAACACTGAGACAGCCCCAGGGAGTCAAATCTTGAAACAAAGCCTTTAGGAGCACTGTACAAATTCAGGAGAAACTAAAAAGTTGATGCTCTAGAGACACTGTAATAATCCTATTGATGGATGCAATTGCACACACACAAACAGCCTTACTTTCTGCTTTGCATTTAAAAGAAGCTCAGCCAGCAGTCTTAACTTACAATAATATGCAAAAAATACACATTGGATAATAAGTAGCATAAGTATTCTGCACATGCCATCAATTACACTTTTCAATGTGAAAATCAAAGGAAAGGTGATTTTTTAAGAGCTTTAAATGTTTTGATGTACCAGCTCTAGTAGAGGAACTCTTTCTGTGATGTTGAAATGCGGCACATGCTTTAAAACAAAGTACAGTCAAGCCTGTCCTTTAAATGTTAAGTTACTCTTGAAATATTTTTTTTTAATCCTATTTGTTATTGGCTGGTTTAAAGCTGTTGCAGCAAGGCTTTTTACTAAAACAGAGGACATGTGTCCATGACCTTACTTTTGAATTCTATGTCTATATGCTGCATCCATGTATTTCATTACTAGTGGGTTTTGTTTTCTTCAGCATTCATTTTGCCTGTGCTTTACACATACTGCTTGTCAGTCTCTTTGGATTTTTCCTTGGTAAGGCCTTTCACAAGAATGAAACCAGAAGTATTCCTGAAATAATATTACTGTTAAATTATATGGCTAAAGGATTTGAGCTACAGGAGATTAATTCTCTAAGGGTCATTCATTTTGCATTGAATATAAAAGGTAACCTGTTCATTCAAAATTAGAGAGGCTTTTATGAAATTGAGGCCCATAATAGGGAAGAAAGAATATGTATGAGTAATTTGCAATCTTATAATGAAATATTGCTATGGGAAACAAAGTAGAACAACAGATGCTGAAACCCTTGTTATGATTCTTGGCATTTTTTTTTTTTTTTCCACTTTCCTTTGAGCCTTCTGAGTCACATTGACCTGAGATATTTGGAGATCTCTGTGTATTGTAATAAAATATTAACATTGCAGCAGATATTCAGTAGTATTAAGTTTAAATTAAAGTGACATATGCTTCATACATCAGAAACCTGAGCTTCTGCTAGTAAGTGAATAAAAATAATGGAGTCACCTTTCTTGATAGTAGCAATGTGTTCTGTAGTAACAAATCCCAATAGTTTGACCCAGTTTGATAGGACTTAGCTAATGTGCTTTGAGATAAGCAGAGGCTTAAAGGAGCTCTTGAAAATAGTTTGTGTTTTGAAAGCCTGCATGACTATGATATTGGATTAACTTCCATTTTTAAGAGGGGAAAGAAGGATAACTTGAGAAACTCCAGGCCAGCCAGCCTAAGTTCTGTGCCCAGCAAGATCATGGAGCAGATCCTTCTGGAATGTGGGAGGGAAGGGACCTGCACAGGCTGGAGAGGAGGGGCTGTGCACACCTGAGGAATTCCAACAAGGCCAAGGTTCTCCAAGGGCACCAGGGGAATCCCAACACAAATACAGCTGGGCAGAGAATGGAGCTGGATGGGCTTTAGGGTCCCTTTCAACCTAGACTATTCCATGGTTCTGATTATTGCTGTTCCCAAAAAGACAGGCAGCAGGAAAGGTGAGAGTGTACTTCAGCATATGGGAAAAGAAACAAACTTCATAGAATTTCAGTTGTAATTTTGGAAAATTCACTTAAGGAATTGTTTTGAACACATAGAGTGAGTTTTAAAAGAGAAGTATTTTATTTGCAATAAGCTTGGTATTGTGCCTATGTGTGCTTTGTAAAATGTGCTGCCTTTTTTCCTAGCAAAGACTCAAAGAGCCAGAATGATATTTTCGCTAAAAGTATTTTAAGGCATTAAATGCAGACCCATTTAGTTAAAACCTTTTGTCTTTATCCGTTTTAGCAGTCATGACTGCTCAGATTCTGGTTGGAACAATTGTGTTTGTTCATAGGAAAGATCTGAAATCTTCAGAGAGGTCATCTTTTCATAAAATGTCAGGGAAGCAGCATGGCTGCTGTCTTTATTCAGAAAACCCCTTTGAGCTCCTCTGAGGAGGTTTTTCTTAGTTATTTCATCTGGTTTGTGACTGTACAGAAGATTGTTCTCTTCCTCTGTTCTCTTGACAGTGTTGTGCAAAGGCAGCCTGCATTAGAGCCTGCTTCCCAGTCTCATATTAATAGAACATTTTTGCCACTGACACAGGAAGAATAGGGAAGCACTGAGAGTGCTTGGCTGTCTGATGGTTGACAGCAAGCTAGATTTAAAAAAAAATATAAAATGGAGAAAGCTACTTTTAAAGCTAAAGCTCATGAGGGTTCCCTCTTTACTGTGGTCTAACATTTCTGTGTCTGGATCTTTATAGAGAAATGAAATCTGATTTGTTAGGACAAATATTGTTTCTATAGTTCCAGAAACAGTGTTAGGCATTTTTTGTTTGGTTTGGGAAATATTACTTGGTAATTACTGTTGTCACTTTTGTAGTATGCCATGGCTTGTGTCTTAAATGAGAACTTCTGAATTTCATTATGAAATTAAAGAAAAGGAAAGCCTGGGTACTAATTTAAATATTTAATAACATAAATACTTTAAAAGGAGGATGAAAGGTAAATTAATGTTTAGTTTTGGTCCACTAGCTTACCTATATTTTTTTTGTTGCTTGAAAAAAAACATCTGCTAGGTCTCTCTGCAAGGCATAAGGCAGATCACAACTTCTGTAATTTAAGCTATTTGTCATGAATTTTATAGAAATAAAGTAGCAGCCAGCATGTCCAGGTTGTTCAAGTCTGTATGCTGTGAATGTTTGAATAAATCTCTCCTGAGATGCAGCCAAAGTTACTGTGCACATTTTTGAGACTCACCACCACACTTGGGAATAATTGCCGAAGACAAGTGAGCTTGTAGATACCAAGTGAGCTTGGTATATCTTGGCCTGCTTGAGAAGCAACAGTACTTGAACATTACTGAAATTACACTTGAAATATTCACTCTTAATCCTGTAATTATTTCAGATTTTGGATGTTTTTCTAGCTATGCGCTATGATGTCAGCAGTCTTTCTGTATCCCTACATGCTTAATCACCTCTGGAAAATGGCACCCTCTCTCCGCAAGTCCAAATACAAAATCTTTGGCTTTTTTTCCTGCAGAAATATTTTAGACTGAGCTCTTGATTTATTTCCTTTTCATCAGAGTTTTATATCCAGAACTGAATTGCTTTTACAAATACCTATCACTTCATGTAATTTTTTTCTCAGTTGGATGTGTCTTTGGTTTACTGTGTCATAATGTTCAGGAAAGAATTCATTTTACAATTCAAGTTATCTTAGGAAATTACAAATTGCTGTGATTAAACATGCTATGGCTGGGATGTTTTCAGGCAAACAAAGGTTGTCTTCAAGATACTGAACAATCTAGCTACCATTTATACTTTTTCCAGTATATAGCACCTTTAAAACCCCTTGTTAGTAACTACAATAGTAAAGGAGTAGAAGTTAAGGTACCAGACTAAGAGAAAAGCTGGAAAGTGACAGAGACAAAACTATCCTGGAAGTCCAGTCAGAGACTCTGGGAATGTGGGCTGTTGGAAGACAGCGCAGCCTTCACTAAGTCCTGTGCAAAATTCTTCTGAGAGCAAGTTCTTGGGAATGCAAGTTGCTTTTGGACAAAATATTTGGGAAAAATGTCAAAATTCTGAACATGGTGATTGCCCTGATTACATAATTAGACTTTGTATAATTGCTTGTGATTTAATTAGAATAGACCCCATCAAAATAGCTCACACATTGTGAAAGCTCAAATATGTGACATTTTTGCGGCAAAAAAGGTAACAGCTCTGTCTAAGATTTTGGAGAGAGGACAATCACAAGATTTGAGGTTAATTAACCTGAAGCTTGGAAGTAGTCTGGTGTGTCAGTGTGAGAGTTAGTTTTCAGTTTTCCTGTCCTGCCAAGCATGGTGATTTCTGCTGGAAAAAAACACTGCTGGGCAGTGCTGTGCTGTCAGTGAGGTGTTCTGCTGAAAAACTGACCCTTTTCTACCCTTCTCAGAAACTGCTCCCCTCCAGAACTACACTTCTGTGTTAAGCAGGTGTATCTAAACATGAAATAAAGAGGATGCATTTGACAATTTATTTGAAACATGCCTTTTAGCAGTGACAGGGGACAGCAAATTGTAAAATTCTCATTTAACCAGGCTTTTCTAGGGCTTGTAGGGGAAAAGAAATTCTCAGTCTTGTTGTCTCACCCCTGTCAATCTAACCTTCATCTATCAGACCAGATGTAACCTGGAAAGAGCTTCATGCTTTTCAATCACGTTTGTTGCAGCACAGGGTCAGTCATTTTTGTGCCAATTCATATGGAACAGATGTGAGACGAATCTGAAAGCATTTATAAATAAACAATAAACTCACTTCACATTGGAGACTGGTTAACAAGTACCAGCCTACAGCAGTGTCCTGCTATTGAGACAAAGCTGACCAAAAGCACAGATTTAGTTAAATAAATTTACACAGAGCACAGGTCTGTTAGAGAGTCTCAGTGAAAGGAGGCTGAAAGAGGTATTGCAGCTGAGTGTGATGTGAAATCATGGGCTTCCAATTAACGGGAGGAGAGCTGAGGAAAACTGCTCTTGAGACTTGTTAATTAGAACAGGAAGCAAGAAACTGCTAGGAAGATACCTGAGGAATCCTTACAATGAGAGAGAGTCTAAAACCAGGTGAAGGGTAGGAAAAGGAAGCATTGATAAATAAAAAGGCAAAAAGCTAAGTGTAGAAGCCAGAAAGGAGGCAGCACATAATTAGAAATCACACAAGGAAGAGGAGAATCTACTCAGTATGTCATATACTATTGTTTGGGTTTTGTTGTGATTTTTTTTTAAGTAGTTCTCCTTGTGGTTTCTTCAGCATTGGAAAACAAAAAGAGACCATGTTTTAGAATGGGGAGGCACACAGGCAAGTGCCAGTATAATTTACTTTGGGAACAAAATGACATTGTTGGTTATTTCAGTTCATTTGTAGGCAGTTAACTTTGCTGTACCATTACTGAAATGAAAGTGTAGAACTGCTGAAACAGAGTATTAAGGAAGAATAATATCTATTAAAAATGAACTCCCTTTGACACTATAATAGCATTTAATTGACATTAAATAACTCTTTGGAGCTATTAAGAATACGATATGAATGCAAATGTATGAAACATTTCCATCATATTGAATCAACATCTTCAACAGACGAAGTTACAGCATGGGAGCCTTGAAGACTTCCCCTTTTGCAATTGAATTTAGTACTCATGCAAGTTCCATGCTGGGATTTCAGGAGAGTGGGGTCTTACTGTGTGAAGCTGGTTGGTCTCAGCAGTTGTGCGAACAGGGCATAGCATGGAGGAGCTGATCAGAGCTTTGTGCATCCTTGAGGCTGCTGGCACCATCCTCAGCCATCCAGTGATGGACACAGTGCGGGAAGAAACAGTTGCTAGGAAAGCAGATCCACATGAATGCCACAACCTTGTGTGCTCTCTCTATGCTTTGTTCAGTTATAAGACTTCTAACAATTGTGGCAAACACAAGTACAGTAATTTCACGACTATAAGGTGCACCCTTTTGACTAAAATTTAGATCAAAACCCGGAAGTGCGCCTTATAGGCTAGTGCGCCTTATATACGGACAAAGTTTGGAAATTTGCCAACCCGGAATTGTGAGCCGTGGCGAGGGTGGCCGCTGTGGTGAGGGGAGCCGCAGCAGCTGGCGCCGGGCAGGAGTGCTGGGGCCCACAGCATGGGGAGGGCGCCTGGGGCTGCATTTAAAGGCTGCGCCGATCTGTGAAAAATGTTTGCAAATCGAGCACCTGCCAGTAAACCCCGCAATCACGCGATTCCGTTACTAATTCGTTACTTTGTTGCACGCAGATCCTCACTGCAAAAACAAAAGTGCATCTTATAGTCCTGTGCACCTTATAGGCGTGAAATTACTGTACTGTCATTTTTCTGATTCATCTTTCTCAGGCGATAGATAAGCCTAGCTGAGAGCATCATGAGTTTTTAGCGGTTTGATGTTGCCTTCTTCTCACCCCACTAATGTTTTCACCTGTCTTTTCATCTGCTGGGATTGAACCTAGTGAATGCTATGCCTGAGAAAGAATGGGGTAGATCACATTCTCAGGAGCTCCCTTCATTCTGAGATACAATAAAGCCAGCATGGGAACAAAATGAGGCTTTAACTGAGCAAAGTGGTTGTGTCTGAGAGCTCTGTAGTCCATAGTAAAGTGCAGCTCCTGGAAGGCATGGCTTTGCTGAGCCCATTGTAGTTTGTGAGTCCCTGTCTGGATTTGCCCATGATTTGCCCACTAATAGGCTGGGAGATGTGGTACAACAGATCAGGTGTTAGAGCTGTTAATTTGGGTAAGATACTTCTCTTCTGACAAGCAGATTAAGCCATAGCTGTCTACTGATCACCATAACAGAAAACAGTTCTTCTATTTGTAGTCTCTAGCTTCTTGGGCATGTACTGAATTTTGCATTTCCTTCTTAATTAGGAAGGGGAGTACTTTATTAGAGGCATTATCCACTTCCAACGGGATGCCTTTGGGAATCCTATCAATGCACACTGGACTTTTTTGTATTTTGAGTACTTACATGCGGATACGAAAGCAGGCTTTTGTGCAGTTAATCTAGCAATGAATCATTATTTAGGCCTGGTTTTCTGTGGATATGTAAGGTATTTTAGGGAGAGAAGTCATTCCTGCAGTGACAGATGGAGGGTTTCTTTATATATTCTTTGGTGCAAAGCAAGAGCTAAATTAAATTCAATGATTTGAAAGAGATTGTGATGTCAACACTTATTATTTAAGAAAAGCATGAATCTGTATGTATCTTTACAAATACAATTGTACTTAAGGGATCCTGCTAGTTTAGGAGATGGCTTTTCAGAGAAATCCACAGCCTCTCAATGGGAGCTTTGTGTTAAGTTCCTCTAGGTTGACAGCCTAGTCCACAATCCCACTTTAGAAAAGTGTTTGTAAAGTGTTGTTTTCATGCTGGAAAAGGCAATAGTGATGCAGCTAGTTCAAGAAAAAATAACTAGTAATAGATATTTATTTTTTTTAATAATCATAGCAAAGAACTGCTGTCAGTATTTGGAATAATTATTCCAAATGCATAGGATTTTCCAAAACAACTGCATTTCTAAAACAGCTGCTACATAACTTTAGGGCAGGAAGTACCTACATCACTGAATTTTAGTTACATTTCAGAGCTAGTGTGGACAGTAAAGAAACACTGAAGATTCTTTATTTCTCTAATTTTCCAAATGTTTGGCTTTGAAATTAAGTAATTCTCTCTGTACCACCTCACCCAGCCAAACCTTGTCAGTCCCATGAAAACTGAAGTACAGGGATTGTTTGATTCAGCAGAACCAGATATGGAAAACATATCTGAAAGTTAATGCTTTTTCCTTTTCAGCATGAACATGAGTTTATACTTTCCAGTTTAGATGCCAGCTTCTGGAAGAGTGGCACCTGTTGCCAAAGAAGCCTAATAAGCCTCTTTGAAACGTTTTCAGAGAGGAAGAAAGGCTTAGTTCTCAACTAGGAAGAGATGGAGTGCTGGAAATACAGGATGGAGAAGAATCCCAGCTTCACCTTTCCTGATACTGAAATAATTACCAGGATCTCACTGCAAATAGGTGTGATTTGAAGTAGGAAGGGATTACAAAACCAATGTCATTCTGGAAATGAATTTTCCTGTCCTGGGAAGCATCTTCTCAGATCATTAGTAAGAGCTATGCCATCAGTGTATGCTAGGACTTGGGTTAAATGAGGCATTTAAGTTCATAAGTCTTATTGAAGATTCTCAGTCTAAAGCTGAATATTTTTTTGCTTGGGGCCCAGAATAATTTATTTTGTTGTTCTGTGGTATTTAACATCTAAAATTGAGGACTTCTTGGAATAATATAATTATTGTTCAACCATATGCATTAGACAAGTACTGATTTGGCAGGCAGAAATGTTGGCCAGTAACATTATACAAACTTGCACCAAAAACTCTGTAATTTTAGGTCCCAGCTCCCCGGGTTCTACATCATCTTTGGTGTTTTGGGTTCTTTTGGCTATTTTTATTCTCTAAGGAGTGTTCCACCCAGTGCAGAAGTTCTGATTAAAATTAGTATGTGCTTGAAGGGGTTACAATGGATTTAGAGGCATCTTTTTCCAGGGAAATATTTTTTAAATTGATAGGTATTTGCCCAATATTATACCATATGTCCAAAACATTTGGTAGTTACATAAACCGCACTTGCTCTGCGTTTCCTTAGATTGCTGTCCTATATATGGCTGTGTATTTTTAATAATATGAGAAGTTGTTATCCCGTCCTTATGTATACTTGGAATAGAGTGGGATGCTCTCAGAGCTCTCACCTGCTGCACCTTGCTCACTGGACAGGTTTGTGGGGAGTGCTGGTGGTGTAGCAGATGAGTTGAATATTCATGCTCAAAGTAAATTTATTAATTCTTTGCTTTTTGACAGTGTGGTGCTTCCTTCATTCAATATCTGCAGTGAGACTGAGAAAGCTCAGTGAAGAAATGGCTCTGTCACCAAGGCACTGTTTCCTTTCAGTCAGTGTCCATGGAAACCTTGGTCAGTTTTTATTTTCTTGTGTGGTTATCACTGAAGTGCAGCTTCCAGGGGAAAAGGCTTTGGCCACTGACCTCCTGAAGAGCAGGCAGGTGAATTGTCCACTTTTTGCAAACAGGCCATTTCTCTTGCTCCCTGCACAGCTAAAAATGTGGGCAGCTTCTTTTGCTCTGTAAAATTTAGGCAAGAGAGAGTTCTCTCTCATACCCCACTGCCAGTTTATGCTCCTCAGCAGCTTTCCAGGGCCCTTCCCAGTGTCTTTTATAATACTGATGATGATGATGATGAGATATTTTACTATGTCCTCCTCTAAATGCAAGAGTTTTTTTTAAACAACAGCAGGATATTTCAGGGAATCAGATACGAGACAAGAGAAGCAAAAGTATGCTTCATATATTCATATGGAAGTAATAAATGCAAATTTGTACTGTAAATTCAGAGCTGAGATTGTCAGAAGAGATTTTCCATGATATTGTCATCTGACATGTTGGGCTCTGAGCTTAAAGCTTGATCTCAAGGATGATGGTAAATTTTTAAAATCTAGAACAAATACACATGCAAATGCAAATTAATAGGCTCAGACTGGTGATGGGTACATCATCTCTGTACAGGTTTATATAATTTTTTCATTTTTTAGGACCCATACTTTTGCTGCCTTATCTGTAAACTATGGACAAGAAAAGAGGGTTCTATAGTTCTAGAAAAGATCTGGCACATTATTGAATAGAAAAAAGGTTTAGCAGCTCTCTCTCTTTCTTTCATTATTTTTTTTTAATCTAATAAATCAATCTCTGTATTATTTACCTTTTATGTTACTATTTGATTTTTAAAATGCAGAATGTACTCTGGTGTTTTGACTGGAGACATTTAAACAATCTAAACCACTCTCTAATGAGGGGAAGGCTTAATCAGCACCCAGTGCTTTACAGAGAGAGAAGGGCTGTTAGAATAATGGCCAGCTGATCAGAAGGATGTAGTATAAAACAGAATTTTTGAAAAGGAATAAAAATAATAAAAAAGCAAAACAAGCAAAAGAAAACAGAATATGAAGTAAATTGAAAACTGAAATGAGAATATTAACTTAATCAAAGGAGGTAGAGGTAGAAGAGCCTTTTTTAAATGAGACTAATTTGTACATGTATTTAAACAAAAAATTGTTTTAAAGTATTTCACAGCTCCCTGGTGTATTGTAGGTGCCTGGATGTGATGGAGAGCAGCCGCTGGGTGCCACTGTTGAGTTTCAGAGCCCTGGGCGAGGCAGGGTTTCTGTGGCAGCCAAAATTTGTAGCTAGAGAAGAGTGTGTGGGTAGTAGTTTTGCAACAGAAATAAATTATTTCTGCAGTTTTAGGGTTTGTGAAATAGAGCTGCAACCAACATTTTCATCTTGCTGTTTCACCAGATATTATCATATCTGATAGCAGATCACAGGGGCAGGTCCAACATGCCCCATTCCCTGCACCCAGACAGAAATGGTGCTAAATAAGAGAGGACTAAAAGCTTGCTTTATTGTTCTGAAGTGTTTTGTCCCTCATTACAGCCTTTTGGACAAACATATCTAGTCAGGTCTTTTCTAAATAACATGTTTACTTGTGTGGTACAGTGCTGAAGCACAGGAGACCCCACTTTTTGTATGATTTTCCATCAGTGGTTTTCTTGGTCAGCAGAGTGTAAATATGGTTTGGATGTAGCTTGCCTAGAAAAGCAGGAAGAGTAATGGTGACTCACAAACTCACTCATAAAATGAATGTGGTTCTAAATAGTTTTGGGTTGGGGAGTAGACAATTAGAGCTTGATGAATCAGAAACATATTTTTGAAAATGGGTAATGTTATCTGAGACAAGGTTTCTGTGTAGAGATCACACACTTCATTCAGGCTTGTCCAGAATAACAAAATTGTGCAGTCTGTTCTTCTGGAACACTTTTGATCAAAATAAAGAAAATTGCGTGTGATATGCACAGCACACAGAATGAGAGGAAATCTAACGTGAGCTGTTTCAAAGCTATGGACTGGGATTTAGATTTTAGACCCTGATCTGAGGAAATCACTTAAAGAAAATAACTATTTCTCTTGAATTCACAGGCTTGAAGTTAGCATGTTTTGCTGAGTTTTGTTGTAATACTTTTGATAAATATTTTACTAATACCTATGATGAGAAATCTGTCAAGCATGAGCTGGGTTTGACCTACCATATACTCCACCTTAGCAACAAAAGAAAACTCTTGATTTATAATTTGAGATAGAAGTGTCTTTGTGGTGCAGACTTTAACCCATTACCTGGTCAATTGTGCAGTCACATAAAGTTTCTAGATAATGATGTGCAGAGATAGAAGGTGAATTAAAGATTCCATAGGTTTCATGCAAGCTTGATTCCTTTCTGCTGATAGGGAAAACTTCTGCTATCTCCTTATATCCAAGCATTATTTAAGAAGAACTATTTTTATTTTTCTAAAGTAACATAGACTTGTCCATTACTTCTTTTTCACACCTCTCAATATATAATTTGGAAAAAAAAATTGAAGTTCTCTTAATTTTCTATGCTGAATTTGGGAATTAGCAAGCCTTATTTTTTCATGTTGAACCAGCAGGTGTTTGTGGCAGGGTTGTGTATTAAATATCTACTCTTGTGAGAATATTTGAGAAATTAGTTAGAAATTTTCATTTTATAGTGTTATAAATAAAATAATGGAATGTCTTCCATGCCTCCTAGTGTTCTGTGGTGGCAGCTGGGGTAGGTGTGTTTCTTCTACTTCAGCTTTCTGGTCAGTACTTATGGGTATGAAACCTCTAGCCACAGGCAATATTTTTATTGTTATATGATATGAGCATATATTATATATTTATATCAATTATTATATGAGTGCCAGATGCTTAGGCTGCCTTAAGGTGCAGCTCCTGTCCCAAATCTGGCCAAAGTCACTCCTTTGGAGGAGCTCTCCCCGGTTTGTGTTGAGGTAGGGGAGCTGCAGGTACAGCCAGTGCTTGCAAAGATTTAGGAAAGGTAAATAAGGGAACAGTAAAGCAGAGTCCATAATTAGCTACACAATCCAACCCAGGAGTTGTTTTATCCAGGATATAGATTTTGCTGATTACTTTAGGACCATCACATAAAGAATGGAAATTACTTTTCACAGCACTCTATTTTCCTTATATTTTCTCTTATTTTGTACTGTGGCTGAAATAAAGGATTACTTTTTTTAAAAAAAATGAAAAAAACCCCAACTAAAGCCCTTCTATTTTTGTGTCCTCACCAATTTTCAGGCCCAATTACACCCAAATTACAATGTACAATTTTTATTATGACATTTGAATTTATTCCTTTTATATGTATTCCAGATTTGCATTCATATTTAGCTATAGCCTTGCATAAAATACCTCACTGTGATGCTCTGATTATTTGATTAATTCACTCTGTAAAGATCTTTGACATTGTTAGTGAAAGTTTCTACAGAATTTGTAAGCTTAATTTATCAATTCAAGGAAAATCATATAGGAAAAGAGCAATAAAGGGACAGAAAATGATGGTGTCATTTGCATGGCTGTTAATGTCATTATTTTGAAGAATAATGATTGTACAAATGCAGTGAAATATGTGTTGTACTGCAGTGAGAAAGTTCTGTATTCATTTACTTTTCAGTTAAGTAGCCACTTAAACTCTGGCACCAATTTTCACTGTTTACTGATCTGAGGAGTTAGATGTTAATCATGCTATGTTACTGAGACATTCTTTTACTACTACAAATGAATTCATTTCATCTTAGCTAAGGCAATAATTACCAAAGAATAAGCCTTTGTGTGCAAGGATTTATAATAGAAATGAACTTCAACATTCAAAATTTTCTTTCTTTGTCTCTCATGCTATTGTGCGAATGTGAAGTTTCTGACTCCCTCTAAAACTTCCCAAGTGGAACACAATTCAGTCAAAGAAACTCTGAGATCTGAGCTTCAAAACCCCAATTTTAATCTTTGGGGCCTGGGATAAAATATTTTTATGTCAGAAAGACTCTTCTTAAATGGTCATTTACATCTAGCTTAGTTGTGTCATTAAATATGACCTATCTGTACTTCCGTAAGGTGGAGTTTCCATTTTTATCCATGTATTTAACTCTACTCTTCGTGTGTCAATTACAAATTGTCTTTTCCCTGAAAAGAATTTCAGAGTTATTAGAGATGCATTTCTTTCTCCTAAGTTAAACAAAAACTAACCCAAATGCTCTCCTTTGAGAAGCAGTTTGCTTTTTCAGATGTGTTTGGGTACACAGGGTTTCCAAATGTGAAAAAGAGTAAAAGCTGAAGAAAGATCATAAAGTCTGATGTACACAGTGAGGAAAGCACATTCAATTGGCATCAATTCTTACTAAAACAAAGGGTTCCTACCCCTTCTGGGTTGGTAAATACCCTCTGTAGTGGAGGCAGAGCAAATCAGACTGAAGTGTGCCCTCAATTTCCTCCCAACATGAGGATGGAGAGCTTGGCTTTTCCTTCAGCAAACTGCACTTTGCTACTGTCAAGTTATTAATTGTCATGGTGGAAGTAGGGGAAGTACAGTAATTTCACAACTATAAGGCACACTGGATTATAAGGAGCACTTTTTTTTTGCAGTGGGGATCCGTGCACAACAAAGTAACGAATTAGCAACAGAATCGCATGATTGCAGGATTTACTGGCAGGTGCTCAATTTGCAAACATTTTTCATGGATCAGCGTAGCCTTTAAATGCAGGCTCGGCTCAGGGCTGTGCGGGCTCGCACTTCTGGGTTGGCAAATTTCCAAACTTTGTCAATATATAAGGCACACTGGATTATAAGGCGCACTTCTGGGGTTCTGATCTAAATTTTAGTCAAAAGATTGTGCCTTACAGTCGTGAAATTACTGTAATCTCTAGATGCAAGTGTGAGTTCTGGAGTGCTGTAATGCTGTGCTTTAAGGAGATTGCTCTGATCAGGGCTCGTCACTGCAGCAGTGTCACAGTCTGGGCTGGGTCACACACTCCATTGGTCTCTGTTCCTTTGGGGTGACTGCAGCGCCAATCTGCTGAAACAAACCCTGGTGCTGTATAACCCCGTGTGACCACTGCCTTTGTCCCACATGGACTGTGCTCAATCATTAAAACGGTCTAAACTGCAGAAACAGTGGGGTTTTGTTCTCCTTACTGCAGACAGGTGTTACACAAATGATTACATAAATATAGCCAAAAATAAACATTAGCCATAGCTACCTCAGTCGTCAAAGATCAATGGCTATAAAAAACCTGCTACATTTCATTGGCTCTGCAAAAACAGACCATTCCATGCTGACCTTTAAAGAATTCTTTTTCATTATTTCCTATTACAGAAGGATAAACCCTTTAGATTTCAACAGAAAAGAAAAAAAAAATTAAAAAAAAAAAAAAGGAATAAAACAAACCCAAAGCATCGAACTTTATAGGTTTATGAGCTGCTTGGTGAACTTCACATTAGCTGTTTTTCAAACTACAGTCATTTAGTAGCAGTTGTATGAACTTAAATGGTGTGGAAGCTGCCCTTTTCAGTTATTTACAAAGCCACTCTGTTCCTTGGAATACAATTGAGACAGAAGACCCAAGGCTCTCTGATGGTCTTTCAGTAGTCCAGAGGTCTCAGTTTCCTTTTGTCAAGTGTTGAGAGTCACTGGCATGCTGCTGTGTGAGAAGGGAGGCTGGGTGAGATCCCAGGTAAAGCAGGCACATGTACAGGGTGCCTGGGCTGAGAGAGGAGGCTGGCTGGATGCTGGGAGCTGTAAATCCCAGGGATGTGATGGTGCCTTTGGTTAGTGCTGCTCCCTGGCCCAGTGCAAGGCTGAACAAATCAGAGCAGATTTGAAAGGAGTGCAGTAACTGGCAGGAGCTGATGAAAAGAGATTTCAGCCAGGAGAGACAGGCTGACCTGGGGAGCATCTTGGGTCTCCAGAGGCAGATGAGGACCTGTGTTGTGTCAGCCATGGTTATCTCAGCATCCTGTCATGGTCAGATTTCTGCATCTTCTAGATGTGCTGTGGCACTGCAGTGACGTGTAGGAGATCAGAATTTATTATAGCTTGATATTCACAGTGACCCTGACCACTGAGGTGGGTGCAGTATCTGTGCATGCCTGGAGCAAATGGTGTGTGGCAGTGGTGGAGAGGGAATTGGAAATGGTGCTCACTAACCGCTCCATTACAGAACTGCAAACAACCTGTGTTTTCACTCATTAATTGATGACTTGAATGCCCTAAAGAGAGATTATTTCCAGAACAAGAAAGAGGTAGCTTGAAGTGGATACAATGGTTTCTAGATGTGATTTAGTCCACCCTCTCAATTACTTTTTAATCTGTGTCCAAATTCCCAAGCACCCTACTAATTTGTAGTGGTGTTATTAGCAGGTGGCTGCCAGCAAGCAAATTCTAAGCTGTAAAAAAAAATGTGGCCGTTGACAGAAACAGCCCCACAGAGACATATTCATCTGGAACCTGAAGGCAGATTTAGACACTTGAAACATATGGTCTAGTGCTTTTGCCTGAACCAGGCAACAGAAGAGGACTCACCTAATTAAAGATTTACTTTGTTTTTACTTCATTCCCTTTGTCTTTCCATTTTAAAATGATCTGCCCTTTTTTCATTCAACAACAGAGGGGTCAAGGCTGAAATCTTAATGAAATTGCTCACAGAGCAAAAAAATACCTGTTTTGCTTGTAAGTGCTGATAGTTCTTAGTCATAGAAGGTTGAACTGAAAGACATCAATGTTAGATTATTTTGTTCACAGTCTGGTCAAGTAAAATGTGGGTTCTCTGTCAGTCCTGTGGTGTTGGAACCCTGAAGCCTGGGAGTTTTGAACTTTCTGTGTTTTCTGGCACTGACCTCCAAAAGGACACTGCTTTTGACTTGAAGCCTGAGAAGTCTTCCAAATTTGAGTGGTGGAGTTGGAATCACTGGTGTGTAGTTTAAATAGAAGTGTGTGATTTCACATGGTGAAGGGTTTGGAATTTGGGTTTTAGGATATAGTAATCGTATGGGATAAGATGGAGGACTTTGGGCATTGTCTTTTCTTCCTTCCTGTTCCTACTTCTTCTTGGTTTCAGGTAGTAGTTTTTGGTTGGATAGAAAATACTGCACTGTGGGTCACAGGTGTTAGGTCATTGGGTCAAAAGTATAAATAATATAGATGTTAGCTTTTAATTGGACTGTTTGCCTTTAAAAGAACTTATAATGAGCAAGAGACAGCTCCAATTTGTCTCCTTGAGCTTGTTAGCTAGAAGTGCTGTAGCACTCACTGTACTATAAATAAGAATTTATAAACAATTGAGTCCAAACACGGAATCCATCTCTTGTGCTTCAATCCTGACTCTGGTGGAAGGCAGAGGAAAAAAGAAAATAGCCACTAATAAGTGGTGCCACTAATACCATGGTTGCTTCAGTGTTTTTGTTCCTTGAGTTAGCTGGAGTGGGCTCAGGCATGGAATTCTTGTGCTGTTTATATCTGATGTGTATGTCATTGCTCTTGTTCAGTTAACAGGTTGTTCCCTCTGGGTTGTAGAGGTGTTTGGATCAATTTAGCAGCAGACTCGTTCTGCGAAGTAACTCCTTTTCTCAGAGTCAAGTAGGACCTAAATGATGAATATTTTGCAAAATTTTCTTCTGAGTACACTTGTATTTGATCAACTGTATTTTCACCCGACTCATATTTTCCTGTTAGGGTGATACACATCTGGAAACTGTATTAAAATTTTTTGAAATGTTTCAGTCAGTGTCACCACAACTTCAGTTAAGAACCTTTTCTCTTTTTTCCCCTATTGAGCATAGCTATAAATGAGTCTTGGTTTTTGTCAACAGAAATGCAGTAAGAGATTAATAATATCAGTAATTATGTCAGTTAATCCAAACCACAAAATTAAAGTTAGAGCTATTTTTCTTTTAGAATTTTTTAAGTCTCCATTACTTTGAGCTAAAAAATAAGAAAAAACATTAGCAGGATTGGCAGTATTGCTCTTTAAGGTATTGCATACTCAGACTATGAGATTGTAAATAAGTAGGATTTGGAGAACTATAAAGTACATTTTCCAAACCTTCTGTAATTACTTTCTTGAGCTTTCATGACAAAATTAAAATGTAAGATGTGTCCAGTTTTATGGATATATCTTGTTTTGTTATATCCTTATAACATTTAATCCAAACTAGTCATATTCATGCAATACAATTAGGACATTTAATCCAGTATATGTCACTTTTTCATTTTATAGAATATCAGTGAGAAAGGCAAATAAAACCTGAAAAAATTCTCTTCTCTCACATGTCTATTTCTCTGTATCTGTTGGGATTATTAAAGGGTACAGAAATTCCTCTGTGGCAGAATTAGCCGAGCAACAGCAAGTGCTCTGTAGGAGCCAGGATATTCTCATTTTGCAGCAAAATCTTGAGCTCTGTTGTGTGTAATGGGTAGGAAGGAAAAAGCTTTCTGCACCAGGTGGTCTTAAACTCTCAGGTTTGAAATTGGATTTTGCACCCTCTGGAAATTCAGTGATTGTGCATATCAGTGGAGTGAACAAGGAATGTGAATCCATGAGAATCCACAAAGATTCCTGTGCAGAGTGCTCTGGGATGAGCCACTGGGTCCCTCCCAGGCTCACCCACCCTGTCCTTCTGGGAGACACTTGAGGTTGAAGCTTTGATCTTGCAGCACTTTGTGTCCTGGTGGAGGTGGAATCCATTCAGGTTCAGAAAACTTGGCTTTTATTGATTCCTAAATATAGCTATTCCTGAACACAAAACAAGCCATTGCATGAAAGATTTTTCTGCCCAGGTTTTGCTGTCTCTGTTCAGAGGTCACAGCTGTGGGACTAATGTAGGACTTTACAATTCTTTTTGTTTGTAATGAGTTTGGTCCTTGATACTTCTCAGCTAAAAGAAAGGATTCTGTCTACAGTTAAAAATATTGTAAAATCGACTTCTCATTGATTACTGCCTCTGTGTGTTGCAATAGATTCCTTTTTCTTCTTTTTTTTTTCATTCAAGTTCAAATTTTATTTCCTCATACCATCATTTCTCCTTCTTACATGTTTTCCACCACTTCATTTTCTTTCCTTAAGAAAAAGATTCAAGCACAATATTCTTTCTTTTTAGTAACAGTTCCTATTATCTGCTAAGGTTTGTGCCTCCTTATTTGCCTTTCTTTCCTCTGCCACTTCAACTGCTCTCACTGAAGCTGATTATTCAAACTTTTCTCTGGACTGTAAAATGTCACAGAAACATTCTTTTTGCCATTTGATGCAAAGCTGATTTAATCTGTCAGCTGACATGTGAGCATTAACCTTTTCCTTCTGTGCTTTAACAGGACTGAATTTACCAAAAACACAGAGAAAGTATCAATGTGCTAGGGATCCTAAAGTAAATCATCCTAAATTAGTCTTCTCTTTCAATTTCTATTCACTCAGGAAAGCAATTTATTTTGAAGATATGGGATTATTTCACAGTGATTGAGTATGTTTTCAGCTTTAATTGACATGACAGATCAGCAGTGATAAACTCTCATCAGTGGCTTTTCTTATTAACAGTTTAGACTTTTGTGTCTTTGACTCCCTCTTGAAGTTTCTCTGTACTAGATTTGACTTTCTGGCTAAGATTTACTGGAATCAGCTGCTTTGGAAGTAGTTAGACAATTTTGCCTCTAAAATTCTTGTCTAAGGGCATTGAAAGCTATAACTTCAATGATAACCCTTTAGTGCCTCTTTTCTGTGATGTCCTTAGGGTGTGATGATGAATAAATCCCTTTTTAGCCATTTCCATGCGCCCAGACTGAAGGAGTAATTCTGACATGAGTTCTGGCAGCAGTTTTTCCAGGGTGGAAGCTCAGTGTGAGAAGAGTAATCTAGAACTGGAATAAGATGCATCAAGTAAATATCTTTTAAATGTTTGTGTAACTGTGAACAACGCCAGCTAAACTGCAGTGAGATTTGTTTCATTCTATATACCAAAAGATTATTTCCGACATTGCTAAAAAACATAATTATTGTTCTGTCTTGCAAACCTTGTACCAGTTGTATGAATTTGTGCAGTACAGAACTTAGAGAAGCTGACTGGAAAGAAGAGATTGAGTCCCCTTGTAGTTTTTGCCATTATTGTCTACATGATTTTATGCAAGTGATTTCTTTCTTATTTCAGTATAGTAGTTCCAATATGGAGGGCAGGCTTTTTAATGCTATTGTTTTCTCCTTCAGAGATACAAAATAGTTCATTAATCAGAATTGAATTTTATTCTGAGATTAAATTTATCAAAATCTTATTATTCAATTCCAATTGAAAATTTTTATAATTTCCTATTAACCCAGCTCTAATTCCCTTTGAAGACACCTGCTTTAGTTCTGCCATGATTGTTTTCCATCATCCAAATTTTCATTATTATTTTTATTTATTTTTAAAGTGCCTCGGTAACTGCCTTTTTCTTTCCCCAAACAAGCTCAAAAAATAAGAGCCAACCAGTCAGGCAGAGGACTTGACTGATTTTACTTAACAAAAGTCTGAGGCACCTCTTAATGAAGATAATGTATGAGTAGTTACTTCTACATAAGGAAAGTTTTAATAAGTGTATCAGGTGCTATTACATAAAATGCTATGTAGAAATCCAGATAAACAATAACTTTATCAAATACATCTGTAATATTGAAAGGGATTATTCTGCCACAATATTTCTGCCACAATTTTTGAATCTTCTCTCCAAAAAATGCAGCTTCATAACATTGATATACAAAGAATTTTGAATACTCTTTTCATCTGAGAACATGATTTTTTAATCATGTGCAGGGACAGTAGAGCAGGATGTTCATTCTCACTTCAGGATGTTGTTGCTCTGA
This sequence comes from Sialia sialis, assembly GCA_009812075.1. NCBI lineage: Eukaryota > Metazoa > Chordata > Aves > Passeriformes > Turdidae > Sialia > Sialia sialis. The sequence continues at coordinate 16,993,980 of VRYO01001366.1, forward strand.
CTGTAAAATCTATTCTTTGCACGATTACAGCCCTTTCTGCCCATGGGGAATCACAGTAATTTCACACTTATAAGGCACACTGGGTTATAAGGTGCACTTCTGGGGGACCAGGAAGTCCACGTAATTTTTCCACATATAAAGCACACCGGCCTATAAGGCGCACTTTTTTTGACAGCCGCGGAGCCACGTAGCCGAGCTGAGTGGGCTGTGGGGCCGCCACCATGGAAACCCCAGGGTGGGGTGGGTGCACCCAGGGGGGAAGTGGGGCCGCTCCGTGCACTGAGTTAGGGCCACGGGGAAGCCGCGGGTCAGGGCCGCTGTGTGGGAGAGGTGAAGGGGAGGCAGGGGGTGGCAGAGCGGGCTACGCAGGAGGTGAGGTGGCAGAACCCGCCAGGACACTGGGCCCAAAGAGCTGCCATCTTGGGCAGACCTGCGGCCTGGAGGGGCCCTGCAGACGGAGGTGCCACTGCCTGACTCCTGCCCTGGCTGCTTCGCAGCACCGGGAGAGAGTGCGGAGCACAGCTTCTGGTGCCAGCGGCGCCGCCGTGCTAGTGCCGATGGAGGTGTCGCTGCCCGGCTTCTGCCTGGGTGCTGAGCAGGAGAGAATGCGGAGCCTGGCTTCTGGTGCCGGCACCATGCTAGAGCCAGCAGGCCCGGCAGAGCCGCGGCGGGCAGGGCTGCAGGGCCTTGACATGCTTGCAGCATCGCACGGCCCCAGGCATGGGCCAGGCGGGGACGTGGCAGGTGGTGCGAGGGATGGCGGGGTCACCGGGGCTCCACAGCTGCCGTGGCTTCGCGGCTCAGCTTGGCTCACACTTCCGGCTTGGCAAATTTCCAAACTTTGTCCATATATAAGGCGCACCGGGTTATAAGGTGCGCTTCTGGCTTTGGATCGAAACTTCAGTCAAAAAGGTGTACCTTATAGGTAGGAAATTACTGTACATTTTTCACTTTTCCCATTCTTTCCTCCTCATGCTGAACATGGTGGGGGGTTTTAGAGAAATGCACTCCTGTGGTTCTCAGCTGCAGGAAGGGCATGAACCAGTTCCATGTGGGTGACTTCCCAGGCATTGCTGTCTTTTCCAATTATCTCTTTTTCTATCCCTGCTGCATATGGAATAACATCCCATGATAAAACCACAAAAGTGTTAACAGTGTAACCATCAAATCAGCGATGTGTTTTATTGATACATCCAAGTGATTATCAATAGAAACTGATAAAAGCAGAATGGGAGAACAATCAAATATTTATAGCTTTTGTATCATTGCCAAATATTTATTTATGTTCTAGTGCTCTAAATTTCTGTGGGTCTCCATGTTGTCAGTGAAGAGGGAAGTTATTCATGCATTTCTTTGGATTAATTAATTATCCTGAAGCTATTGTTGCTTTTTAGTAGTGTCATATTGCAGAGATGCCAGGATGAAATCAATCCACATGTAGTGAAACAGACATCCTGAAATCCTTTATTTTTCTCCTGTTTGTGGGAGCTGGTGGAGAATAATCTTTTGGGAAATTAAGCTATCTATGAAACAGGCACCATGAGGTGAATCTCAGGGTGGTTTGACTGACATGAAACTCCCATGACTTCTCCCTCTCTGCCTTTTCTCAAAAGGCTGTGAGCATGTTCAGTTGAACACTGCTTCTACCAAATATAATTCTTTAATTTTATTATAAGTAATCTATGATTAGCACTCCAGCACCAGCCTTAGAGAGATCAATTAAGCACAGTTCCATCATGGTGGTTTCTTTTTGGAACCTATAGTTTATTTAACAAGAGATAGTGAGGGGTTGTTGTTGACAATTTTGTTTTGCAGAGTAAATTGTGAGCACTTTTTCCTTACAAAGTGTTTTCTTCTAGAAGAAAGAGTACAGAAAGAAGTATTTTTATGTTTTATTGAAGACAATGATAGGGTTATGTTTCTCAGTTCAGTGAGTCTGGGGTTTTTTTTAATGGATGTTGTGCATGTAAACCTACACACCTGCTGCAAAATTGCAGAACTCTTTAAATCATTTACAACCATGTTGATGGGCTTGCCAGCCAGAGACATGTTAGTCCTTTACACAGGACATTTTACTCTCTTTTCCAATCTTTGAGAGATATATGTAAGAGTTATGTGCTTTCAAACTGAAGTGTGTGTGTGTATATATATGCATATATGAATATACATAAATATATATGACAGCCAGTTTAAATTCCAGCTAGAACTGCTGGTTAAAAAGGTGCTTGTTTTGCCATGAGAAAAATGCCAAATTAATATTAACTGTGCAGCCTGTGTTGGTACAATTACCATGTAATTCTCACCATAGCCAGGCATGCAGAGCCCTGCTGCAATGCACAGGAGGCTCAGCTGCCTTGGATCTGTGGCGAAATTCTAGGGAACCCTTGGAAAAGGGGATTCTCCTGATTACTGGGTGTCAGCCTTCCATTATTGCCAGTTTGATTTGCATTAGCTTTCATTCAATTCGCCTCCAATAACACAGCACTGTGATAGAGAAATTGTATTTTGCCCAAATGAACTTCCTACTTTTGCTTTCCTTTCAATCAGACAAGCCTTTTTAATTTTTTTTTTTTTTTTACAGTTAGCAAATAAGGTGCTCAGAGACAAGTATAAACACAACGTTTTATTTTCTGTCTCTTATTAATGTCAGAATTTAGGGCATATCTACCAGATATTTTAAGGTAATGGAATTCAAACTAGGCACTCTGTTCTGTTCTTGGCCTGTAATTCCACCTGGAAAATTCCATTGATAAAACGGCTGTATTCTCTACATTGAGGTACCTGTGTTATTTAAATGTTTGGGGCTGTTACATGGTCTGACAACCTGAAAGAAAAGCCCTGAATTCAACCCAGAAGCTGAATGAAAGCACTGATACAGGTAAAAGTGGTGTCTAAATAGTTTAATCAAGAAAACCAGTGCTGGAATGGAGAAAAAAAGATGCTGGCTCTGGTGACCACATCAGTCCTTCTGATGGCAGTGCCAGTGAGGTGATTCTCTTTTTTGTCTTCCTCTATCCAGACTGGTAACTCCAGACTTCAGGAATCCACAAATCAACCTGTTTGCTGTTGTCTTATTTTGTGACTCTCTACAAATTCTTGCAGAGTAAGAACATCAATAATTCATAACTAGCCTGGGGAAAAAAATTGACAGGATGTTCTTCAGCCCAGTATGTAGGTGGAACTTCTAAGTTGGAGACTTCTGATTGAAAAAATTTGTAAGAAAACTGTGAGGCATGTAAAAGGATTTATTGTTGAGGGTTTGCATTTTGTTTTTTTTTCCTCAGAAAGCATTTTAAAATATTGCTGTCATTCCTAAGGATGGGAGTAAATGACAAGGTATATGTTCTGTATAGACAAGGGATCATTTTAGAGTAGCCATGGAGAATCACTGTGTGCTGCATTTTCCACTGTGTTCCAGGTTAGTGCTGGGACAGAGCAGAGTCTCATTCTGCCTAAGGTGATGATGGTCTTTTGGGAGTTAATGAGCAAGGGGATTGCTGCTCTGAGAGCAGCTCCTAGCAGATGACAAGATTAATTGAAATCAGAGTGAGAAAATTCATCATTAGTTATTCCTGAACTTGTCTGGAAGAGGGAGGTCTCCCACCATTATTTTCTCCTTAGATAACTTCTCCATGTGCTAAATTCACACTTTTGTGTATTCATATTGCATTTGAAAAGGAATGAAGAACAGCAAATTTTTCAATGATGTAAATTTGGGGGGGAGTGGGAGGAGGGAGGAATCCAGCTGTCTGTGACATGATTTTATTTTTATTTTTTTTTCATTTAAGATACAAATAAATATTTTTAAAAGCAAGAAAAACATATGAATGCATGCTTGAATTATTGGAAGTGTTTGGGTGGCTGGTTCCTATCCAGCTGTTCTTGACACTCCTGGAACTATTCCAGATGGTTCTCAGCAAGTGATAAGGATATCTCTGGGGCCTGCAGCAGGCACCTTCAAATTTTATTTATTTACTTTTTAAATTACTGTTTTACAAAAATCAGCCAACTGTGCAGCTTGTGGTCAATCACAGATGAAAATTATAATCCAGTGTTTGATCGTGCTTCCCACACTCATTGTAGGTGTTTATATTTTAATATTCTTCCTGTCTTTCTGTGTATGTCTAAGGAGTGATGGACTGTAGCTTGTTTCTGGATATCAGCCTTTATGAAGAAAATCTGTTGATACTTATTCTTGGGCCTCTGATACCCTGGAAGCCACAGTGGCATGAACCTTATGACATGAGATGTTTCAATTTAAATTATATACAGCAGGGCAGATCTGCAAATCTCTCTTGTTATCAAAAGATGCAAAAAGTGATGATGTTAGCACTGTCAAAAAACCCCAAGGTTTCTAAAATAAAAGGCGTTATAAAAAGTTGTAGCATTCTTGGGAATCTTTTCAGTATTGTCTGGGCTTATTGTTATTTACTTTAAAGGTGTGCTAATAAATTCTCTTACAGCCCAAAAACAGTGTGTGTTTCTGAGCTTCTATATCCATGTATTCATATTAAAACCAACTTCACTGAGTTAGTTCACAAGATTTAAAATCCTTTGCATAGCTTAAATTTATGTATTTCAGGCTAGGTGGGGTTATCTCGATCCATTTACAATCCATCAATTTTTTCAATCAACATACCTAGTATTTCATTTTAAACAAGTAAACTGTTTTTAAACTTTTAAATTACTTTTTTTTTCCATTAAGAAAAAGAAAATATTACTGATTAAGCACTAGAAAGTGGCTGAGCTTAGACTACAATGATAGTTTTCTGGTTTACTTGTCCCTATTAGAATCACAGGTTATTCTTCTGAAAGAAAAATCATAAATAAGTAAGGAAATAGCTGTGAAGTCTAATCCACTGAATCTTAGATTAAGGACCTAGAATACAGTCCACCTAGATTAAGTTTTAAGTCCTAGATGTGTGACTTTAATATTACTGAAGCTTTGTAATTGACTGGAGTCTTGTGCAGCTTCTCTGAAGAAGTGGGAAACTCTCTGTCTGCATAAATGTGTGCAGTGCACTTCTCAGGATAAATGGGTGCTGGACACATTTGCATCAATTTTTGAGAATTTGAGGGGGTTTTGGAGGGTTTTTTTTTCCTCAGGGAAGCTGCAGTTTGTCCAGTAGAGGGTGGGGAGAGAGTTCATAATTAGGAAATACTTTGTGATATAAGGAATGTTACTCATCCAGAATTTCCAAAAAATCACTGAAATTTTGATGTGGGAATGCTTCTATTGAAAGTTCACACTGAAAGTTAGATGTGGTTGAGTGTTTCTTCAGAGCAAGAAAATAAGCTCAGAGTGTGACAAGTTTCTCTGAGGCCAAGTTCTAGTTCCATGTTCCATTGACTGTTAGACCTTCACATATTAGAGCTCTGAAAATAAGGACTAAAAATTCAGATGCATAAAAAGGGTGTTTCTTTTGTGATTTAAATTAATAATTTTGAAACCATCACTGTGGGGACCTTCGGTCATATTCTGTATTTAGAAAGATATTTATGTAGTCCCTATAGACTCTGTCACTAAGGAATAGTATTTTAGGGAAAATGAAAAATTCAGGTAGGCTATAGAACATGCACATTATTGTAAAAATTTAGGTTTTGGCTTTGAAACAGAGGATTTTTTTTAAATAGTTGAATTTTATGAATGTCTTGGAAAAATCATCTCATCTTACTCGTCTGAAGTTCTTTGTTATGTTGTGCAGTTGAACATCTGTTCAGAGTTTCAAAATAGGTAGAGATGACAGCAGTCCTCTTCTGCTGGAGCATCCACAAGGGTATTGAACTACCCCAGGATCTGTGTTTACAGAACATAGGCTGCATAAAATGCAGAGATTAGGAAGATGCAGAGGGAGTTGAAACTGTACAAAGCAACATATTTCATGTATGTTTTATTTATAGTTGTGAAACCTATGTTTACTGAGAGCACAAGTAGTGCACAAACAGGCAAACAAAAGTAATAAAGTGCCAAACTAGCACAGTGCTGCCATGAAAAGAGAAGAAAAACAAAGAGTGAGTCTTTTGTTCTCTCTACAGTTGTAGTTTTCTTTTTAAAATTTGTTCTTTGGCTTATGTAGAGGGCTCTATCTCACTCCAAGTAAGAAGGGAGCCTGATCCATCCTGCAGCACATAAGGAAATTATTGCAATTATTGAGAGTTCAGAGTGGTGTAAGTGCTCAGCCTCACAGTACAGTGCATAGGCTGTAGGAGAAGGCATTCAAATCAGACCATTGCTCTGGTGATGCTTTCTGCATCTTTGCTTTTTTATTAGATTCCCAAACTTTGAATTTCCCATGAGAGATGTGGGTCCACAGTATATAGTAATTTCACGCCTATAAGGCACACTGGAGTATAAGGCGCACTTCTGGGTCGTTGGCAAATTTCCGAACTTTGTCCATATAAAAGGCACACCGGACTATAAGGCGTGCATTTTATTTTTTTGCAGTGAGGATCCGCGGGCAACAAAGTAACAAATTAGTAACAGAGCTGCACGATCACGGGATTTACTGGCAGGTGCTCAATTTGCAAACATTTTTCACGGATCGGGGAAGCCTTTAAACACAGCCTCAGGCTCCCTCCCCATGCTGTGGGCCCCGGCACTCCTGCCTGTCCCCGGCGCCGGCTGCTGCGGCTCTCACGGCTCAGCTGCTGGCGCTCACAGCTCGCACTTCCGTGTTGGCAAATTTCTGACCTTTGTCCATATATAAGGTGCACCAGATTATAAGGCACACTTCTGGGTTTCAACCAAAATTTTACTCAAAAGGGTGTGCCTTATATGCGTGAAATTACTGTACTTTAAATTCCTAGGCTTCATTCCACCTAAAGAGATTTGCCCCTGTGATCTGCAGGCGTTTCAAGTTCAATACAGTGCTCTTGGTGGGCCAGTATGTCAATTCTGGTTCAGGGTAGCCTGAGCAGCCTTGGCCTGAGCTGCTTGCTCTCAGGAAGGTGTTGCCAGGCTGCTTGTCAGGAAGGCTCAATGAAGAGCTGGTTTCACTCAGGAGGAATTGCATTGGTAAGTACAGCTCAGCTGGGCACATTTCCTCTCTGCTGTAGCAAGGAAATTTTATCATCTCAGCAGATGGCCAGAAATCCTGAAACACTGATTTAATTAGCTGAAATCCCACCATCAGACAGCAGCTCTTGTGGCTGCATCTGGAAGCAGAGCAGAATGCTTAAGGGGTAATATTGTCCTTCTGAAATTGAATTAGGCAAACATTGGGCCATCTAGGGGTTGCATAAACGTGTGGTGGGTTGGGCAGGACAGAGAAAGTGCTGAACTGATAAGGGGATTAGAGTTCAAAAAGTCTTTTGAGACCACTGCTGTTCATCCTCCTGAAGATAAGCAAGGTTGTGCTGAGCTGTTAGTGGTCTCAGTTGCAGTGGCTGGAAGCCAGATTGAGTTTTAAAAGTTTTACAAGTATGGTAGGGGGATGGGCATGAAAAAACAGGTTGGGCTTTAAAGCACATGAGACTTGCATTACATCAGCATTTGATTGCTAGGCAAGCTTCATTTTGGTAGAAAAGAGCAGTTTATCCCAGCTGCCTCTTAGTCCTGCACTGGGGGGGGTGAGCTGGAGGTCTTTGAGCCCAGCTAAAACCCAGGTGTCATCACACACTATCCATATGTGTCCACAGACCTTCTCCTGAGAATAGGAACAGCAGAGAGCATCCTTTCCTCTTGGCAATACAGGAGCAGTTGAAACGCTGTGCAATGCACTGGATTCCCTCTGTTTCACCAAGATCATGGTTGGATACTGGCTGGGCACTAAGGTGGAGGTGAAAAAAGCTGAGGCTCTATATTAAAAGAGCAGTCCTGAGACAATTCTTGTTTTCATTTCCACTTGCTCTGAGAAACCTTTGTTCTGTATGCGTGTTCCTTCTTCCCAAGGATAGGCCTAAGGCTTAGATAAGCTCAGTTACACACAGTGAACTTCAGAAGTGGTTTTGCTGTGCTTTCATTGCCATCTAATGTGCTGCTTGCCTCATATGAGTCATCAAAACCCCTCCTTTTTCTGGAATCCTCAGTTCCATATGCACAGATAGAAGGAGCATGCAGAAAGGCTATGGATGATTGTTGAAATAAGTGTCTTGAGGAAGAATTCAGCAAGCCTCTGACAGAGGTGGTTGGAAAAAAAAATAGGTGCAGTTTTTTATAAATGCTTTTATTGTACTGATGGGTTTGGTCGTTGCTTTCCAGTAGTGAATTAGTACAGATCACATCTGCTAGACTTGAGAAAAATGGCTTGTTTTTTACAACCATCTGCTTAGCAGTAAATTGCTTTCTCCAAGCTAGCTGTATGCAATCTTTTGCTTTGCTTCTGTCTCTGCTTTAGCTCATGCTTCCTATTTTTTTATCTCCTCAGGGTGCAATTTACTGTATCAATCAAAATAGGATAAAAAGGTCAAAAGTCCTCAAATGTTTTTATAAAAAAGGGAGAGAAATGGAACTAATACAATCAGCTCATACATGGCATTTCATTTTGTCATTTATTTGTTGTACTATGGTTCTAAGTGAGGTGAGTTACTTTAAAAGCAATGGTGAAACCAGCCCTCCTCAAGCTCTAGGGCATGGAGAGGAAAAAACAATATAATATATAGAGATCCTAGATTTCTTCAGTAAGTAAAGGAGTCTCTGTAATGATTCTCATGGTTCATATGAACACTTTACTTACAAAGTAGAGGCTTCTTTTTTTCATATTTGGAAATCTTTTTTCTTCTCATCTGTGTTTCATGATGTTGAATGGTTATTAACAATTATACTGAGATTGAGGAAATATATTGGGCTTCAGTAAAGGTTGCTTCTCTAGAACGGATTTCATTTGTGGAGATTTTCTTCTGGGTTAGGTGAGAAGGGGTTGGTGTGGGGGTTGTTTTTTGTTTGCTTTTACAGTGGGAACTCTTGTAATTGTCAGAGAAATGATCTTTTCATTGATCAGAGAGTTGTTAAGATAGGAAGACACCTCTACAGATGATCTGGTCAAGCTCCCTCTCAAGCAGATCAGTTACTTCAGGCTGTTCAGGACTTGCACCTGAGTTTTGAACACTTCAATGGTGGACAGCCCAGGCAACCTGTTACAACATTCTGCCACCCTCACAGTGAAACAAAGATGTTTAAATGGAATCTCCCGTACTTCAGTGTGGTTTCATTGTCTTTTCACTGGGTAGCACTCAGAAGAGTTTATTTCTGTGTTCTGTGGTGTCTCCCCTCCCTCCCTGGCATTCCTGCACATCAGTAAAGCCCCTCTGGAACCTTGTCTTTGATTTCAGTCATCTCTCAGCCCCTGCTCATCCCACATACACCAGTGCTTTGGTCACTCTGGAGCTCCTTTGTGCAAGATTGGTGCTATTGGTGAGCCCAGAGCTGCTGCTGGTGAGCTGCAGCTCTGGGCTGATCTCTAATCTAAGCCCTGCAGGGGATGATGGCACCATCATGACATGATGGTGACATCAGAGTTTGTGCTGATCCTCGGGTGTGCTGCTCAGAGTGTTAGTGTAGAAACACATCATCACAGGATGATTGTGATGGTGCTTTTATTGAAGAGCTCTGGGAATCAGGGCTACAAACCCAAATCTGACTTGACATGGATTTGAGAGGGACAGGTTTTTATACCCTTTTCATTATGTAACTATATAATAATTATTAAATCCATTTTGTTTTATTGTATACATTGATCTTATCCAAGCATGGATTCTTGTGATGTTCATCAGGTCCCCAAAATACCCTTACTCATGATTCTTGTTACGATTAAACAATAATCTATTCAATATGCCAATGATTACATTTATCAATCATATTATTGATCATATGATGATTATGCAGGTGCAGTTTCACATGCTGCAATAAAGACAAAGCTCAACATTTGTTCCCAGGACCTGGTTCCCTTTCCCAGACCTACCAGACACAACCTTTCTTTCCACCGCCTGATTTTAGAAACATTTTTAACCCTACACTATCAAGAGCTGAGCAGGAGATGAACTAATCCAGTTTGCAAGGACAGTGTTGGGATATAGCTTCTACCAGGGATTCTCTTTCCCAGACTTAAGAATGGGTGAAAGCAAACTGCAGAAAGTCAAGGGAGAAAGGCTGGACCTACCAAAAACCAGCTCCAGGAAGGTGCTGAAGGAAGCAGTTCTTCCCTGACACACCCAGATCACTTGTTTACTCCATGGATTCCCTTCCCCAGCACTCTGGGACTCAGGTTATCAGCAGTGATAGATATAAAAAAACTCTTCTAATTACTTGAAACTTTTTTCCTGACTTGAGTAGATTTTGAAGTTTCAAAGGGGGGAAGAAAAAATTCAGGATTGATGGATTTAATTTTCTGTGATACAGCTCTGGAGACAGAAGACTTTATATTAAATTGTAAATCTTTGCAGATTGAGTTTGTTTAAATAAGGCATAATTTTGTATTTAATATCTAGGAAAACCACTTTTTTTTGAAGCCAAGAAGATATTTTTGTAGATGATGAAGATGAACAATTTTCTTGGGTTTATGATTACCATCAAAAGATGAGACCATTGAAAAGCATTGTTTGGAATATAAAAATATTTTTACCTGGCTGCTAAAATTAATGCAGATATACTTATTTCTATTATTTTTGTGTAGTAGCCATATGCTTTGTAATGCAAGAAATATATTCTAAAATCAGTGGAATAATGTCAATTTCCTAATTTAGAAGCCAAGACGGGTTTAATATTCTTGGTTGTTTCGTGTTGGTTTTTTTTTATTTTATTTTTTAACATTTAGCTTGTAACTAAGCTAAGTTAAATGATAAAGCCAGGAGCTGATATGTCAAAATGGCTAAGACCAAACCTAAGTAATTAATTCTATGCTTTATATTAGATCATGTTAACCTAGGACTTTAAAATGCTGATTTCTAGCTCAGGTTCAACTGGACTTTTGCCTCAGAGATATCTGCTTTCATTCATTTTGGATTGCCTTTTTTTTACTCCACGGGAATAAACGAAAGAAGTTAATGTGATCATGGATTTTAAAATCCATGGATTTAAATCAATAGCGCAATCTTTAAGAAGTTCAATAAGTGTACAAAAGAAAAGGACAGCAGTGTGTGTCTTCCTCAATGTTTTTTTAAGATTTGAGCTGTTTAGTAATTGTGCTAGCTTCAAGCTGGTACCACAGGTGTATTAATCTCTATTGTATCAGGGTCCATTTAAAAAATTTATATCAAATCAAATAAAACCATTTTACTGTAAGTCCCATGTGAATGCTTACAGATTGTTTAGCACAAAATAATTGAAAGCAATACCAAGTTTAAGTGCAGTTGATGTTTCTTTCTTTATGAATCTTGAACTCAGACTTATATGAAGGAAATTAAGAGTATTTTACACTACAAGTGTATAGATTCCCTCACTTTATGCTACTTATCTTAACAGTTTCTTTAAAATATTGGCCAGCTATTTTGAGAACACTTGGTAAAAACATTTTTGGGCTGGAAGACTGTAGGTTTCAGCTCTTCAAGTGAATGTATTAAGGCATTATTTTGTTACTGAATCTTTTTCTCTGTAAAATGGACTAGCTTAGCTCTAAACCAGGTTCTATGCTTTTACCATTTTTCAAAATGTAAGTATTATTTTGTATCAAAAATATGCTATAAATTACCTTAGCAGCATAAAATGCAAATTAAATACACCCTGTAGATCATTTAAGTAGTGGAGGGAAGCAAAAAAACTTCTAAAAGGAAGAGCCAACACTTTTAAGCAATAAGCAAAACATGATGAGGATATTTTTCAGAGCTGCTCTCTTCTGTTTAGAAACACATTGAGTTGGTAAAAGTAAATAAAATTAATGAGTGTCTCATTTCTAATAAATGTGAAAGGCAGTAAAGACAACCAAGAAGGAAAAGGTTATTTGGTATTATTGGAAAAAGCAAGACTGGTCATTTTTTATTTCCTGATTTATGTACTGACTTTTAAAGGAACTTGCTACATATAACTGGGGGAAAACTACCTCATTAGAGGCATAGGTAAATGTATAATGATAATGAGTTTATAGAGTAATTACTCCAGTCATAGTATAAATATTTTCATACATCAATTCCAAGCACAAAAATGAGACAAACTGTTTTACTGCAGGGCTGGTCTGATTTCAGAACAATCAATTTCTAGATAAATGGAGTTATTTAGCTGTGCAGTTATGAGGAGAGAAATGCTAGGAAATAGCAACAGTGTGAAAATATCCAGGGAGGCAATATTTTATTTAGAATGGTCTGCAACAAAGGGAGTGAAGAAATGCCCAAGGTAACCTTAGATTAGCTAACTCAGTTAATCCTAATAAAATAACTGCTGCACCATGGAACACACCTTGGGCTGCCAAATTTTACCAAAAAGCTCAGTAAATTTGTGAGTAGTAATCTGTGTTGAGCTGTCTGCCTCCATGCCATGATATAAACAGTATTTGAATAAGTTACCATGGCATTATACTGAAACAACAAAGCCTTTAGTTTCTGAGATGTTGAGAGAATTGAACAAGAGAGGCAGAGGGAGGAGACTGAAGTGTGTAGTCAGTGAATTTTCTGACAGTGAAATATAACTAACCTGTAAGTCATAGAGACACCAGTGCTATGTCTCTGACAAGTTAAAGACTGTGTCAGATGCAGAGCTGCTGGTTTTGGAGTGCTTTTTGGGCACTCAGCTGGCAATTGCACCTGCGGGTGTGTGGGAACCCAGGACATCCCTCTGGCTTCCCTGGATGGTTTGAGACCCAGGCAAGGGGCTCAGAAGCCTTGGCACAGAGCCCAGGACCCCTGTGCCTTTGATTTCAGCCCCTGAGAAAAATTACCACCTTTGCATGAAGAATTTCAGGTCACAAAAAATAAGTAGAGTATAAGTAAGATTATTACAAGGTGAAAAAGTAGGTTTTTGGGATTTTTTTAGAATAGAGGTCTGGGGTCAAGATGGAGGAGTTTGGGCATGTTCTGTCCTTCTTTCTCCTTCTTCTTGGCATCCATCTTCTAGGTGATGTTGGCACATTTGGATTGGTTTAGAGTAGAACTAGACTGTACAACATAGGTGATAGGTATTGGAAAATCATTGTAAATAGTATGTATGTAGTTTGTAGTATAAAAAGATAATCCCACCCTGGAGCAGACAGTGTGCCTTGGACTGACCTGCTGAGTGGACCTCAGTTGGTCAGAGAAAGAACATCTTAGATAAGATAAAATAAAAATCTCTGGAAACTGCAGAAGACGACACCTGACTCTTTCTTCAGTGCTCAGGCTGGAAAACAGAGACTTTTAAACTACACAGGTGGTCGTCTTGAGCTCCTGAGACACCACCGACATTACAGGTGTACCTGCCTGTGCTGCTTGCAGGTTGGGATGCTCTGTTCCAAAGGCAGTTCTGAAAGTGCTTCTGGTTTGCTGAGTGGTTTCCTTCACGTCTGCCCAGGTGGAAAATTGCAGGGGACTAGCAGGGAGCGGGTTCCTTCCCGTAGCCCCTGTTTCTCTGCAGATTTGCTCCACACCAACTTGCAGTCTTTCCTCTGAATGTCCTGTGGCACTACTAGCCTTAAGGCCCTAACAAAGGAGGAAGACTAGTAAAACTCTTGAATGAAATGGTGAAGCTGAGCATGTGTGGATCATGTGCCCAACCTGGCCCTGGCATGTGTGTGGTTTGGCTGATAGCCACCATCCAGCCTCAGAGGTCACTGACACAAGGTTTTCTCCCCTACTTGTTTGTGTTTTAACCCCAGATTGCTGCACCTTGCAACTGCTCCTTCTCCCACAGTGACAGGAGGGGAATGGAAAGGGTAGGATGGAGAAAACTTGTGGGTGGAAGGAAAGCCAGTTTAATAGGGAAAGCAAAAGCCCTGCATGCGAGCAAAGAAAACAAGGAATTACAGTAAATTCACAACTATAAAGCGCACCAGAATATAAGGGGCACTTCCAGGTTGTTGACAATTTTCTGCACTTTGTCCATATATAAGATGCACTGGCGGATAAGGCGCACTTTTTGTTTTTTTTTTACAGCGAGGATCTGCGCGGAACAAAGTAACAAATTAGTAATGGAATAGCACGATCGCGGGGTTTACTGGCAGGTGCTCAATTTGCAAACATTTTTCATGGACCAGTGTGGCCTTTAAATGCAGCCCCTGGCGCCCTCCCCGTGTCGCAGGCCCTGGCACTCCCTCCCACTCCTGCGCGGCCGGCTGCTGGCGCTCGCGGCTCACACTTCCAGGTTGGCAAATTCCCGAACTTTGTCCACGTATAAGGCGCACTGGATTATAAGGCGCACTCCTGGTTTTCGATCAGAATTTCAGTTAAAAGAGTGCGCCTTATAGTTGTGAAATTCAACCCTTCCCCTTCTCAGGCAGGTGTTTAGCCACGCCCAGCAGGAGATAGCTGGGCAAGACAGACATCATCACTCCAAATATCATCCTCTTCCTCAGTCTTCTCCAGCTTTTTTATGTTGCTGAGCATGACCCCGCGTGGCATGGTCCCTGAAGTCACTTGGGGCCAGCTGTCCTGGCTGTGTCCTCTCCTTGTGCACCCCCAGGCTCCTCGGTGGGGCAGTGTGAGGAGCAGAGAAGTCCTCATTACACTGTGCAAGCTCTGCTCAGCAATATGGAAAACATCCCTAAGGGTATTACCATACACACTTAAGTGTGTTATCAGCACTGTTCCAGCACAAATGCAAAGTGTAGCTCTGTAGCAGCTACTATGAAGAAAATGAACTTTACTCCAGCCAGAGCCAGCAAGTTTCTATTATTTATTCCAAAACACACTTTTAATCCTATTTCTAGAAAGGGAGTCGTATCCTGCATGACAGTGGCTGAAAATGCCAAGATTTGCTCTTTTTTAACTTGGTGTATCAATATTTTACAAGCTCAATCTTAAAAAGAAAATTAGAATATCTTAATTTTCCTTGTAATCAGTGTTTAACGTATGTTTCATTAACAAAGCTTCACTTCATAAAAATTCTCAGTAATTTTTCTCTGAAGAAAAACGTAATGAATATGTGAGCTTGACAACACACGATTTCTGCTTTCTGCAGAAAATGATGAAGGTATATTCATTTTAATACCCAAGTGGCTTTGGTGTTTGTGCTGCCACCATTATCACATGTCTCTTGATAATTTTCCCTCACAAAATTCCAGCCACGAGGAAGGCTGTGTTGATTTTTGACACTGCTATTGCAGCAGCATTGGGAGGGATGGTGCTGCTCAGTAACAGGCTGAAGGTCACACAGGAGGAGAGTGGGTGGCTCCTGGAGCAGAGCTGCTGAGAAGGCAACCTCTGCTTTTTTCCTTCTAAAGGTTTTAGTCTTTAGAAATTAGTTCCTTTGGAATAAGAATGAATACAATCAGAATGACCTGCTCTGCTCCCTTTGTGTGTATGTGATGGGAAGGATTTGGTAGCTCTGTCTGCAGGCAGTGTGAACTCTGCTGTCTTTCTTTCACCAGAATTCAGAGGAGAATTATCAGGAACGCATGGCTGGGTTCAGTTCCGTTGATTTATGATTAGGAATTCAAGAGAAGCAAATGTATTCATCAAATTTCATAGGGATGTCTTGTCAGAGGCTAATTCTAATCCACAAAATGGTCTTAAATGGGACATAATGGCTTTCCTGATTGTTGCTTTCTCCTGCCATTATTTTGAAAATGGAATCAAGCAAGAGTCTTGTACGTATGACCAGTATGTTCTGGCAGCAAGCATGTCAGATCTGTGCTGCCTATTGGAGTTACTGTTATTTATAATATTCCAATCCTCAAAGTTTTCTTTTTTGTTGGGCTTGGCAGGTGGTGGCAGAGCATGGGTGGCTTCTCATGCAACTGCCTACTTTTACAAAAAGTATTGAGAAGAGATGAAAATTGTTCATTCAAATGTAGTAGGTCCTTTTGTGAACGCTGTTCTTTTCTGTGCATAATTTTACCTTGTGTAGAAAATAACCTCTTTTCTGGTCTTCCATTGGAAAAAGATTCCATTTGCACAAATAAATAATAATGTCACTAATGGGTCAGGTACCATCTATAGGGATATTTCCTGCAGCTAATACCCACCCTGTAGTCTGAAACATGTTCTTCGAAACCCAGCTAAATTACAAATACTTTGGCTGCTGAAGCTTCATTAAGTTGCATTAATAACTTGTGGACAAAGCCACTTGACTCCCTAGTGTCAAGTAGTACTTTTTTATGGCATAGGTTTTTTAAAGTCAAACAAAAATCTCATTCAGAAGACTAAATCTATATAATGATACATATGTCATAAGGTCATTGCAATACATAGAGTTGTCAGGAAAAAAAATATTCTACACAAGCCTAAAATTTACTGTATAATAGGGCAACTTTAAAGATTTTTAGTTTTTCAGTCAGCAGTTTTATAGATCTCCAGAGAGTAGCCTGTTTGAGTTTTAAAACTATTCTTCCTTTGGGTTCTAAATGATACTTAATATTCTAAGGAAGGGTTATTCTGCAAAATGTTCCTGTATTTGAACTTTGGTAGGCAATTACAGGGCATGTCTAATTCTTCTTCCCTATAAAATGTGATGTGTGCCGACCATAGAAAATACAGTAGCAGAGACATGTTTGTCTGATGCCATAAAGTCCGAGGGCATTGTTTGCACAGACCATCTGGTAGTAGTTAAGGATATTTTAACTGATACCTCTGAGTGGCTCCAATTATTTTTTTCAAACTAGGTATAAAAACAGGTACAAAGCAAATGAACAGGTACAAAATAGCTCACTGAATGACTGAGTGGTTTGAGTTCCTGGCAGAGGCAATCTGTCAATGTAAGTAAACACTGGCTTGATGTGACCTTGAGCTTTTTAGGAGAGGACCCTGTGACAAGCAGTATTTAATGTAAATACTGTTGCAATACAAGCATCTGAATTCCTTGTGTCTGTTTTAAATTTTGTCCAAAAAATTAAATAGAAAGTTTTGCTGCAATTTAAAAAAATGGTCTTGATTCTGCAGGGCCAGGTTGGAAATCTTGCATGCCTTTGCCATGGGAAGCAAAGAATCCATTGTACTTCTAGCTTGGGCTTGAAACAAAAAAAAAAAAAAAATTCTCTGAGTATTTGTTTTGGTTCTATTCTTGAATTGGGAAATATTCAATTTAATAAAGTGAAAAATGTATTGGGCAGTTTTTGAAAAACGTCCAGGGCTCTGTTGCTTTTATTAAGTAGCTGGAAGCAAAATATTTTAATGTTGGGCTTGTAATTTTTGTGGGGAGGAAAGTGGGAAGAGACACATCCAGCAAATCTGTTAAGCCACTTAGGAGTGAGTTTGCACCTCTCCTTACAATTACCTCATTTGTTGTTATAATTGCCATCTTCAACAAATGGCCTCTTGAAGGGCACCAATCATCATGATACCAAAAATAAATCCTACATCTTTTAGTCCTTTTTAATTGATTTATTAGATTTCTTTTTTTCTACCTGAGTCCAGTCTCTGGGAGATGCTTTCAAGAAGAGTTTTGAAGGGTTTTTATTTATAAAGATGGCAATCTTGGGCAGGCATAATATAAAGCAAGGGTCTCATTTTCATTTGGTTTTTTTAAGTATTGAACGTGGCTTTCATCTGTGCCTTAGCTGTGTGAGGCTTTGAATATGATATGAAATCACTTTCCATTTATTCAGAATTTTTCTCATGGCTGATGAATGCCATACATAATAGAAGATTATATTCATTTATCATCCATAGTAAATCATTGATCACAGAGGTATCTTGTGGAAAAGCCTCATCAGAGCTTTTCAGTTTCTCTGGTTGGTTAAACTCACAGCAGCAAAGAATGATTGCTCAGTTAGTTGGTTAAACATTTGGTTCATTAGGTGATACTCACAGACAGTTCCTAAGGCTTTTTGTGGTTTACAGATGAAAGTTAAGGAGATTAAGGCAGATGGCAAAGGTAATTCTTATCCCTTTAAAAGCACTAAGCCCATGTATTAGTCTGAACTGTTTATTTACATGGGGATATGCCACCAATGAACTTGATACCAGGTAATAATATATTCAAATATCTTTGGATACAAAACCTAACCAGAGTTTAATGTGAATTTGGTAGTCTGGAACCATTATGTAATAATTCTGCTTAGGCTATGTGCATTGATTAAAAAGATGAAACTAACTTCTTTCTTTATTGTTAAGGGAACACCTTCAAATTAAAGCAAATTGGTCTGTGGTTGAGGGAAGGGAAATTATCATTAGTTCAGGTGCTGTCATAGATCCTGATGGCTTGAATGGCTTTACTAACATACCTTGTTAATTTTATTTCTTTTTATGACCTGTCTTTTAGGAAAGACAAAGAAGGCAGACCATCTATTTCAGGAGGGAAATGATAATTCAGTAGTTCCAGCATAATTATGGATGAGGCATTTAAGTCAAATCCACATAACTCCTTTTCAAATGTTAAAAGCCTCATTTAGTTCAGTGGTTCCTGCAGAGGATTTACCAAAGTGTGCCCATTTAGTTTCTCCAAGGCTTAAGGATCCTGAAACACTGGAGTCAACAAATTAGCTGAAAGTTTTATTATCTAAATCTGGGCAATGTCTCAGGGTTTTGTAGCTGTGACCTCTACTCTTTATGCAATCTACTCTGAGAGCATTACAGTCCTTCCCTGTTTCAGAGAGCTGCACTGACAATTTGCATACTGAAAAATACACTGAATTTTACCAATCATAAATATGACTTTTTAGAGGTTGGACTATAATTTCTCCGTTATGTTAGAGTGTTTCGGCTGGCTTGGGTTTACAGAAAATAATGTAAAAAAACTCCTTTTTTTTACTATTCTTTGCCTTTTCAAGATAATTTCCTTTCTGGTTACTTGTTCTACTTATTTTAAATAGTTACAACATTTTTTAAAGAAAACTGACAGGCAGGCAAATGGGATTTTTGGTTTTCCTTTTAAAGTTGATGCTTTCCATTCTGTAAGAATTGTACTATATCTTTAAGGAAAGAAAAGCAAAGGCAGATACATATCTTAATTCAATCACATAACAGATGGCAAGGTCTTAACAAAATCAAGTATTTTCAAACCCTGGTATGAAACCTTTATTATACAGTAGGTAGCCTCTCTGTTGTGAGGATTATCTAAAATTAACTTTTTCCAAAGAAAAAGAAAAGGAGGAGGATGAGTGTCCTGGATTATTGTTCAGGCCTTCCCATCTGAAGGGATTCATGAGTGCAAGAAGCAGAACGTCTTTGCCAGTTCTTTATTGGATCCCCAGTTTGTTCTTTTTATGCCATGCATTAATTTCACTTTAATTGAGTGTATTTTTATGTGTTCATATTGAATCTAGTTTAATTTTAGTTAGTAGGATATATGTTGTGCACAACACAGACCATAGGGGTAGAACTTTAAAAAAGCAGCAGTTCTTCCCAGAATAGATAACACTGAAATGATCAGGACATTTCTGCAAAATAGAAAACCTGGCTTTGAGTCTCTGATGCTTCATTTTCACACCCAAAACTGAATGTGGGCGTGAACTCAGGTGGGTGCCTGACCAGCAGACTGCAAAATATTGATTTTTACAAAGGGTTCATTTTCTCTAGCTTTGAGCACAATGCTCTCACTCGTGGTTTGGTGGCCTGATCTGTGGAACCAAGGCAGCTTCTTTTGTACTTAGGCTGGCCGCATGTGTTAAATGACAAGATATCCTGTATGACCCTCACTGTTAAGAATGCAGTAATGTCACGCTTATAAGCCGCACCTTTTTGACTGAAGTTTTGAGCCAACCCCATAAGTGCGGCTTTTCACCCGGTGTGGCTTATATATGGACAAATTCAGGCAAATTGCCAGCCGGGAAGTGCGAGGTGGGCTGGCCCAAGGTGGGGCGGGGCCGGAGCTGCCGCTGCAGGGGGCAGGGCCTGGCCCCTCTCAGAGCCACTGCTACGGCGGGGGCGGGGCTGGGGGAGGTGGGGCTGGCCCTGCTCAAAGCCGCTGCCATGGGGGGCGGGGCCAGCCAGAGCTGGATCCTCGCTAAAAAAAAAAAAAAGAAAAAAGAAGTGCAGCTTGTCACCTGGTGTGGCTTATTTATGGACAAATTCTGTGGACTTTCCAACAACCCGAAAGTGCGGCTTATAACCAGGTGTGGCTTATGAGTGTGAAATTACTGTAATTTTTCTTCTCTTTTGAATAGAATCTTCACCTAATAACAATCCCA
Source organism: Sialia sialis (assembly GCA_009812075.1). Lineage (NCBI taxonomy): Eukaryota > Metazoa > Chordata > Aves > Passeriformes > Turdidae > Sialia > Sialia sialis. The sequence continues at coordinate 17,014,103 of VRYO01001366.1, forward strand.
ATAATAAATATAAATGTCTGTGTATTCCAGTTAAGGTCATTCTCACTGCAAGCACAGAAATCTATATTTAGCTTACCTGCAGAGCAAAGGAATTATTTTTCATTGTTTACAGCATATTTCAGGCTAGACTGTGGGACAGCCCAATGGCCTATATAATGTCATGGATTGCTATGGTGGATTTATTGTGTAACTGACTTTCTGACCCAGGGTAGAGTATTGCATTCTCTGTGTGAAAATGAATACCTGATCAAAATTTATAGGCCATTAGAATATTTCTTTATCATGATCTTGGATTTCTCAGAGAATAAATAAAAGCTGCAGTATGTTCTCTTATTGGCATCTGAATGTTAGTACAGTGGATATAATGGTGTCAGGAGAAAATAATTTGCAACTGATCCACTGAGATGGATCATTCTAATTAATATAATCTTTGAGACTGCCAATTTGCAGTTTTACAAGGAGAAGGAAATGTGTGTTGACTTGGATTCACTGCAAAAATTAAATTTCATTTTTCATAGGTGCTATTAATTCCATCTTTCAAATTGGATTACTCCTGTTGATGAGACTAGAATCAGATTAAAGGTTCATATAAGTTAATCTTTTGGGTACTGTGCTTTAAGACACTTTTTTTTTTTTTAATGTCACAAATCACCTATGGCCTAGGACATGCTTGTTTTCCTGGAGCACAGTCCTACAGCTTTCTCTTCTGTTGTAGTCTGTCCTTGAGATGCCAACTGTCATTTTCAAATTTTTCATTTGAGATGAACTCATATATTTTATGTTTGCCAGATTCTGGACTTTGTGCAGGGAAACTATTTTCTGCGTATTTCTTCACATGGTCAGAGGCAATGTGATCACCACACTAGGTACAGAAGGGGAATTGTTTCCATTTCAGATGGATGGATATCACAGTGGGGAGGAAAGGGATGAGGATTCATAGCCATCTTTTATAGTCTCTGTGCTTTGCTGGTGCCACTCTCTTTCCTGCATTCTGTCCATTGCTGTTCCTTGAGAACTAATTATTAAGGCTTAGTAGGGATTTGGAGCTCTATATGGAAGTGTTTGGGGAAAATGTAAATCATTGTAGTATTAGCTTCTGGGCTATAAGTTTATGTCCTACCCAAAGTCTTCTAAGTAGGTTCTCCCCTTTCTGCTGTCTTAAATACATTTTATTCTTCATCTTTCCATATTGTGCAATTTTCCCCACCTTAACCCTCATTCACTTTACTTTTTCAAATGTATCCAACCTCAAACTTGGGAAATTGGAGTGCTGTGTTATGAGTGACACAGTCAGCTATTTGAAATCTCACTTGGCTCCACAAGGTTGCACAAGAAACATTTCTGGAAAATACCCACAGAAAGTGTCTGTGACCTCTTTGACTAAAACATACATGTAATATTTAACTTTAGCAAAAAGAGTGAAAGAGTAAATAATGTCTATACTTTATTTATTTTTTAATACTTAGGTGCAAATGTGCTTAAGTAGAAAGGAAAAAAAAATAGCCTTCTCACGAGGAATGAGAGATGTGTTTCTGCGTGTATGTTTTCACACAGGGGTCATTGTGGCTGACTTCACAAAGCACAATGCACAATGCAGTTTGTTACTGGTGACCTTAAAAAATCATCTGGGAAAGTGCATTGCCAAAAAAAGATGTAAAGAAGACATGATGAAATAATCTTAGTTGAATTTAGCACTTATCAGTTAGGGATATGCTGTTTGCAAGCATTTTAGCAGCTGCAGATTAGCTTTACCTGTGCTTCTCTTTCATACCGTTTAATCAGAAGGAATTTAATTAATTCCATTCATACAATACAATCTTGATGATATTTTTGGTCTAGAGCCTAGACAGACACACTCATTGGGTTAAGATCTAAAGGCAAAATAGAGAATTCCCTTTTCATATTTGTTTTGTAAAGAGGTTGCAATTAACACCATTTTTAGACCCCTTTGCCATGGTGGGCACTTAAGCCCCAGCCTGCTGATGGAATGGATCTTAGACTGTCCTTTCCAGCCTTTGCTGCATGAGTCCCACATGCAGATCAGAGCTTTTGCTTCAGTACAAGCAGTATCTTATCCAGATTGGTTTTCTTTGTATTTTCTTTCTTTTTTTTTTTTTTATTTTAATATCTCTAACAAATATTTGTTTATCTCGGAATCAAGTATCATTTCTGAAACCATAAGGTGCACCTAAACATTTCTCAAGGTTTCTCTGATAACTCATGGCTTTTTCAATGCATCCATAAATATGTATTTATCATTCACACTGCATATGGTGATGCTGAGTGACCTCATTTGGATTTTTCTGAAATTCTGTGTGTGTCACCACAATGCTGTTTCAGTAGGGTTTTCTGCAGTGTGTTGTTGTGGCTTTCTGCCATAGAGGTGTGACACCAATGAGCAGCATGTGTGCATGTCACATCAGCCTATTTAGGACAGATGGTAGATGTTTTAGCTGAGATTATGGGATGCCGCAACATGATCAACTTTTATCATATTGTAGCATTATAACTGTCAAATGCACATTCTGCAAGGCTTAATGACTTAAAATGCAAAAGTTTGCATTCAGGTATCATAATGGCAGAGCAGTTACTGCTATTATTTGCTTTCACGGATTTAAAAAAGAATTTTTTAAGGGAACTAGAAACTTAGTTTTTACAGCCCTTCCAGGAGATACCACTCTGTGACTCCTCACATGTTTTATGACAAACAGTTTAGGACAGAGGGTTTTTAGTCTGTAATATGGTATTTATAACCAAGGCAGGTGCAAATGTATGTCAAAAAGTTAATAGGAAATGCTTATAGAAAGGCAAGAGTCCCCACCAGTGCAGGTTGTACTTAAGCTTTGCTATGAGGTCTGCCTCTCAAGACTGTGAAGAAGAGTTTCTTTTTGATGTGAGGCTGTTTCTGATGTTTCATAATCAGAGGCAAAAGATGCAGGTAGCGGTGTCTGAGTATATGTGGACTTCTTCAGTTTTTCTGACTAGTGGACAGTTTTAATTAATAGAACATTTTTTTCCTTGACCCATAATTCATGTCATGGGATCTGAACGAAACAAAACCTGAACAGTTCTTTCAAGTGAATTATTTTATAGATAGGCAAATACTGGGAGGCAGCTGATATCCAAAGTAGTACCTCATATCCATCAGGGATAAAGGCCAAAAGAGAGGTTTTGAAATAATATATGTATGGGAGTTTTAAATCTTTTTCTTACTGTAGATTTTTACTATGTGTTTGAATCTGATGGGAATATAATTTACATATTTGCTCACAAATGTTGTTACTGAACCCTGAGTCAGCACTGGTGAGAGGCATTTCTCATTGAACCATTAATTTATTAAACCAAAAGCATATTAAAATGCAGCATTCAGAGGTAGCCTGAGTAAAAACACTGTGAAGGAGCAGATAACTTCTTCTCCTGACATTATCACATCAATCAAACTGCAGTTGTCAACCCTAATGAAAGGTGGCGATGCTGATTTGAGCATATTGCTTATGTGATGTGCAAGAGCTTTGGGAGATAAGGAATCCCTGTTGCTATCATTTATAATGAAAGCGTCCATCACTTTCCTCTGAAAAACTGCTTGACGAATAAATAATTAAAGATCTGATTCTGATACACTTAGTTGAAATGAGACTTCTGAGAACAGTTCAAAAGCAGTAAATGGAATTTCTTCAAAGTAAGGCTTCAAGATAAATAATAGTATTGCAATCTCAGTCAAAGCCACCTCATGTTTGTTGAGGCAGGAGGGTATTCTGGTTTATGTGCTTTAAAATCTAATCTCACAGGCATCTTAAACTTCCTGCTTGCAAACAATGCCTGATGATGTCTATCATTTTATCTTTTAAGCACAGTATAAACTGATATTAAAATTAATGTCTATCTATCTGTTCCCTGCTTTTTCAGACTAGATAAATTGTCTGTCTCATGGGGTGTGCAGTACGGAAGCTTTATAAAGTGCTACGTTGCCTAAAGAGTATTTTATTTGCAATGCGTATTTTATACAGGTTTTTCCTTGGCTTGTTTCACTGAATTGATATTTAAAATAATGGCTATGCTAAAACGGTGTTTATTTTCATGGTTTCTAAAATAATCAAGATGTTTGAGGGGAAATGTTTTGAGATACAGATGATTTTAGCTGCTTCCATTGTGTCCCAGCAGCACCATGCTCCCATTATAGTGGAAATAACTTTCATATTGTCATTCCGCGGGTCCCCGGCGGCGTTGGCAGGGCTGGTTTGGTGCCTTAAAATTAACCTTTCACTACCGCATGCGTATGTTTGTCATTTATCCCCTTTTCCTCAGGTGCAAAGAGGGCTACCAAGGAGTCCGCTGTGACCAATTTTTGCCGAAAACCGACTCAATCTTGTCAGATCCAAGTACGTCAAACGTTTTTCTTCTATCGCGCCGCGCGCCCGAGGCTGTGCCGTGTGGGATGACCCTTTGTAGTCAGACATGGGATGAAACCACATCAGCCAGGCTCTGCTTGCGTAGAACGTGCTGCTCCAGCAGGGAGTCCATCAGGGGACTTGATTCCTTGTGGTTTGGAGTAATGCTGTCCCTGCTTAGAGCCAAAACATTTCTGTTTCCCTGCTCTAGACCCAATAACAAATAAAATTACATAGTCTAAAAGAAAACTCAGTATGGAGTGCAAAGTGGTATCTTCAAAAGGAAATAAATGCACATTGTGTGGCACTGAAGAGATTATAATCTCCTTGGAAACACTTTATATCTGTTTGCATGGAAGTTAATTATTTTTCACTTTGGCAAGTGATTTTTTTGATCTATTTGCATAAATAATAAAGCTGTATTTTCAGGTCGTAATGTGGAGATAAAATAACTTTCTATTCCACTGGCCAGAATAACATCTGCATATATCTTCTCTTACTCCACTGTTTCCCTTTCTAAATTCTCTTGACTGATAAAACTGCATCAAAAATTTGATCCAATATTAATTTTTTGAAGGTGAATCCATTTAATTATGTTTATCTTACATTTTTTAAATGAAGTGACGTACAACAAAGGGTCATATCCAATCTCTTGGTTTTGTTCATATACCTGGAAACTGTAACATATTAAGTCTTCTGGTTTTGGGTGCTCTTTAAAAGTACAGTAATTTCACGATTATAAGCTGCACCTTTTTCCTTGAAGAATCCAGCCTGCCCCAGTAGTGCGGCTTATATTCAGGTGTGGCTTATCTATGGACAAATCCCAGTGAAATGCCAACCCGGAAGTGAGAGCCGGCCGGGGAGGGCGCCTGGGGCTGCCTTTAAAGGCTTCTCTGGTCTATGAAAACTGTTTGCAGCTTGAGCACCTGACACCAAACCCAGCTGGCAGCGATTCTGTTACTAATTTGATACTTTGTTACACGTAGATCCTCGCTAAAAAAAAACCAAAAAAAAGTGCGGTTTATATTCAGGTGCAGCTTATATATGGACAAATCCCGTGCTCTACCCGGCTACCAGGAGGTGCGGCTTATAATCAGGTGTGGCTTATAATTGTGAAATTACTGTAGATTTGAGTTGTTTTGTTTCTTTAAGAGCAATGCTTGTTTTTCTAGTCTTTGTGCTTTTTAATTTATTTTCTTGCGCTTTTCCATGTGAAAACCTTGTTCCAAAGCACCTGTTGCTATGTAGTTCTCTGTATTGTGGAGCTCCCATTACAGTCTGCTTTGTGTTTGGTTTATTTTCTCCTTTGCTTGACCTTTAATGGTGATGTGCAGCACTTGTATTAAACAGGCAGATTTTGCCTCAGCCAAGTTTTATGTGCATGTGTCAGTGTAGAAACTGTGTATGTGTCAAACAAAGTTTGTATCCTAAAAATGTGGGAAAGGGTGGTTGGTTAACAACAGGACAGGGTGGCACCTGTCTGACCTGGTTTTCACTCTGGCTTTACTCTCCCAGTATTAGAAGTCAAATCCATGCAGATACAACACAGAGCCCCACAAAGGCTCCCAGATTAAGCTGCATCTAACAAGACCAAAAGCCCCATAGCGTTCATCTGGTGCAGACAGAATTGTTTTTTCTATCTTTGTGGTGGTTGCACAGACTAGGTTCTCTTTAGTGGGAGGTGCTTACTGAAGTTGAGTTCTGGCATTATTGTTTCCAGAGTGTTTTTTCACCCACATGATCCTGCTCAGTGAGCTAAGTTCTGTTGAAACAACCTTTTTACATCTTCTGAAAACAAAAGCTATTTTTTAATTTTGTTGAGGTTTTCCTTCAAAATTACATTGTTTAGAGTATAAAAGGTGAGAGGGCTTTGGCTTGACATTGTCATGGATCCCACCCATAGCCCAGCAGGAGCCTCTCTTTTTGTATGAATGAAGGAGGTTAACACGAGTTAGGTATATTTCCAGTAGTTTTGAACTTTCACTTATATTTGAGCCTCATCTGTTTTCAGAAGAGGAAAAGACATGTCCAGTTCAGGTCCATTTCTCTGTGTTGGCATAATGTGATACATCTCTGTGTATGTGTGTGCACATGCACCTGTTCAAGGATGTTGAGCCTGGAAGGAAGATAATTGAACTTTCTGCTGCAGCTGGACAGTGATAGCATTTTGTTCAGGAGTTATATCAGTAATGTAGTTATCTTCCTTCTGGAGAGAGGAAAAAATTAATACCACGCTGATAAGTAGCACCCAGTGGCAGAAATGTTTGTTATTTGCATAACCTGAGGAGTGTAAAAAGTATTTGACACAGTAGTCAAGCACGCTATCATCTTCAAAGGCTCTGGGTTTGCGCTGCCAAAACTGAAGTTTGTGGCTGAATGTGCTTGGATTAGAAAGAGAATGGCTGAAGGGTGAATTTGGAGGTGACTTCACAAAGAAGTGATTTTTAAATGCAACACTAAATTTCCAAAAGCTGAGAAATGAGATTGAGGGCTCTTTTGTCTGGCTGCATGTAGCCAGCCCTGGCTGGTGTCAGTCAAGCTTTATGATCAAGTCCAGCGGGGTGTTTTTGGTCGTGAATGTGCTGCTGCTGACACATCTGCTAACATTTAGCTTATTTGAAGTTTGCATGTATGAAATACTGAAGCAATGTTTTTGGCTTACCTTGCCTGTGACACTGCAGGTTGTGTTTTCAGAATATACCCTTGTCACGAATTGAATCTGCACCTCAGTCACTTGGTAAATAGCAACAATTCTGTTATAAAATTGCTACTTATGTACATGGGCTGATGCATCATGAATTTTTTGGTACTTCTTCCTTAAGCTTTTTTTTTTGTTGTTGTTGTTTGTTTTTTAATAGCTTGATAAAACAAATCAAGCTTGTTCAGCGTACCATATTATCTGCATATTATATGCATAGTAAAAAATAGAGCTATGGCTCTGCAATATTTATAACACCAGCTTCTTAGCTCCTTCTTGATCTAAGTTAGGCAGTTCTTGACTTTGCACCACAGATAATAATACAGATTATGTAATACTTAATATTATTAATAAGGCATGCTAGATCATGTACATGTACTTTAATTCAACCAACTGGTTAAGGTATTTAAGATTCTGTTTTCAGGAAACACTCTTGAAACTACCTGATGGTGTTTCAGAGTTCCTGCATTGGCATCCATGGCTTTTTGCAGTCAGATCTGCCACCTGCTACCTTCCTTCAGCTCAAAGATAGGATTCAAATCCCAAGGCAAAAAGTGCACAACACACGAATGTCAAAACACTCTAGGCACAGGCTCTTTGACTGGATCTTTAAGCATCACAGGTGAAACAGCTTCCACTTCCCTTAAATCTCTACTCTTAGCGATAAGAGAAAGTTCTTAAAAAAAAGAATCCAAAACAATCCAAGCATAAGTAGTTTGAGAAGTTCGATAATCTTGGAATATGAGAGAAACCAGCTTAAACCGTGGGACCCTCAGACATGTGGAAACCTAACAAAATTAATAATGTCACAGCCAGGAAAAGGCTGCATGGCAAAGCCACCTGGGCTCACAGTCCCTGCCAAGAGGAGGAAATCTGTCAGTGTACTAACTCTGCAGGAGAAGTCCCTGAACATTCCCTCTCAGTCATCTTCTCTGTTATGTGGATGAAATAATAATGGGACAAAAAGAGCAGAAACAGCAGTCACATACTGGAAGGAGAGGACAGGAGTATATTTAGAAAGTTACTTCAGCTTTCTTTGTCTGGGCTAGCTCCTCCATAAATACAGCTAATGGCAATGGTGGAGCACATGTATTTTACAGCATTTTTAGTGCAACTGTAATACAGCTTCATGTGCACTAAATTTTTCTGTAGCCCTATGTATATCAATAAATTGGGAACTTATTTACAACTTAAATTGTAGAAATGTACTCCTGTACTACCCTTTATAGTGTTCTGGAGTAGACCTGCCTGGCACAATGTGTCCTGAAAGGTAAGTTGTGTGTAGGCCACAGATATTTCTTGTAATCTGCTTCTATACTAAGGCAAAGTAAAACCTGTAAAGCTTTGACTGTTCTGTGGGCATATTCCAAAGTAGGGAATTGAAAATGAGTTTATCACATTACCTCATTTTACCAAATTGCTCCATTTCACCTGCAAGTATATTGTTCCTAGCATTGAAAGCCACTATTCTATGTAAAATATATATTTCAATTTTATAGTGTTCAGTATTCTTTTTTTACTTACCATATTAACATCCAAGTTGTCCCATTTGACTCAGAAGCTTGAGTAAAGAGGGATCCCCTACGAAATATTGAGAATGTTGTCCAATCCTTTTGCAGAATAAATGCATTATTTCCTAGAAGAATAAAAGTGGGCTGGAAAGCTTATAGGTCACCAGGCTATGCTCCTGCTGCTGCAATTTCTGTTGGAATTTCTTCTGTAATCTGTAAACCATTTGCCATCAGTGTGAACCAGCCAGTGGAAACAGGGTTTGTTTAGCATCCCCGCTAAAGAGGATTTCAAGACTATTCAGCTTCCAGACAAAACTTGCACCAAAATGTGGCAATTTTGTGCTTTGTTAAAATGCTTCATTTCAACTTTGATTTTTTTTCCTCTTGGTTTCCATGTTTTTATGCTTCAGTTTTGTTAAACTGGCTTTTTCAAATGTCAAAAGTCGTCTTCCTACTGAGTGAGCTATAGCCTGTGGTCTTATAACACTTTAACCTGTGACAACATGGCACACATGTTTCTCTTTGAATCTCATCAAAGGGAAACCTGAAAGTGTCATGTCTGGAGTTGCTCATTCTTAGATTACTTATTTCTGTAGCAAAGGATCAAACTCCCTCTTCTGGAGGGCTGGGACTGTAGATAAGAAAAACAACTATAGCTTGGTTAGAAATGGAAAAATGTCTTTTCAAAAATGTATTCAAAGTTCCAAGACCCCCACACCAACATCGTCAAAAAAAACCACCCCAAAAAAACCAAACTCTCCAAGAAAATCAGCAAAAATCTTAGGCATTTCCTTTTATTTTTATTTATCTAGTTTTGTATATGTAAGATCATAGGATAATTTATGTAGAAAGAGAAGTCTGGAGAACTCAGAAAGTTCAGCCTCCTGCTTTAAGCAGAGCTGGCTCTGAAGTCTGTGCTACTGCACTGGACACCACAAAGGTGTTTTGCAAAGAGACTCTTATTAAGTAGAGGATAAAGAGCATCACCATTGTGAAATATCTGTAAAATATATTCTCAAAATTATTTGAATACATAAAATGAAACTTGTGACCCTTACAAATGACTGATTTTCTAGGGCATGAATATTTTTTTTTTTGTCAATTCTACTTAGCCTTTCTGAATTTGCTTTTTTTTTTTTTTTCCTTTTTTGATTTCTAGAAGGCATAGGAGAAAATAAGATTTTTCTGTTGGAAAGAGTTCAAAGGTTGCATGGAAGTAGGGGCAATTAGGAGTAGGAGACTACCAAGAGGTGGACATCTGATTTTTGAGGAGGACACGTCCTTCTTAGACAAATTTAACATGGGATTTATTAAATCCCAGAAAGAACTTTTGAAATCTAGATCTAAATCTGTATTTTGTGGCTTAACTTAGTCTTGAAAAAGAAAAGGTTTTAAGCCTCTCTGCATTAATGATTTCATCTGTTCAAAACATTTTTTATTCAGAAAAAGCATGTGAAGGGAGAGGTTGTAGACCACGCTTCTTTCATATTGGGTGTCATTCTGTGCTGTATTATCAAACTAATGGCAGAGTGCCACACCATCTGTGTGTTCACAAAAAAATATTAATGTTGCTCTAGGATGTCAAACTTTTACAAAAATGAAATAATCAAAAGGTGGCATTTTATTGGCTTGTAAAATTAGCGCTAAAGATGACTACAGTCAAGGGAAGTCCCCAGAAATGCCAAGTGAGTACAAGATCTGTTGGCCTCCATCAAGTGAGTCTGACATTTCTCTCAACTGCAGTCTCTTCATAAAGATGTATAATCAGAGTTCCTCCAGTTCAAATGCATCACAAATTAACCTAGATTAGTCCTGAGGCATTAATGGATTGAAAGGAAGGAAGTGCCTTAACTGAAATCAGAATAAAGAAGAAAGCAACACAGTCTCTCCAGAAGTTTCAATGAGTTTAGGTGCCTCAAATGAGAGACAGCCTGAGGAATATGAAACATTAGCAAGGTAAAGAAATAAAATATATTCCTGGGGCAATGAGGGATATATTTTCCCTCCTCTTTGATCAGGTGTGTAAAGACTTTGGGATATGATCAACAAAAGATGATGTGTTTTCAAATTTGAGTTGTGTGGAAGGTGTAAAATTTGATTTTATGGTATGAAATGTCTTGATTTGTTTTGTTGCTGGTTTTGTTTCCTTTTCCTTAAAATAAGAACCTGAGCTTTGTTCTGCATAGCTGGAATGACATGTTCCAAACCAGAAGTGTGACATTAACAAAGCTTCTGTAAAAGTGTTTGCCAGCGATAACTGGAAACGTGAACATGTTCATTATCAGGATGTCCTGAAACATTAAAGTCAAAGAGAGATTAATTGAAGTCACAAATTTGCCACTAATACCATGGGCAAAGAAAATCACTACCAGTTTTGATAATGTTCTTTCTTACAATCCTAAAAGCAAAATTTAAATTCATAGGAAACACCTAATAATATTCGATTATATGGATAACAGTGGCTTGTACAGAATGTGCAGTATAGATGTTTTGGAGCAATTTCTAAAAAAAAATTCTAATTTTCTCTGTCAGTACTGCAAAATTATTTTCAAAATCATGGGATATTGAGAATCCCCATTTTTCTAATGAGGGGAGTATTGTGAGTTCATTCATCTTCTAAATTTGTGTTGCTCTTGTCAAGTCAAAAAAGAAAACAAAAGTGCACTCATGTGATAGCTGTTGCAAAATATTAAGCTGAATTGCTTTCATTATTTTTGTGTGCAATAATGGAGATGGTTTTCCCCTACTTTCTTTGAATTACCAGTCCTTTTAGGGAAAGAAAAAAAACCAAAACAACAGTGGGTTTGCACAATTACTCCCCACACCTTTTGGCTTTCTTTCTGGAAATATTAAGAGGAGGTTTACAATTTATTTCCATTTAATAGTTCAGTTTTACGTGTCAGCCTTTACTAAATTCATATAGATATTTAATTAGTAATTAGCTAAAATAACATTGAAATAAAAAGTCATACAGGTTTATTTGGAAAAATAGAAAAAATCTAATCTGAATTTGACCAAAATCCTTTCATTAGTTTTAAAGGTTATTAGTTCCTTATTCTTCTCTGTTCAGCTCTTCTCCTGGAAGACAAGAATGTGTTGACATCTGGTTACTCAACATTGTTTTATTTTCAAAACTTTTCATTTTAAGCATTCAATGTTTTGCCATGGCTTTTAGGCCATAGATGGTCTTCTGGAATTCAGCTTGTGCAGACTGCATCTCTGTAGACTTCATTCTTGCTACCATCTTCATTCTTACAAAGAAGCTGGAATTGGGCAAATGCAGTATATCTGACAGCAGATTGAAAAACTCTAAAGAAACCTCAAAACCACCTGTTGCCTTCTTCTTTAAAAATTGCATATATATGTAAGGATAATAATAAAATTGAACGATTAATTTTATATGGAGTCATTAAAAATCCCAAGGAAGAAGGAAAATGGGATCTCTATCAATACAAATCCCAGCCAACAAGTTTTCATCAGCGTGTCTTTCTGTAAGCCCCAGGTGCTATAAATCAAAAAGGAAACCAAAGCCACCTTTGCAGAGGAGTTTGAGGCTGCCTTTCCAAACTACAGTTCATCTGTGAAATGTGGGACTTGTCTCTAATCACAGAATTTCTGTCTTTGTGCAGTGATTTTTGCACTTGTATTTTAGGGCAGTTTGATGGCTGAGTCGCTGGGCTGGGGCTCGTGACACAAGAGCCCAGCAGATGGAGGCTGTGAATGGTTCCAGGGTTACCTAAAACCGCTCTGGGAATCGCTGTTCCCGCTCTGTGCCAGCCGGGAACATCCCAGAGCCGCCGGGAGAGGCAGTGCAGCTCTCCCCAAACACCTTCTGAAGTGATGAGCCTCTGATGAGCAGCTCCTCCTGTCCCTCGTGCATACACTTCTCAATTTCCTAAATCTGCTGTTGGCCATTTCGGGTCTGGAAAGCTGCAAGTACAAACATAGTTGAAGTCAATGTTCTGTGACACCCTGCAAGCCTCTAATTTTGCCTGTTACCCTAAGTAACAAACTTTTCTGACTTGTGCATTCCTCTGCTGACAGCGTGTTACTGTTGGTGTCAGTCTCCCACGGTTTTTCAGAAGGACTTCCCTGATTTTGCCTGGATGGATAAGGTGCAGTCAATCACTGACTTGTCAGATCACATTTTTGGACCTCCTAAGAGGAAAATTCAGCAGTGCAATGACCTCAGTTCTTCATGCTCAGGGAGAAACATGTAAGGAAAGATTGGCTATCATGAAATAATGTATAGGAGAGTTGCACGAAACGTGACTGTAATTTACCTGAAAAGCATTCATTATGTTGAATTCTTGTCTTTGTAAATTTGTAAATTATCTACTCAGCTGTCCAAGAGCAATACTATTTCACTTTACGTCACACTTATGATGTTAAATTCTTCATAGTTGGTTGAGATGGCACAGTATAGGTTTCTTTAAGATGTTGCAGGAGCTAATAAGGACATATGGAGAAAAGAGATGGATTTCCCTTATTGGGAGTCAATCCAATGTCTTTGTGTCTGTGTTAAATCTGAGTCTGAATTGAATGCTTTGCCATCTCCTGTGAGTGTTTTGGCATTAAATGATTCCAGGAAAAAATGCAGTAGTGTGGGGGCAGTATATCCTGGAGCTTTGGGGTTCCTTGTATTGTGATCTGCCCTGTCCAGAGTAGTTTTATGACTTTGAGTAGTGAACAGCAGGAAGACAAATTCAGCACTGCACAAGCAGAAACTCAGGATCAGTCCAACACACACTCATTGTCTTGAGAGTAAAACCATTAAGGCTCATCCATGAGAGCTAAAGTTTCTTCCAAGAGGATTTCTGCTGAGTGTGCTTCCCAAAATGAATACCTCAGAAGAGCCTCTGTGCTCTTAGCTATCTTCACTTTTTGCATTAAGCCCTTACTCCACTACAAGGATGCTCATTAAGGCAGTTATTGTTTCACTTCACTTAGAGCTTCTATCAGTGTTGATTCAACTAATTTGAACAATCTGCGTTCACGAAGGAAAACCAGGAATAAGTATTGTTCAAAATTAAAGCGGTGAGTGCTCTGTGTTGCTGTGAAGACCAGATTCGGTGAGGGCAATGTGTGTATGTACATACCTGCCCATGAGAATGGCAATCTTACTGAAAACATTATGGGCCAGTATTACTGTGACTTTGATTACCACATCAAAGTTATAATCTTTTGCTAAGAATTAAAGTAGTGCTGAGACTCCTGAAGGCATTTCCAGGCTCATTTCTTAGGCCTAACATAAAACACTTATATTTAGCAACAGGGAATAGCTTCTGGTTAAAACTTTACTGTGCAAACCCAGCAATTTATGTAACTATTATTTAATGGATCAGAAAGATCACATTATAGAATCTTAATCTCACTGGGACTGGCAAGCTTTTGTTAATTAATCCTTCAAGGTTGCATTGTCCTCACATGACTTTTATGCCATGTATGACTCCTGTTTTCTAGTGGGTTTGGTGTCATCATTAGGGACTCAAAATTTCCAGCCATGAGCATATGTATTCATTTTCTTCAGTGACAGGTTTGCTTATGGCAGGAATTTCTTAAAGACAAGCCAGAAGCAAACCAAAGAGCAGACTCGAAGAGGCAGTTCTTGATGAGACTGTGTTTGGAGGACTAGATTCACTTCCAGCCTTTTCTGAGAGCACCCTGCTCTCAGGGCTCCTGGCTCTTAGCTCTTACTGCAAGTACCTCTTTGCTGTAGAGAAAAAGCACAATCAACAGTATTAACAAGTTAATAAGGGGCCTGGGAAGCAGTCATTTCACTTGTGACTTCTACATACAGCCTGCGTAAAAGTTTTGACAACCCAGCTCTGGATAGTCATACGAAGAAAGTTGTTCTGAAACACAAAACAAGTAACACCCAAACCCTGCCTGTCACTGCCCATTGGCTTTCTGCAAGTCATCCTGCTCTTTGACCTTGTCTTCCCCAGCCACTGAAACACTTCAGCTGAGATAGCAAGAAGAGAAGATATGAGTGTATTCTATGTGCTGCTAAGACACCAGTTGCTTTGTTTGTTTTTTGACTCTTTTACCTTCTATACCAACACATCTACTTTATATCCCTCCCTGTTTGTGAGGGGCTTTTTCCTCCAGCATCTGAATTATATTTCTGTTTGTGAGTCTTCTCTCTCTGCTGGTCTTTGTTACCACTCAATATTTGCCATGTGCTTTTGCTGTGATTCCTTTCCCCACTGTCACTCTGTGTGGCCTTTACTTCCTCTCTGACACCAAGATTTGAGTCCTGTGTCCAGATAAATGTCTTAATCACAAATAGCTTTTTGCAGGCTGTCTGATCTGTCTCATTTAGGCTTCCCTTTCTTCCTTATCTAAAATGTTTACTTTTGTTCCATAATGGATTTAAAAAATATATTTTGCAGTTCAATTTAATATCTAAAATGTCCTTTAGACTTTTGCAGTGAACAGATGTCCACATTTCATTTTGTTTCCAAAGGAGTTGGATACAGGGAGAGGTTAATACCTGATGCTTATCAGGAGAAAATATCCACTGTGTGGGCTTCTCGTGAAAAGCAGCATCTAAATTTAACTTGGATTCTTGTTTTGTTTGCTTGTAGTAAAACTGAATTTTTCTTGAAAAAAAAGGTTGTTTTTTCAATACAGACTGTTTTTGTGTGTCTCAACAGTGCTTTTATTGTGAAGGCTTTTTCAGGTTCAGAAGAAACCTTATCTGGTACAGATAAAAAAAGCCCAGAATTAGCAGACAACAAAATGCTTGTCATGACAGGTGAAATATAGGTTCAAGTCCTTAACCTGATTTTGCTCTCTTGCAGGTGAATGCCTAGATCATAGCACAGAAAAGGGAGTAGGTTAGTCAGTGTCTTTTTTGGGTTTGTGGTTGTAGATTTTTTTCCTGGGAGAGAAAGACTGAGCTTTTTCTACTACTTCCTAGCTAATTCCAGTGGTGAGTTGGTAAACTTGAACTTTTTACTGTAGTGAAATGAGGATTTTTACAGTACAGCCCTACCTTAGATGGAGCACAACACTGAATTTTGCCTTAGTGGTCATCTATATTATAGAAGGTGCTAGAGTATGCAAAATGTAAGATACTGAGTTACGTCTCAATCCTGAAGAATCCACTAATGGGTATAATTTCTCAAGAGAAATAGTCAAATAAAAGATATTGAGCAGACTTGAAGCATCCAGTTGAATTATTTGCATTAGTTTGTGGTTTGCATCATAAATTTACCACTTTCTTGATAATGAGATGACCTAGTGCATTTTAACTCTGGATTTAGTGAGTCCTTCTGAAAAGACTTTTTCTGGAAGCTGAGCAGCTCTAATGTAGGAGCCTGGCTCCTGCTGGTGGAGGAGCTGCCCCTGAATGGCTCCTTCTGCATCTGGCAGACAATGCAGTGCACTGGCAGGAGAAGAGTGTCCTTTTGAAGGAAATCAGTCTGTGGAGATTAGTAGCTGTAAATATAAATATAAATATGTATGTATGTTAATATATATATATATATATATGCATGCAAAAGGTATTTTGGTTTCTGTGAAGACTTTGTGTTCCAGTCTAATCGAGCTGTCTTTGACAGTTTGTTCTCCTATTAATGCCATATTTATTTGCTGTCTTTATCAGTCTCCATGTTCTAAGCAACCCTTGTGGTCAGGATTTGTTTAGCATTTGGTAAATATTCAAATATTTAAATGTTTGTAAAGCCTTAAAATATGATCTGTACACTTCTGGAGAAAAGATTACTTATATCAGAAGAAACTGAGTTAAGCCATGTGTGTAGATGTCTGGAGAAGTGACAGGTAAAAATGCTTCTTACCAATGGCATTCTCAGTAATTTATTATTTTTATTACAGTAATTTCACAATTATAAGCCACACCTGATTATAAGCCACACTTCCGGGTAGCCGGGTAGAGCACGGGATTTGTACATACGTAAGCCACGCCTGAATATAAGCCGCAATTTTTTTTATTTTT
Organism: Sialia sialis; assembly: GCA_009812075.1. Lineage (NCBI taxonomy): Eukaryota > Metazoa > Chordata > Aves > Passeriformes > Turdidae > Sialia > Sialia sialis. Next base: position 17,030,663 of record VRYO01001366.1, read on the forward strand.
ATTTTTTTTTTTAAGCAAGGATCCATGTGCAACAAAGTAACAAATTAGTAACAGAATCCCACCAGGGCGGGTGTCAGGTGCTCAAGTTGCAAGAGTTTTCATAGACCAGCGAAGCCTTTAAAGGCAGACCCAGGCGCCCTCCCTGGCCGGCTCTCACTTCTGGGTTGGCATTTCACTGGGATTTGTCCATAGATAAGCCGCACCTGAATATAAGCCGCACTAACTGGGCTAGGCTGGATTCTTCAATGAAAAAGGTGCGTCTTATAATAGTGAAATTACTGTATTTGTTTTATAGACATTATAGACATTTATAGTTGTCAGAAACATGGTGACTAAAGCCTGGAGAAAGGGGAGCTCAGGAGAGACCTCATCACTCTCTACAACTCCCTGAAAAAGGGGCTGTAGACAGGTGTGCTTGGTCTCTTCTTCCACATAACAAGTGACAGCACAAGAGGGAATGGCCTCTATTGCAACAGGGGAGGTTTAGGTTGACTTTTAGGAAAAATTTCTTCACCAGAAGAGTGGTCAGGCATTGGAGCAGGCTGTCCAGGGAAGTGGTGGAGTCACCTCCCTTGGAGATGTTAAAAAGACACCTGGAGGGGGCACTTGGGGGTAGCAGAGGTGTAGCAGTGGACTTGACAGCACTGGGTTAGTGGTTGGATTGATCTTGAAGGTCTTCTCCAAACTGAACTATATTGTGATGTGTGATTCTGAGGGGCAATGCTACTACATGAGTTTGTAGGTAGAAGATGACAAGTTGGGCCCAGTTGGGGTGGTGATAAGGACACTTTTTTAAAGTGTCAACAACTATAAAGTGGTTGCTAAATATAGAGATGCATCTGCTTGGGGAGATCGTGACCCATTTCGGTTGGTTCTTGTTCTGTGAGCTTTCTGTGCCTTTACAGGTACATTCAAAGTAACCTATTTCTCCCTCCAGGACTTCTTTCCTCAATCATGCATTAGTCAGAAAGCTCTTACCAGAATTTGTTATGAAAGCAGCAAAGGCTTCATCTGATTTTTCATATCATCCTGCATATATATGAATAAAGATAACCTTACCTTTTCTGTGTAGTAAATGGGCCAGATACATTTTCCTGCTCTATCAGAGGCTAATTAAAATATGACAAATTAAGCAAAAGCCAAATTTAGATGTTATAAGGTGATATGTAGAGAAAATTAAGTCTTTTAACCATTTAGGAAGAACCTATAAGACAACCTGAGCAAGACTCAAAGTCATAGCTGCTCAATGTCTGTTCCTTAGCACAGGGAATCTATTCAGTATCTGCTAGGGCAGATCTGCACTGAGGGCAGGGACATCAACCCTACAGTGTTGGCAAAACATCACAAATCCTGAAATGCTCAGCTGAACTCAGTGACTTGGAAGCATCACAAAGCTGACTGCTGGAATTCAGCACATATGAAAATGAAATATTTTTCTATTTCTTTTTTAATCATAAGAGAAAACTAAAAAAGAAAAGTGGCAAGAAAACTTTTATATATATAAAAATTTAGACCATATATATACATTTAATCTTGGGCTAGGTTAAACTAGACCCTGCTTAGGTTTTCAATTTGGGATGCTTTAAATATATCTCAAGTGAATGGAATACTGCAACATTAGCAATCTACCGCTTGGGTCAATATTGCTCAGTATTTATAAAATAAAAGGAAAAAAAAAGTGCTTTTGTTATTGCTGTTGTTGTTGTTTTCAAGCTTTTTTCCATGCACTGTGCAAATAATTTTTGCTCAAGTGAAGAGACTTGCTAAAATTATGAGTCTTTGTTTGCCCATAATAAGGCCTGGAGTTCTCCTGTGTGTTTTAGCTTCCCAGCTAAAGTTAGTCCTGGAAATGAAATGTCCTGAAGCCTAAAGTCAGAATGAGATTTTCTAAGATGAAGAATGAGACTTACTCAAACTTTAAAATAAAAATTACTCATGTCTATATGGTCAAAAATAAAAAAAAGTATTAAAAGAGGCTTGATCTTTCCTGCCTTCCAGTCATGACCCTAAATTAAGTGGTTTGGAACAATCAGGCTGAGTTCTTCCCATTTTCATCTTTTATATATAAATATTCCTTATGTGCCGACATAATCCAAAAATTTTAGTAGTCATAGCTCGTTTTTACAATGTGCATTACTTTCAACACCCCTTCATTGGTCGACAAGCTGCCTGTCAGAGTTTCAATCCCTAGAATTATGCCACTAAAGTAACTCCAAAGATTCTCTAGTTCATTTAATCTGAGTATCATCTACATGTCTTTCACTGAAAAATTTGTCTGCTTTACTTAATAAAAATTGGTCAGTTTTAGGGAGAAAAACATTTTAATGTGTATAACTTAGAGTCCTTTGACTAAGTGTACATGTGCTGAAAACCATTTAAAGATGATTGCCAGGGGAGAATTTGAATAAGTTTGTTTTAAGGGATAGGAAGTGCACATAGAAAATTTATGCCTTCTGTCCTAGCTGCTGTGGGCTTTTGCTTTTTCTCTACAGTCAGTGTCTCATTACAACATAGCACTGTGTCCTGGTTTGGAGGACACGTGTCTGCTAAGAAAGGCAGAAGACTTCTTTTGAAATGGAGAATGTAAACTCCCTCCCCCCAAATTATTACAATTTTGAAATTAAGGGGTTTTCAGGCAAAGATATGGGCAATGGGAATAATGGTTCTTTACTAGGGAAATTAAAATAGAAGTGCAGTACTACAAAGAACGAACCCCAAACATTGACAAAGTACAACCTGACACCCTGTTAGTAAGGGTGTTGGTAGCAGTCCCATTAAATGGTGGCTGCAGTCCTCCTGCAGTGACAGATGTGGTTCGGTTGAAGCAGTGCTCCTGTAGAAGGTGCAGTTTTCCTCCAAAGCTCCAGTGATGATGTGGAAAGGTCCAGTTATCCTCTGGAATGCAGTGGAAAAAGGCTGCTTTGGTGTTCCAAATCTCAGTTCCTATCTAGGTAGGAAAGGCTTGGCTCCTCCCCCTGGCTGGAGCATCTCCCAATGGGATGAAGTAATTTTATCAGTCATGCAGTGGGACTCAATGGCCCATTAACAGAATATATCTTCATGGAGGAAGGATAGGTTGTGGAAAAGATAAAGAATATTGCCCCACCTGGTTTTTAATGAATGGCCCATTAGCAGAGAATATCTCCGATGGAGATAAGGATCACTGCCCCACCTGGTTTCAGCATATGATAGATAGATAGAATAGATACTTTTGGTCACATCCTGTATGGCAAACCAAGGCACATAGTCCTCAACCCAAAAGACAGGAAGAACAATATGAATGTAATTCACACCTGTAATGTCCTTCAGTGCCTGAATAGACTGCAGCTGACAGATAGTTTGGAGAGCAGGACAGCAGATGGCCTATCTGAGCAGAACAGAGAGCAGCAGCATAGGAAATATTATTGGCCAAGAGTGATAGCAAAGTTTAAAAAGTAGTAAATGGAGCTGTGTACTAGGCATTAGCTAAGAGATTCTCCAGGAGAATGGAGTTTGGAAAAAGATGTGATCAGAGGATGAATTAATATTAGTGCCTAACCACATCCTATTTTATTCTTTACACAAAATGCCTTACCAGCAGATTGTATGTGGTGGGAAGAGATAAATATTTCATCAGTGGATGGCTGGCTCAAAAAAACACAAAACCAAGTTGGGGATTACGTTTTAAGAAGAGTTTTGTGAGGGTTTAATTGTGTGAGACAGTGGAGCAGCAGGGGTAGGAGGCCAGGAGGAGCAGGTGGAAAGTCATTCTCAGTGTGATGGATGGGAACAAATTTGGTGTTCAGGTCTGCAGAGCCCTGCCTGCTATTGCTGCTTTGGGCTCATGGTCAGGATCTGGCTCCAGGGTCAGGCACATTGCTGAACAGGGACTTTGGGATGCTCTGAGATTGCTGAGTGCTATAAATTGCTGGCCATAAAAAGCTAAAAGTGAAAGAAAAGTTAGGATAGATACAGCAGCTTGATCAATGCACTGTAATGTTAATCCCTAGGTGATGACCACAGGGTGCCCTGATTTATATCTGCTCCTCCCTAGTTCATGGCAAACTCAAAATGCTATTTACTGCCAGAGTTGTTAATGAGATCTGTGTTCAGACAAGGCTGGCTTTTGGCACAGATTTCCAATCAAGAATTCAATACAAAGCTCTCTTCTATACCATTATTTTTATTTCAGTGGTTTTGATTGATAAAGACTAAAAAGCAACTGCATGAAGCTATCATGTTTGAGTAGGACTGCTTTGGTCCTTTATTTTGTATCTTGTTCATAACCAAAAAAACCCTACGCAGAGGGGTTCTCATTTGGGCAGTGTGGTATTTACACTATAGAAATTAGATGTCAGAATAAGTGAAGTGACTAGGAAGCAGCAGTATGTGCATCCTGAAACTGTGACTGTGTAAATGAACTGAGGAGGTTTTGTGTGCAGAGTGGCATGTGCTGAGATCCTGACATTGATACATATCTGCTTTTTATTGTTACACAAGCTGACTGATACAGTTGCCACTTTTTTATTGATAGCAATTCAACAAAAATGGCTATTCTTTTCTACTTTAACACATGTTGGATTAGAAAACTAATTCTGCGGCATGCTTTGGTCAAGGAGAAAAGTACTGCATTATCCATGTCAGTACTGGGAAATGCATAATGTATTTTTCTGAAGAAGTTGGTCAGACTGAGGAATTTTATTTTGTTTCACATTTATCTGTAGATTTGAATCTGTTATCCAGTAGTTTGATTGACTGATGCAGCTTCTGTTTGATATGCATCCAAATGTACTCTTCTATTTTGCACTTGTGTTACTATCCATAAATCTCTCAAGCCTTAGGTAGCAGAAGCTGCTCCAGTATTTGAATATAAAATAATGTGTATGCTCTGAAAGAATGCAGAATCTCACATGCAAAAGTAAAGCAAAATTGCAAAATTATTAGAGGAGTTTTTGCACGTGTTGATATTTAATAATACCTAGGCTCCTATATGTCTTAAGTAATTTTTAAGTAATTTTTTAAAATTATACTTGGATTGTGTGAAAATTAACTTCTTCATGCCTCTGAAATGCCCAGAAGCAAATTTTCATGTATAGTTTTAGAGCTGGGAGTTCTTTCCTTCTCTTTTGAATCCCAAGTGATATTTTTATTGTTTGCCTTGGTTTGGGTATCTTGGTGGTGGATAGGATATCTGAGAGCAAGCACTGGACTGGAGAGCTGATAGAGGATAGAAGGTAAGATGAAAACTACTTGGTGAGATTGTAGTGTTTGTGTTACCTGATTCCCTTTCCAGCATCTGGTTGGCACAAGAAGAGGGACTGTTACTGAAAGATTTCATAGATCTACTCAGGGTTGTGGAGGAACATTAGATGCCCAAAACTAAACAGAATTTTCCTGGAATTTGTCTTTTATTTACATATGTGCATTGAGACTGTTTCTCAGTGCAAATCCCGCAAATGTGACAGAGCCCAGAGCTCAACCAACCCTATATACAAATTCTACTTTCATGTGACTTCTTTCCTATCAAACCTGTAGTGGTAGCTACTTTTTGGCCATTTTCAGAGTAGGCAATCTAAAGTAAAATAAAATAAACTCTTAAAATAAAGTAAAATATGCTTGTATCTTTCATATGGCAGGGTAATTTACAGGCTTTTCCTAGTTTGACTATACCAGGAAAATCAGGAGACTGAGAAATGAGTGCAGCAGAGAAAACGAGGGCTGTCAGTGTATAAATATAAGTGTTGCTGCAAAGCACATAGATATGGAGTATCCTATAACTTAGATGCTTATTGCTAATTGCCATTGACAGTATTTTGAAAATATTATACCAGTTTTCTGACTGTATTATATGAGTTTTAATCCAGCAGTTTCTGGTTTGACTGATTAATTTTGTGCTGCAACGATATTTTATGGAATTTTAATTTGCTTGCGAGAAATTTATTTCATATGGGGCTGTATGATTTTCCAAGACCATTTCTGCAGTTCACAGTGTGCTGTGCTGTCCGGTGGCTGAATGAGGAAATGCCCAAGCAGATTTGAAATTATGTAGGTCAGGTTTGGAAGCAGTATAGCTGCAGCAGCACAGAGCTCAGCAAAAGCCAATTAATTTGCCTGCTTGTATAAATACTGGGATGCCTGCCCTCTCCCTAAAGAAGAAAAGCAATTTTGTCTGTCTTCCACCCTCACAGGTGGAACTCTCACAGGTCCCTTTTCAACATAATTTACATGTATTATTCACAGCTCAGTTTCTTTGCAGCCTGTCCTTATTGCATTATTCTGATCTGGTTTGAGTGCATCAGAAATCTAATGACAAAAGCACAAAGTTCAAGGTCAAAAAGGGTGTTTTGGCCCACGAGAATATCTTCAAAAGTAAATAAAGAATAAATCTAGAGCATAATGAATCTGCAGAACTTTTATCACCACAAAATCACTTCAGGAAAAGAACTGGGTTGCTGTCTTCTATAAAATTCTCTGTGAGTGTGTTAAACTTCCCTAATAAGCTTTTTTCATTATTGTCTAATTAAGTAAAGTGTTCTGTTCTCTTATTGCACCTATGCTCTCAAAGCTCCTTTTGGTATCCCTGTTCAACATGCCCTTTAGGAAATAAGTTTGCTTGATTTTTCTAGTCCTCCATGTAAGTCTCCATTCTGCATCATCTGTTAAAATAAAGGTTTTGTGTCTGTTGCAAAAAGTAATAACATTAGTTTTGACCCAAGAGCTTAGCCAGAGCTGAACATCCTGTGAAATCAGCAGTTAAGAAACCAAGCTGCCAATACTTGGATATGTTTGATGCAGTTATGGTTACGAAAGAGGGAGCAAATTCTCTTGTCTGAACAGAAGGTAGCTGTTCAGAGCTCCAATACTAAGGCTGCCAGAGAGGTGCCTTTTTTCACCATTCTTTCCTAGGCTCATACTCTGTTGTATTGATCTCACTCTCTCCTTAAGTGGAAAAAAAAACAGAGTAATTTTCTAACCTTTTTGTCTGCCTTTTTTAATGTGTCATATATCTGAGCTAAAATATAATGCTTTATTTAATCTGGCTATTTAAAAAAACCTATTAATGTCACCAAATCTTACAGTTGTTCTCTCAGATGGGCAAAATACTCCCATTTCTAAATATCTGTATCACTGCTGATTGATTTCCTTAATACACTTTGCACAGCTGTAGCAAATTGCTATTTTTTTTCCTAACTCACACTTTATGCTTGAAAATGCTCTTGAAAAATCACTGAGAGCGCTGTGGAAGCTGCTATTGTAATAATTGTAACCAGTTGTATAAAATTATGCTGTCATGCTGTCTTTTCCAATTAAAGTTATAACATTTTTGTACGGGATTTAAAAATCTATATAATAAATTGGAGGGAATGGGTCCTTGACATTTCTATTAAAAGGCAAATTATATTTCTTCATGGCATAACTTGAGGAAAAAAAATATAAGCAGTCAGCCTCTTTTTCTAACATGAAAATGCACTAAAATACACCATTTAACAGTGAACTGCAATGCAGAACAACTGCAAGGATTTTACCTTTCCATCACAAATAGCTTATTTTCCAGCTACTTTAAACACTACCTTCAAGGGAAGGACCAGCACACACAAATTTTTATCTGCTGGTACCAGCACCTGCTGCTGTCCATTGCTGAGTGTCTTCTAGTTTTGTTTCCTCAGCATTCCAAGTGGGAGTGCTAGGAAAAGCAGTGAATGGAGTTCAAAGCTGTAGCATCCTGAAACATTATCTTAGCTGAGATGGATGCTAATTCATCTGATTCATCTTACTCATCATGGTGGAGTTTGATTTTTATTATTATTGTTGTGATTAGTTTTCCCTTGTGGTCTACATGTATTTTGTTTAGTTGTGTCCAGTTAGATGTGGTGTATTTTGGTGAATGCATTTCCTAGAAATAGCCTGCTCTCCCTCATCCCAGTTCAAAGGCAGGAACTAGGAAAAATGATCTGTAGTTTGCTCAAGAGAGAAACATTTATCCTCAAAATGGCAATTTCTTAAGAAAATGTTTATAAACAGTCTAAGTGTTTTGTTTTGGTTTACTTGGTTATTTTGCCCTGCAGTGTGTTTAATTTTGTTAGAAGCAGCCTAATGGGCTGTTGGAAAATGAAAATTTGCAATTTCAGAGCAGCTAATCAGGCTCCATCACAGTGCCAGTGACTTCAAGTCAGGCAGATTAGGGCTGTGTGCCTTTTTTATGGTATTTGTCATATCTGTCTGTCTTCAGACACTTATTAGAGATTTATGTATGAATGACTCGAGCACTGACTGAGATTATCTTCTAGGGAGAAGGTTCATATTGCAGGCCTCCACTCATTAATTCTTCAGCAAGAATTTCTTCAGGTACTGTAGCCACTGTTAGGCAAGCATTTACCAACTCCTATGTAATTACTCTGCAGATGTTTAAACTCGCTGCAGTTGCAGACTGAACAGGAAAGAGAAGTCAGCCAGACATCAAAATTTCTATTGTAAGTTATTCAAGCAATTTAAACAGCATTAGAAAAAGTAATAAAAAAAATTAAGTATTTGTGTTATAATGTCTGTGCAGCAGTGTTTAGCACCTACACAAAAGATAGAGAAAAGCACAGCATATGACTGTATTTCTTGTATTGCTATGTGTGCACATAACCTGTAATTACCACAACACAGTTTTTTAAAAGTTGTTTTTAAAGAAGTGCAGTCTTAAGACCTCTGTCTTGAATTTTATATTCCATTTTGAAACCAAAATATTTTTATTCTAAAAATTGTTCCTCAGTGCAGAACTTGGTTATAAAAGAGAAGTAGATTTTAAACTGTTTTGATATACTTTATCTGTAAGTTGTCACACAAATATGATGGGAACACATTTTCTCTCTCGCGTTCTCTCTGGTTTATAATTCAAGATAAAATCTACTTAATGGGACAGAAATTTCCTTCATAGACAGAAGGGATCTAATGAAAATCTTCTGCTTCATTGTGACAGTTTGCTCACAGCTGGAGTGGCAGTGGGACAAGCAGCTGTGCCAGCCAGCACAGACCTTGCTGTACCTCTTTGGGTGAATTTGCCCTTTTGGTTCTCCTGTCCCATGAGGAGTCTGACTCAGAGACTCCAGTCAGAGCTTGTTACCTCCTTGATGCTGCTTAATGGATGGAGGTTTTTGTTTTGTGTCTGGTGATTCTCTCAGCACCAATAGGTACATGATATATTTTTTTCTCTTTTAAGATGCTATATTTTATAGGAATGTAGGAAGTGGTGGTGGAAGCAGTGATCAGTTTTTTTAAAAAGTGTTTGAATGCCATTTTTTGAGTGAAATATTGCTGATCCAGTACAGTAATTGATGGATGTTCCAATGCCTGTCAGGAAATTGCAGCTGTATGGAATGATGGCCTGGAAAATATGTCAGAGATGTCATTGAGTCTATAAATACGCCAAGTGGATAAATATAAAGGAAATATAAGAATGATTGAAGCTGAAAGATAATATTTGTGCAAGAATTAATAGGTTTAAGTTGGTGCAGTATGAATTTAGACTGAAACCCAAGGGAAAATTCTTAGACATTAGGAAAATCAGGTTCTGCACTATGGGGCTTAAGATGTGTGTAAGACCTCAGCTGGGCAGTATAATATGATAATATAGGGGCTCAGATGAGCTGCCTTTTGCCTTCTGCAGTTGCTGGATCTCCAAAGAAATTTCCTCTGTGAGAGTACAGACTCCAGCTCTTGGTGCCCTGCAAGCTTTCTGCTCAGCCAGCTGTTTGGCAAAAGTAGGAGTCAAAATGGGGTTTGAGAGCAAGTGTAGGTGTCTGAAAGCTGACCTGAAGTACCTGGCAGGAGCAGGAGCAGCAGTGTCAGGGAACAGCCAGCTGTAAGAGCACGAGGTGCTCCTAGACTGTGATAATTAATGCGTGGCTGTTCTTCATGCACCAATATCTATGTGCAGGTGTTCCTGCTGCTGTCTGGCTGAACGTGTGAATGTGAGGCTTGGTGCAGGAATCACTTGTCCCCACAATCTAGATGTTACCCCAAAGAAATAAAGTCTTCAACTCAAGTGTTTTGACTCTAAGATGACTGGTTTCCAATTTGAAAGTGATTTCAACTTTGTTTTACAAGTGTAAAGGTATTGAAATATTTTACAAAGGTATTTAGGTGCCTATGTTTAGTTTTAATCATGTGTTAAGCTCTCTTTTCTGTTTCATTTAAGGGAAGAAAATCTCTAATCTTCAATGGGAAGGGCATTTGGCAAATGAAAAATAGAGACAGCAGGTTTTCAGCTTAAAATATTCTTGAAAGTTAGTTATATGCAGTGCACAGCTGCAGAATAAAGGAGGGGACAGCAGTTTGCAATGGACGGCTGTTTCCCTTTGAGGGAACAGTGCTGCTGCTGCTGACAGTGTTCTCTGATTCTACAGCATACTGAATTCTTCACAAACATGCCTGGAGAAAAAAAAACTTTTATTTTTATCTGCATACTAGGTAGAGGTAATGATTTTGTAGCAAAGTAGGAAGTATTTATTCATTGATGCCAGGGTATTTACTGATCCTTTATAAAGCTGTTCTGAAATGTAAATACTTGTTTCTGCCACTGCTGTTGCCAGCTTAAGCAGCAGTCCAGTCCCTTGTTTCACACATATTTCAGACCATATTTGAATTAATGGACTGAGGAAGCAGCAGGATGAGATTGTTATTCCAGGGAAAAAGGACTGCCTCTGGTAAATGTGATGAGTGGATCAGCTGACTTGTAAGATCTGCAGCCAGAGTCCCACAAAATACAGATAATACTTTGTCAGAGCCTTGCAGCTCCTTGGAAAAACAATATTTCTCTTTCTTTAAATATTGTGGAAAGGGAAAGATTTGGATCAGTAAAACATTGTAGAGCGCTGTTTTCTGCTCTTTTCTGACCCAGCCATGTTCCAAAGCAAAAGTTGATTTGATTGTAGTAATTTCACGACTATAAGGTACACCCTTTTGACTAAAATTTTGATCAAAACCTGGAAATGCACCTTATAATCTGGTGTGCCTTATATATGGACAAAGTTTGGAAATTTGCCAACCAGGAACTGCAAGCTGCAAGAGCTGCACCAGGCGGCGCTGGGGGTGGATGGGAGTGCCAGGGCCCACGGCACAGGGAGGGCACCTGAGGCTGTGTTTAAAGGCTACGCTGATCTGTGAAAACTGTTTGCAAATTGAGCACCTGCCAGTAAACCCCGCGATCGTGGGATTCCGTTACTAATTCGTTACTTTGTTGCACGTGGATCCTCACTGGAGGTAGCAGGGAGGGGGTGGGGGGAAAGTGCACCTTATAGTCCAGCATGCGTTATAGTCGTGAAATTACTGTAATCTGATTAATGAGTTTGGTTAGAGTGATGCAGGTGCAATCTTCTCACCAAACACCAACTTTTGGCTGCCTGGCATCTCCATGCCATTGTAAGGGGACTTGTCTTTCTTACTGATTATAACACCTTTATATCCCCTTTGCAACCTGTCCACCAGTGCCACAGTAAAATAGATGTGTAGCATGAAAAAGAAAGAAGTGAGCTGGATTTTCCGATTTTGAAACCATATACAGACAAAATAGAATAAATTAAAAAGTAAAAAAAAATTGATGATACTCAGTTTAGCACACTCAGCTTCCCAAAGCTTGCTGTGAAATCTTAGATTTCATCTCAGGTCAGCAGCAATTCTGCTTCAATGGTGTTTGGAGCAGAGACTGGAAAATTGTGCTGCTAAACTTTGGCATCTTTTCACCATCTCTTAGGTTAATTTTCCTGCTGATCTTGCACGCTACCTGAAATTCCAACTCTTGAGTATAAATCACAGCAGAAGTGTGTCTTTGTCTCTTGTCCCTTCACTATATTGAGCTTTGTCAGCATATTACAGTGTTTCACACCTTTATAATTATTTCCTCTGTAAAAATGCCACTGCAAAAAATTTGAATTTTTCATGGAGAATTCCAGCAGAGCAGCTATGGACTTGTCAGTTGTGAGGTCACTTGCCACTTTTTCCTCAATTTAGCAGGCTGTGTTGTTAGATGAAATGCAAGTCCATTTAACTCACCTTATCATCATTGTAACTGTATTCCTAAATGAATGAATTTACAATGCAGTTTCATCTAGCAAAATTAAAATAAAAATGTTCATAGATAGCAGGATTTCTTGTTTTCCTTCTGAAATAGTATTTATTATATCCTTCTGATATATGATGTATTTCTCTTTTAGTTCTTCTTTTGAGGTCCCATACACCTTTGGTTTTCTGACTCGCTAAAAAAGTAAGACCTTTCAATACAGTGTCCTGTGTTTCTGCAAGAAATAGCTTGTAGTGTTTTCTAGAGGTTTTATTGGAATTTACTTCTGAGATGCAATAATTCTTACTTCATGACCATATACATGTGTAATTTCTCAGAGTTGGACCTTTTAAGGGGGAAATCCTTTTTCATGTAGGTAGCACATTATCCAAAGATACACTTCAACTTTATAAGTTGAATCTTTTGTAGTGTTCACTCATTTTCCTGTTGTACAGACCTTGGTTCAAAATTCATTTCCCTCTCACGTAAAAGTGATTTCCATACCCCTGACTCTACAAATGATAAGGAAAAGAAATAATTAAGAGGAGTTAAAAGTTGTGACTTCAGCTCATAACTTTGCTCTGAGCAAAGTCCTACTGATTTGAAACAAACCATAAAAAAATAAATCTACAACTCTAAGCAGGTTATAACATTAATTTATTTTATTTCCTTTTTCTAGACTATCCCACAAAACTAATTTGCTTGCTGACACATCTGGTTTGTTGTAGTGGAAAAGAATACAGACCTTCCTTTTGCCCTGTTTTTGCTTGTCAAAATAATTTATGCCCTAGTAGTAAGTTCTTATAAGGGAAACATTGCATTCCTCAGTACTGTTAAGATCTAATTCAGAATAAGAGAAAGTGTCTCAAACCTGGAAGGAAAAAAATCTTTGATGGAGGAATGTTCTCTGAGATTTATTGGGAACTATTAAATTCTTTGAGGTACCTTAAAGTTTGTGGAATGGAGATGAAACAAGAAGAAAGAGAACAAGTGCACTTTGATCATCTGAAGCACAGGTTTTACTGAGGCATCTCACAGGAGGAAGGTATTCCTAGCTCTTTTAGTCTTCTGAGAAGTTTTAAGTTTCACGTTCACCTAAGCCACTTTGCCTAGATTTAAATAATGGTTTGTGTTTATGAAGGCTGTAGAATGGATTTCCCCCCTTTGTTCCTTGTCCTGTGCTGTTCCAGGGTGCTGCAGTAATGGTGAGCTGGGGCATCAGCACAAGGCACCAGCCTGATTCTGGTTTGAATCTGATCTGTGCACAGGCAATCTATTTGTCTGAATGGCTCTGAGAGGGCAGTTACACTCCATGAGCCTAATATTTCTGTACAAGGGGCCTTTTGGCACCATTCTCACATTATATTCCTAACAATTAATTGCAGTGCATCACCACATACAAATGAGGGCAAACAGCAGCTTTCATTTTGCTGCTCTCTCTGTAGGTGATTCTGGGTTGCGTGCACATCATATGCTTTTTATTTTGCTGGTGATAGCTGCTAATGATTCTTTTTATCACGGCCCTGTCTTCTTTAAATCTCATGGATGAGTCATATTGTTCATTCCCAACATTAACAATTTCAGACCATCTTTGTTATGGGTATTTATAGTAGTTAATGTTCTAATGTATTCATGGGAGTAAAGGATTTGAACCCTTAACAGTGTTCAAACAGCAGTTAAGTGATTTTCCCACTGTTTCCTACATATCTGAAATCATAAATTCATGGCTTGCATCTAAAATTACACAAGATGCTCAGACTGAGGAAAATCATTTCTTGCCGTTCATTTTTGCTGCTGCTTGGTTGTTTACATTATTAGCTAATGACTTCTAAGCAGAATATATTTCCATAAGCAAGGCAGGATAGGCATGGCAGAAAGCCATGATTGCATTTGCTTGACTGCATGGTGTGGGACATTATTTGTTACACTGTCTGTGGGGTCATAAACACACATTGGTCTGATGCTGTCAGGACGTGTGTGCCAGCACCCACGGTCAAATAGAAGTGGCACTTGAGCTGCTACAGCTCCAGGTAAGAGAGACATTTCCTTGGTGCCTTGATACCTCAGCTCTGTAGCTTTCACATCTCAGTAAATAACTCATCTCAGTATCTCACTTCAGAAGTCTGTCATTTCTGACACGATGCTGTGCACTGCAGAGCTTTGTCCAAGTCACAGCTTCCCCATCAGACCTGCCTGGGTATTGATTAGCTTGAAAAAATCATCCACAGATGTCAAGAAAGCATTTTAGCTTGGAGGAAAACAGAGCCCTTCTGCTTCGATCTTCTGATTGGGGTTTGATGTCATAAACAAGCTGACAATTGCCAGTGTGTTTCCATTAGGGCTGCTCGTACAGTGCACCAACCTCAAAGAACTGAGTTTGGCACAGGCATTTGCTGGGTGACTTGAGAGAGCACTCAAATTTGAGTACTGAAGTGGTCTGTCCTTCAATGAGCCTTTTTATCAATCTGAAAACACTATATGGCAAAATATTCACCTCGGATGTCTGTGTTTACTCACCAGCTTTAAATGAAATGTTTCCATGGAAGCACAAAATGTCTCAATATAAATTTTCCAGTTAACAAAAAGAAACCAGAAAAAGCAGTTTCTCCAGCACTTATACATACCTGAACTTTTGTCCCTGTAGTGTTTAACACCACATAGAGCATGAATGCAGAGCAAGCTGTGCTGAGTATATGCATGGCTTGTACACTGTGACAGAAAGCAAATGTGAAGCAGCTTTTCAAAAGAAACCACAATGCTATAGTTGAATTATAAAATTGTTATAGAGGCTTAGCACTGAAAAAAGAAGAAATGTGCCTAGGTCAGTTCCCTGCTATACATTTTTCAGGCATGGGAGAATTACACAGTAATGGGAGTATTTTTGTGAACTGTTATTCTGTATTTCCTTCTTTGAATCATAAGAGATGTTGGACAAAGATTGTGTTTTCTGATAAAGTTCACTGAAGTAGTCTTTAAAGCTCTCAAAAAAATTGAAAGGAATAACAAAAAGGAGTGATGCTGCTCCTCTTCCTCACCAAATAGAGCAGATCTACATAGCAGAGAACAACCTCTTTTAAATCAAACCCAGCTGGATCTGAGGCATAAAGGCACTTCCATGCCTGCTTTCCTAGAGAAAGGACTCAGTAAAATTTGGTAGAGCATCGGTGGTCTTGGTGTTAAACTTGTGATGGCTCAGGAAGGTGGATTGAGGGACTCTGACATGCTTCCCTATAAGACAGAAACTTTGATAACTATTGATAAAATTATGATGAAAACTTTATGCTCTTGTATTGTCTTCTGAGCCTGTAACACAGAAGTGCTGGAAACGAGGCTCAGTAATGCAGCCACTTACACCAAAAAACATGCAAAAAGTAATTGTATAAGTTTAAGTAACCCTCTTTCTACATCCTAAGTTATTTAAAATGAAGCAACATAAGAAAGTGTACAGCAAATATAGTGGATTCCTAAAGAAAAGTAGATTCTCAAATCTACACAGATTAAAAAAAAGGCTTTCTGAAAGGGTATGAGTCCTACACCTCTGAGTGTCTCACATTCTTTGCTGCCAAACTCAGCCCAGCTATCCAGGCAACAAAGTATGGATATCAATAAATATGTCAACTTTCTTGTCATTGGAGATGTACAGTGCACAGCTTTTAAAACTTCCAGTTAACGTTGCAAAATCTTGCTTTGAGTACCTGCACTCTGCTTCTGCCTATTTGTTTTTTGACTGCAGTTGAACTAAATTACTTGAAACATTAGGGAATCAAGTGGTGGGTTTTTTTCACAAAATTATGTACATTCCATATCCTAAAGTTGAAGAAAGTAATTAGTTTTAAGGAATTGACAAAAACCTTCAGAATTTTCTGTGTCTTTAGAGAGCAGTAAACAGGATTGCATCTGTAACATTTTCTTGTAGTAGGCAAGTGAAGGACAGCTTAATGATCTGTGGAAGGAAAAAAGTAGCATTTAGCATGAAAAATGTTTATTAAATGTCATGTGTTCATAAGATGAGGGAGCTATTAGCAATTCATTTAATGTTTCTGTGAGGCTGGTTATATTTTACAGACCCATATTATCAAACACCCATTTGGAAATAATAGAGCAAAAATCCCTATAGCAATTTCTAAGAAACTCATAGGCTTATCCCACCTTAACAGACATTTTGTGTCACTTGTGTAACCAGAACAGGATTGTTTCATAAAATTGTATTCACAGAATACTTCAGTCAAGCGAAGTCGTTTTACACCTATGACAAGATAACTACAGTAATTTCACAATTATAAGCCGCATATTTATTTTTTTTTTTAGCGAGGATCCATGTGTAACAAAGTAACAAATTAGTAACAGAATCGCTGCCAGCTGGGTTTGGTGTCAGGTGCTCAAGTTGCAAACAGTTTTCATAGACCAGCCAAGCCTTTAAAGGCAGCCCCAGGCACCCTCCCCGGCTGACTCCCAGCATACAGCATAGCTGGGAAAGGACCAGTTTTGCCAATGTAGAGGTTGCCATTTCCGAAGGACTCTGCATCGCTAATCCTGCCCAGATGCTTAATGACTGAGAACATCTAATCTCAATGTAGGTAAATGCATTTAAACCCCTTTGCCAGCATTCCAGATAAAGACAGGTCCATCTGCAGATAAAGGCAGTGGGATGTGCACACCTGGAGCAGGCTCCAGAGGCTGGACCAGGATTTCATGCAGGACACGTCTGGGCTCTGCAGGAGCTGTTGTGTTAATGACATGACACAGATGAGAGAAGAACATATTTTTCCACAGCCCAGTTCTCCCAGTCTCCCTCAGTTGTGACAGTGCTGCAATCACCTACCATGCAGTTGAGACTGTTGGACAAATGCAGTCATTGTCATGTCTGCTGTGGAAGCCCAGGAAGAGAATTCAAAATAGTGGAAGTAGGTCACACAGCTACACCAGTGTTTTGTTTTTGCATAGTCCTTAGCACAGTCAGAAAAGCTGGTGTTTGAAGTTGGTCTCTTAAATGGGAATATAAAATGATTGTGATGTGTGCAGCCAGGAAAGGCAGGGGTAGGAAAGAAACTGCAGGAGATGAGAGGCTTTAGTCAGGAACAGGAGCATAAAAACAAAATTACAGATTTTGCAATTAGAATGCTAACACGGATTTACTGATCTGTCAAAACTGCATAATATCAGAGAAACCTTGATTTTTCTGGTAATATTTATCAGACTCATTGGCTATAGTAGCTTATGCTGATGTTAGTAATCAAGTAACCAGACTGTAATGTGCAATGTTTATTGCAGGCTCGTTGTGCCAGGGGAGGTTGATCTGACAGTGATCACACAGGTTTATCATTTCCAACATACATTTAGAGCAAACCTCATAAATAACCTTGTCACCATCAGCTATGAGGTCTATCAGGCAGCTTCATTTACATTTGATGTAGCTACTGCTTCTCATAGAAACAGGATTACATTTTTAGCAAATAATGTAAGAAAACATCTCCCAGTTGTCTGAGGGGAGACAAAGTATTTTATGTGGACATCCTGTTTACTTGCTGGTACTCTGGGATGAATTAAAGTCTCTGTATGTGTTGAACACTTGTGTTGATTTATGAATGCTAAGAAAATCAGTAAAAATATGTCTCCATATAGCAGCAACATTTAATATCTACCTGCTTTCTCATCTCATTGCTGAAAACAATATGTTATTCAGAGGAAAATAAAAAACTGCTTTCTGCTTTTGTCTGGCACCTGATGATAAACATTTTGGCCTGAATCTGATGAAACTCTTAAGTACATTCTGCAGGTGTTTAATAATCTTAAAAATATAATATTAATAGGCTACTCACTGATTCGAAATTAGACATGTTCATTTCTTCTGCTGAATTCATAGCTATAGTAGTAAAAGTTAATCAGCACTGATTTACAGTATTGTGAGTATCAGTAGAGATTGCTTATGTTGCTTGGTGAGACTAAGTTCTTTCCATTAATATCCAGCATAGTGCCTCAGAGAGAAATAACTTTGTTTATTAGCTGCAGAGATAATTTAAGATCTTAAAAATTAATAGAAAAGAGACAAGCTTAATCCTCGGAGTCTGGATGCTGCAGGTGAGGTAAATAGTTGAGATTTCCAAGTTGTCTTGAATCTGAAAATGGGAGCATTGCTATTATTTATTTGCAGAAGCTAGAAACAATCTTTCCAGTTTTGCAATGAAAATCACAGCCACAGGCTTTAGTCATTCAAAGGGAAAGAAAATCAATAGTTTATTCCATTATTCAGCACAGTGTATAATTTATATAATAAGAGGTTTTGATAGATGTTTTTCAAGTTTTCCTTTGTTATAGAATTGATAGTGGGCTAGGGGATCCTGTCCTTAGGCTGTGTTGTAATCTTTCCACAGCCACATGAATACTCACAGCAAGACTAGGGTTTTTTCCCTCTTTGTATTTTTTTCCTTTACAAATAAGTGGATAAAGTAATTAAGTAATGGATAAAGCAATGAAGACATTTTGTCTTCAGTATTTACTTTTGCACATTGAGGACTTGAATTCGGTTTAAAGTAAAATTAACTGCATCTAGGAAAATTGGGAGTGTGAATATTCCTTCATTTTTGGCACTGAGACTATAACAGATTGCGATTATTTTTTTATAAATTTATGGCCCTCTTTCTAAGTTGTTATCACTTCTCTAACTGTAATTTCTAATTTCATCAAAAAAGATAAAGTATCTTGTAAGGGATTTGTGGATACAAGATTGCCATTATTGTGTCTAGATATAGATGGGGCTAATTACCAAAATACTCTGTGTAGTTACTATTGCACCAGTTAACGTGTATTGAACAGCCTACCTGTTGCCAGGGAAATTTTTAGTCTGGAAAAAAAATTCAGTACAGTAATTTCACACTCATAAGCCGCACCTGGTTATAAGCTGCACTTCCGGGTAGACCACAGAATCTTTTCCATAAATAAGCTGCACTGGGTGATAAGCTGCACTATTTTATTTTTTTAAAAGTGATGATCCATGTGCAACAAAGTAACAAGTTAGTAACGGAATCGCATGATTGCGGGGTTTGCTGTCAGGTGCTCAATTTGCAAATAGTTTTCACAGACCAGCGAAGCCTTTAAACACAGCTCCAGGCACCCTCCCCATGCCGCCAGCCCCAGCACTCCCCCCCCGGTGCTGGGTGCCGTAGCTTCCCGCCTGCTTGGCAGTGGCTCGCCGCCTCACCGCGAAAAGCCAGCGGCTCACCACCCGCTCGCCAGTGGCTCCGGCTCACAGCCCACCCGGTAGTGGCTCCATGGCAGCTCCCTCCCCAGCTGGCTCACACTTCCAGGTTGGCATTTCGCTGGAATTTGTCCATAAATAAGCCGCACCTGGTGATTAACCACACTTCCGGGATTGGCTCGATTCTTCAGTGAAGTAGGTGCGGCTTATCAGTCTGAAATTACTGTAGTTCTTTTTATCAGAGAGGGTGAAACGAAGGTCCAGGTGTTAGCTGATTCAAGATCATTCTCAAGATTTCATTTGATCCATTTTTAAATGTCTTAGAGTGGGAAATTTCTGTCATGTGTTTCATTGAAGATATTTTAAAAACTCAGTAATTGAACTATTTAGATTTTGTTTCTGATTCCCCTGAACAGTCTCGATCAGTTTCCCAACATCACCAAGCATTTTGAAGAGTACTTTTGTAGAAATTAATTAAAGAAACAAATTACTAGAATTTCTCCAGTGCAAAAAGCAAAATCAAATTTTTTGCTCCTTAATAACTGAAAGTTTTTAAAATACATTCGCTTGCTTGTTCTTTTCGATATTAAAAAAACCCAACAAAACAAACGAAGTCTGAGAACACTGGACAGTTTACCCATGAGGAGAGAAGATAGAAGCAATGAACCCTTGCTACTGAATGGACAAACCCTTGTCCCATTACTCTGTGTGCTCACATGCAAAAGGAAGCATCAAAATTAATATGCTTTAAAGAAACCCTATAGTTTCACATATCTATATGTATGTCCGTAACAGATTATGGTTTTCCCTTCACTAGATATATAAACAGGTTGACAACCATGTGCTGCCAAACATCATAAAGCACAATGGATAAGAGAGCAGCAGTTTGTGTCTTTAGGTAGTATCCTAATCTAGCTGCTTTATGAATGGAAGGATTTTCCTTTATTTCAGACCAACTTCTATTGGTCTAATACTTAAATTTAGCCCCATTCCTTCAACACAGATAATCTGTTCAGAGTACTAGAGCTGTCCCAAGGTAGTTCCCAGCATATTATCATGTTGCATTTTGTGTTCAAGACAATAATCTACCAAGGACAATTTAACAACTCTTATGAGTTTATTTGAAGCGATAAATTTCATTTGCAGAGGAAAATATTTTGCTGCTCTGATTTCCTAAAGCTGTCTTCATGCCAAAGTCAGCTTGTCCTTAGAAAAGATTTAAATGTCTGTAGAGATGTACGATGAGTACTTTTATGTCCAAGATTTTTCAGTTAGATTTACATTTTGAGTTTGTATTTCTGCTCAGTCTTAATATGACTAAGAAAAAAGTTGCAGCAGACCACAATCCAGACACAAGGCAGTATGTTGTTTTGTGGAGCACTAATAAATTAATCCATTAGTGACTGCAAATTTATTTTCTCTTGTCCTTGTTATCGAGTATTCACAGGTGTGTATGTATTTAGACAGTGTAAATTAAAAGGGCTTTTATACTGGTAACACATAACCATACTGCAAGGACCATAAGGCACAGTATTTTTCCCACATCAACATGAAAATGGAGAAATACTGATAAAACAAAACATAGAAGTGAATAATCTTTCTATCTGAGAAATGTATTAGTTTCTAAGAACATAGCAATACCGGAAGGAAAGAAGAAACCACAATAACAGAAGTAAAATACAGCCGCATTATTTGGTTAATGACCCCATCTGTGGAGCAGCGCCCACGCTTCAGCACATTTATAGCTCTCATATGCATATTTTCTTTAATGTGGAGTCCATTTCTTGATGGTGAATTGCTCGGCATTGCACTTGCTGTGTCCAGGGAAGTGTTCTGCAGGCAGTTCATCATTCCTAGAGCACGGCTGCACAGCAATAGAGCAGTCCTTTGTCACACCATGGATTGCCAGGGTCAACACTTCACGTTTCAGTGTTTGCTTCAGGCTGAGGTCACCACCACAGCTCACATCCCCCACCACCCCTGCTGGTTATTTCCTGCTGCCCTCTGTCTCTCACATGGACCTGCTGGGAGAATTTCTTGCTGTTGTTTAGAGGGGACAAACCTGAGCAGTTATAAATCTCCAGTGCTTTTAATGCACCCTTGTGTTGGGCTATCTTAAATGATTAAAGCAGCTAATAGTTGCTAGAAGGTGGTTTATTACAAAGCGCATCAGTCTTATAAGCAAAGTCACAGATGTTAAAGTTTATGCTACAGTCCTAAATAGAAGTAGAAGCTGCTCCTGTCAAGGTCCTGGGATGCTGATGTTGCCATGCCAACTCCTATCTTCTTCTTGGGTGCTGCTGGCATCGAGCAATAGCAAAATAGAAAGCAATGGCAAAGCGATGGCAAAAGCACCAACTCTCCCGAATGTATAATCTTATATAGGATTTTTCCAACAATTTACTTTCCTGTCAAATGCACTAGGGATGTTTGTATATTATGTTTGTACCTGGATGTAAGAATACAGATTAGAAAGTTGCTATGTGGAATATATATATGTATGATTTTGAGTTGTGTGTTTTCAAAAGGAAAGATTCATTTGTCACTAAACTTGCAGAATGTGCCTTCCCTAACACCATGCTAATAAGGTATTTATGCCATCTACCATCATCTCGTGTTCTCTGCTTTTGAAGTGCGCATTGTGCCTTCTGCATGAAAATAAAATACAGAGTTTAGCAGCAGTTCCATAGATTTGTATGCTAAGTGAACTGACCAAACTGATGCTCGGTGACTTCTCCTGGTGGGATTAAAGGGTGCAAAAGGTGAAGAATTCCCAGCATTTTGAACAGAAACTCAAATATTCCATGATCTCGTCACAGGTACCAGAGTTGGCAACAAAATGAAGTATTTTAACTGTTGGGTTATGTTGGAAAATCTTTTATCTTTGCTATGTAGTTCTTAGAGGACTCCAATGTGTCATGTAAAAAAAAGGCCCTGAAATATTTAGAAGTCCATGTGATAATTCCATCAATATTCTAAAGGCGTTCACTTTGAGATGTCTTGAAATTCTTGCATCTTGTCTGTGTGATGGCTGAGCTGGGGTGGCTTCTCTTTCCTGCCATCAGATTTTCTGTGGTGCAGCAGAGAGCAGACAGGAGTCACGTTGGGGGCAAGCGTGGCTGCTGTGCTGTGGTGGGAGTTGCCAGACTCAGTGAACGCTTCCATTCATCTCTTTAGGTTTTGGTCCTTGTCAGAGAAAATGAAAGAAAGAACCTTGTCTGACTAAGGACTAACAGTGTTTAGCATGTTGAGAGAGGAGTTTCAGGAGGATGGGCGAATTAAATCCCTTTAGATAGCTGGCTTGAACATGAAGTTGAATATAAAGGCATTCGTGTCCTGGCCCAAATGCACGTCCCTTCACGTGGCAGCTGAGTGCCCTCAATTCCCTGAGTGCCTTTGAGGGACAGGGTTGTGCCTTGGTTTTGGAGCTGTACCCACACTGCTCTTGCAGCACTGCCATGTCAAGGTGAATTTATATTTTACTGTGTTTCTAACATTTCTGTCTTTTTTCTCTTTTTTCTTTTACATGCTTCCATGAGTATAGCAGACCATTTAGGAATTGAATTCATGGGTAAGTTTTAACTTCTCTCCTTTTCAACTGCTTATATTTATCTTGGTCCCTTAGACCAAAGAATATGGAAGTTAATGGGAAGACTCCCATGACCTCCACCACTGGGTTTTGGATTAGGCTCCTTTAATACTTACAGATTACATTTGAACTTATATGAAGGTTTAATTTTTTTCTTGTTCACTGCTATGGAGCTTAAAATCTACATAATGAAGTTTTAGTATTTCATTGGTATTTAATGAAACATAACATAAAGATTATGTGATCATATCATCTTGAGGAATAGTATTTTATATGTGATTTTAGGGTAGACTTACTAACTTTTCACGTAAAGGAAAGTAAATTCTAAATCAGATTTCTTTTTATTTTGTTAAGAATTCATTGTTAATTAAAATATTAAATTTAACTAGGTTTAATAAGAAACATCTTATAAAAGATAATTCTCTCAAATCAGAGAAGTACTTTTAACAAAAGAGTCAAAGATCCATCATTCCATGAAAAAAGTTGCATTGGCTAGAAAAAAGCTAAAAAAGGAGTGAATAATTGCTTCTTACAGTTTTGGAAAGGACAGGATGACATTCTTTTAGCTCTGCTGCAGCTCTGCAATGTGCTCATAGCCTGATGGAGTGACAGGCTTAACAGATCACCTCTCAGCTGGTGATCTTCAGACTTGAGGAAGCTGAGATCCATCCTTAATAGAGTTAATGTTTCTTTGTGCAAGAGCAGCTTGCATAAGCCATTAAATATGACTGAAAACATATAATAAAAAGCATGCAAATTCCTACTGAAGTCACAATACAGTTACTTTAAATGTTCTCTTTCCCTATGTTAATTTTTACTTGATTTTTTTTAGATTTTAAAAAGTAAGAGCTTTATAACCTGTCAGTTTTAAGAGCCAAAGTGGGGATTCTGTTGGCTGATTAGGTATAAATTGTGGAGAAACCAATATGATGATGAATATTTACTGCAGTATCAAGAGGATAGCCAGCAGGTTCAGAGATTTTCTCCTACTGCTTTTGGATTTGTGCCATAGTAGAGCACTGCTCTCTCTAGGGAACCAGTTGGTGAGGTCCAGAAATTTTGTGTTTCACTTCACTCTCTATGAGGCTTGAAAAGTGCCAGTGGAATCGATGGAAGTGTCTTCACAGACTGGACAAGCACAGCTGGGAAATGTTTATTTGAAAGTCTCTGCATATATCCTGCTTTTGCTGCCTAACTTAAATTGTGAGCAGCAGTCTTGAGGCATACAAGTTGAAGGACAAGCATGTATGTAAAAGAGGATAAGGATTATATAGATACATGGGATGCTTTGAGTGAACCTTTCTGTAAGAAGCAGGAAAGTGTTACCCAAGAGACAAAGCTGAATTATTTTAATTTTATTGTGAGACTTTTCTGTTTCCTGTCTTTTTTTTTTTTTTTTTAAGACATCTCTTTAAGGCATGAACTAGAGCCAGTCTCTGAAATCTTGGCTCAGAGTAGTCTTCTCATATGAGTAGCTCTCAAGACTTTTTTATTAAATGTTGGAACAGATCCTGATGGTGTAAAAATTAATGAAATCTTATGTTTCAAGCCTGAAAATATTATGACAGCAGCCTAAAATAAGGCTTGAAGTTGTTTCCTGTGGGCTAGAAAAAAGCAAGTTCTGGAATAATATGCAAAAGTACTTCTTAAATCCTCCTCTAGTCTATATGAAGATTTACTTAGGAAATGAAGGTATGCATGGAATCATTGCTGTACATGTAGCAAAGTAGAAATCCCCACCCTGTGCACAGGGTTCAGGTGACAATATGCTTATCAAATCAGGGCCACTCTTGTAAAACCTCTACAAAGAGTTTACTTCTGTATGTGAAAAATAATGGTAATTAGTGCAAAGAGTGTTTTCTAGCTAGAAAAAACAACAATGTAGAGACAGTGCTGAACTTAGCTTTGTTCGTATGTAATCTTTTTTCCACTGCATTTGTGGGTTCAGTTGCCATAGAAATTCTGTTTTCATCATTGTCTTCCAGAAACATCTGTCTGTAAGGTGTCCGAGGGGAAATGTGCACTGAAACTACACACCTACTTTAGTTTACATTTGCCTAGAAAGGGAGATAAGCGTAGTAATTTCCTTTTTGTTTGTTTGGTTTTTTGTTTTGTTTTTTTTCGTAGTGCTTTTTTTTTTTTTTTTTTTTTCTTTTGTTGTTGCTGTTGTTGTTTTTGGGTTTTTTTTTGCTAAACTCTCAAGGATCAGGGAAGTGTGTATACATAGCCAGTCCTTTTACTGTCCTGTTGGGGAACTGTGGTCCATGACTTTGTGTATCCTGTTATGGACCAGCTGGTGCTGTTTTGTCCCCTAAGCTCCTGTGGCAGCCCGTTCCAGTGCTCAGTAGAGGCAGTGTTTGTTGCTTTTCCATTAGCTGGTGACATCTCCTTCCTGCTGGACCCTTCTCTCACAAACAGTGCTTTGGGAACAGCAATGATGCATTCAGTTTATGTACCACAATGAATTTTGTGTTAACCTCACTCATGGTCTCACAGCCCCTCTCCTACCTGGGTGTTGCCAGGTTTGTGTTCTGTACAGTATTCAATTTTGTGTATTTCAAAACTTGAACACCTGTAACTTTAATATTGCTGCTGATATTGATTTACACTGTCTGTTTCTTTGTCTGGATAGCAGAGACAAAGGCAGGCATATTGGTGCAGCACATCTGTTTTAAAATGTTGCAAATGTAGCAATTAATGTGTGGTTCTGATGTATTCATGTGCAGCACTGCCTGAATTAAATGAGAGCCAAGTATGTGGTCAAGGGACACTATGTCCTAAAATTGTGGATTGAAGTATTGTCATCAGTAGTCCAGCTTTATGAAACTTCTAGTGATAAGGAAATGGTTTATGCTTTCTAGTATATCAACTGAATATCAACTCAAAAAAAAAAGGTTTTGTGTCTGGCTGTCGCTTGATTCAATATTGATTCAATATCCATCTCTGATGCAATCTCCTGGACAGGCTTTGGGCAAGGTGTTTTAATATGTCTGTACTTCAGATTCTCAGTTGCAGTAAGTTTTCTCAGCTTTTTGAATTTAGACTCCTCAGCTGTCTGGGGAATATCTTTCAGTACCACAGGAACTATTTTTTCCTTGCGAGAGGTGGCAGACTTGGCTGTGTCCTCTCCTCTCCTGGTCTGCTTTGCTGATCAGTGTTTCACCAATGGGGCTGCAGGCAATTTTGTTCACATTTCCAACACAAAAATAAGGAGTTTTCACCATGTTCCTACAAACTGAGAAGAGCTGTATGAACAATTCTGTGTCAATGGGAAGCAGAGTGGTAGCTGGTAATGAGCATGGGAGAGATTGTTTAAAAAAACCAGGACCAACAAACTATCAAAAGCAGCAGCTTTTATACAATGAAAAAATGAAGTGATATCTCATTAGAATTGGAGAGCGTGGGGGTACAAGTATCTACAACTCATTATCATTTTTTGACCCAGGTGGTTAACTGCACTTGAGGGCTGAATGGTTTACTTTTCCAGTGAAAAAATTGTTGATGAGGACAAATATCTGTGACAGCAGTCATGGTTACTTTGGAGCACCAGGCAGCAGCTGTTGTGGAGCTGGCCTGGTGCATGTTGTCCCAGCTGCAGAGTGAAATCCTTACTTGAGAGTTATCTGTGGCTGCTCTGAGCTGCAAGCCAGTGCCTGAGACAAGGATTTGCCTTTTAAACTCATTTCTTGCACTGAGGATGAGTTAGGGTGTGCTAAGGCATGAAACACAAATGTGGGTATTGGAATAACCTGCTACAGCACATGAAAAACACGACTGTTCCAGGAACTTGCCTACACCACCTACTCTGATGATCCAGAATGATGATCTTCTATTCTGAACAGGAATTTATGGGGGATACAGCTGGAAATAAAATGTTCCAATGAAGTGCAACAGGTCACTGCAGTTTTGATGGAAACACAGACATAACATGAAGTAGTCTTCATCCTTGGGCTGCTTACCAGTTAAACCAGTATCAATGGTGCAAACAATTTTGATGTGTTAATCTCAATCTCCTCCTGTGTGAATGACAGGAAACCAATGTTATAATCATATAACCAGTTGTTGTATGTAGTCACTGCTTTTAATTTGTTTATTCTCAAGGCTGAAACAGAAAACTAATATTTTTCTTTAGAACTACTTGTCTTTTTTGGAAAAATTAGGAGCTCCACTGAAGTCAATGAAGTATGAATGGTATATAAAACCTTGCAAATGCTGAATCATTAAATAGCATTTAATTGGGCAGAGTAATAAAGTAACTCAAGAATTGAATCCTATTAAACTTCATATGTCTACTTGCAATGACTACAATGTGGAATGTATTCAGTTTTCCGTAGTCTGAGCAGCTGTTAACACTGGAGAAGATGGTGCATGCTGTGTTCTCATGTGCCTATTGTCACTGCCTCCTCTTTGTGATAGGATGATATATGACTAAAACTCTGGGCATACCTGATCCAGTTAACCATATTGACTCTGTGACCTTGTGTCATGCACTGTGACTGATGCATTTTGATTTTTACGAACTGCAAACGTTGCTTTTGCTGATGGGCAGGATAAGCAATAGTGCAACAACTTAGTATTTTTCCTGTATGCAGAAATAAAAAGGCAAAGTTCTTTAGTTCTTGCACAGCTCAAAGACCGGTAACCTGGATTCTTTCCTGTGAAACTCAGTGGTTTGCAGAAACAAACAGAAAATGATAATAAATAACCAGTGCTTGCCTTAGTTACATTTATAAGCTCTTATCTGTTATAAAACCCTGTAAAGCTCCAGTCCTTGCTGGAAGAGAGGATGAATGTTCAGTTACATGAGCAAAATTGTATGTGTTCTAAATGATATATGTTTAAAAAAATAAAGAAATTAAGTTCAGTTTTCCCTGTATTCCTTTATAATAGTAGAAATCAGGTAGATTTTTTCTGATCATATGGCACACTGTTTTTATGCTCCTGTTTGCACAAAATCTTATTAGAGATTCTGATCACAATCATCCTCCAGAACTATGAAACCATATCTTTCTAACAATTAGATTGTTATTAATCAATAAGCATTTAAAATATTTAAACTTTACTCTGTTGGTAGATTTCTGAGGAACTAAAAAGGGCTGTTCTGGTAGGCATTGATACTTGGAATGTTTGCTGCCATCATCATTGCTCCCTGCATCCCTTTGTTTTTCAGCCTGCCCCAAATTTTACCTCCTTTTTGGTTTTATATTTTCAAACTCAGTAAAGAGTTTGCTCTTGGGACTGTTTCCAAATTCACTAAAGGCTTCGCTCTTGGGACCTAATTTTTCAGTTTTCCTTATGAAATACCTGTCCTTTTTAAGTATGCTGCAAAATAACAATAGCATCCTGAGACATGAAATGGATTTAGACCCTCAGCACTTTCCGTGGGATTCACTTAGCTGGGAAGAAGAGCCATTTATCATCTATAGAGAGAAGAGACATGAGCAGCAGAAGAGAGTTTTACAGGAACAGCTGATGCCTGAGTGCTGTCAGAGCAGTGGATGGAGCAGAGGTTCCTCAGAGGCTGCAGGAAGCTCTGCCAGTGGCTGTACCTGTTTAGGAAAACATCTCCTGAATGAAAGTCAATGTGCATCTGGTGCAGAAATTCAGGCTGCCTCACGTCTTGACACACTTTAGGCCATATGGTTCTAGCTGAGAGGGACAGAATTTTACCTAAATAGTTTGTAACCTATCTACCATCTTGGTTCGGTGCTACTATCTTTACTTTTTATGATATGTCATTTTTCCAATTTATCTGCACTTTCTGTATTGGCAATAAGCTGGGTTGGATTAACTTGTGTGATTTTTAAAAGGTTTGCTGTCTAGCTAACGTGTGTCATTAACTACCTTTTGTGATGATTTATCAAAATAGCAATTCCATGAACTGGGTGGATGAAATAATTTATATATATATATATATATATAACTTACTCTGGTGACCTTCCCTAGTATCTGACTTCTGTTGTTCTCTCTAACTCAATTTCCTGATAATTCATGATGAAACTTATGGAAATTTAAAAAACAAAAACCAGTAACAAGGTGTACTGACAAGTTTAGAAAGCCAGAGTTGGTCTGGGTTCCTCTGTTTTGCTGGGGTCTGTATCAGTCTGTAGAAGGGGTTGTGCATCATCCCTGATGACACATAAGGATTGTTATTCTGTCACTCCCAAGGTGAATGTGTGCTGAGTTCCCCTGTGTGCTGATTGGGGATTGAGGGGCAGTAATAAGGTCCAAGTGGTATCTGTGGGTTACAAAAAGGATCTGTGAAGTCTCAAAAATGGATGTTGTGTGTAATGCTCCAGGTAAGTTTCCATGAAGCTCCTGGTGCCAGGCACCAGCCTCTTTCATCGTACCAGCTTCAAGAGCTTTGGCACCTTAGGTAGAAGGGGTGTGTGCTTCCAGGTTGGATTTCAGCTGAGAACACAGCATCTCACCTGCTCACAGAGGGGCTTTGCTGTGTCCTGTCCCTACGTACAGATGTCATTTGTACACTCTGGTTTGGGATTGGGCATGTGCCCTCAGGTCCTGCACAGCTGGTGTGCCTCAGAGTTAAACACTTTTATCATGAAATACAGGTAATTGGATGGCTTCAACACTGAGCAGACAGCTGTGTATTTAAATGTGACCTTATACCCAGGCAGTCTCATAACTGTATTTTGAGCATGGTATTTAGGTAAATGCTGTGCTGAGCCTGAAGAGTTGTTAAAACTGACACCACAGCAGCGTGCTAATGACTTGCAGTGCTGAGATTTGGCCTTTGTTTGGGCTCAGTTGCAGTCTGACCAGATGCAAAAATATGTAGACAGTAACTTGTACACTGCTGAAACAAGCCTAGCAGGGCAGAGGTGAGATCCACGTGTCAAAGGTGGTGCTACAGACAGATGCCACAAGACTGCCACTGCCACTTCACATTTCCAGTTGGGAGAGGACTGGGAGGAGGCTTCAAAGCAGTGAGTACCATCTGGACATGTCTGTCAGAACTTGGGATCTGTTGTTTGGGGTGGAGGGGGTTTGTTGTTCAAGGTTGTTCACTGTGTGTTGAGGTTATCTTGACGCAGGAGGAGAGGCTTTGAACACCTGATCTGTACCATGTTTGTGCAGCCACAGGGAATCAGGGCTGCTCGGCCCTTCTGCTGCCTGGAGGTGCTACCTAGATGTCAAGTCTCATTCAGCAAATGATGGAAATTTGGAAAGCAGAACGTAAGTATATCCAGGAATATTCCGTGGCAGTGGTGCACTTGTAATGTATACTACATTTGTACAGAAAAATCAATGCTTGTGACAGTGAACTAAATCTTTCTCTGTCCTTCTGTGTCCTGCCTAGAACAAGTAGAGCCGGTGTCCTGCCAGTAATTGCTGGAAGCAGAGGAGAAGGGTAAGCAGGATGGAAAAATTGTCACAGTGCTGCATAGAACACACTAAGTTATTGTTTCATGCACTGCCTTTTCTCTTCTTTTGCAGGAGCTGTAGGATATTGGCACGTGGAGAAGCGCAGAGATATTCCTACTCTGGCTGATGGTTTCTAATAAAGATATTTTTATTGTAATTAAAAATTGTCTCATGATCCAATTTCCTGTTCCAATCAGCATGAATTTATCCTCATTTTCAAGTGTGATTCTGCTGAAATACACTCTGTTCAGTGGCCCAAGGTATCTGCTGGTATTGCTTCAGACTTAACAGCCAGCAATTATCTGGGACACAAGCATGAGCAGTACAAAAGGAAGAAGGAAAAACAAATCCCATGTATGAGTGTGCAGGTGGTGTTCTTGTATGCTCAGTACCTGAAAGAGTGGAAATAATCTCTTAGCTGCTTGTAAACTGCTACATTCAATTGACAAATGAACTTTTCTGTTTACCACTGCTGACTTTTCTTCTTTGAATGGTCAAATAAATAAAATACCATGAGGTATTTTCATTTAGTATGGATCCAAATT
The DNA here is from genome assembly GCA_009812075.1 of Sialia sialis. Classification (NCBI taxonomy): domain Eukaryota; kingdom Metazoa; phylum Chordata; class Aves; order Passeriformes; family Turdidae; genus Sialia; species Sialia sialis. The sequence goes on from VRYO01001366.1 coordinate 17,061,400, forward strand.
CCTTTAGGATCATGTTCATGTAATTTACTCAGTGCATTTATATCCTTTGCATCCTGTAATTATCATATGAGTAAAAATGATGTTTTCTTATTATTTTTGTGCTAAGTTAATTATGTGCTGCCCTATGCCTACTGTAGCAAGTAAACTCTATTGTAATATAGTATTACTCTCTGGGTTTTTTTTACCTCTTGGTAATTTTGCATTTCACATTCAAATAGAAAATAAAAATGAAAATATGAAAAATAACCTGGTAATGGAGGAGCATAAAATGGGATAGTACTTAAGTTCTCAGCATAATTAACTGAAACAATTTGGGGTCTTCACTGTTTGATAGTGAAATACAAAGTAACAAAGAAGAGCTGGACAAAATGAATTGGAGCAAGCAGTTTTTAGAGGAGATGAGAGTGAGAGAAAAAACAGTTTATTTGCCAGTAAGAGCATTACAGTAATTTCACGCCTATAAGGTGCACTGGACTATACGGCTCACTCTTTTTTTGCAGCAAGGATCCGTGTGCGGGCTCGGCTCTGCTCGGGGCTGCCCTGGGCTCGCACTTCTGGGTTGACAAATTTCCAAACTTTTTTCCCCATATATAAGGCGCACCAGCTTATAAGGCGTAATTCCGAGTTTCGATCTAAATTTTAGTCAAAAGGGTGCACCTTATAGTCATGAAATTACTGCAATGCTCCCACACCTTGCTGTTGATTGCTGAGTATGTAAGTTGTTTCCCCATTGCAGTAATGACCTTGGTCACCCAAAGTTCAGGGTTTTAAGCAGTGCAGGGGGCACGGAGTGGAGCCAATGGATGCATTTCCTTGGGGCAGTGCTGCTGTCTCAGCCTGGCCTCCCTCCTGCACTCCCAGCTCCTGCCAGTTCTCTGTGCCCTGAGATAAAGTTCTTCACTGATGTAAGCACTTGAATATCTCTGTGCAAGCCAAGAGTTTTTAAAAATTGATGCCTACAAAGACTTTGGGTGTTGTCAGTGTCAGTTGACTGCATGTTTTGAGAACTTCAGTGTTGGACTTAATAAGATTTACTTTTGTGTTCCTCTTGATTTCTGACTAAAACATGTGGAAGTCAGTGGATATTTTGATATCTTGTCTGTTATTTCTAATATAATGTACAAAACCTGAAATCAGGATCCAGTGTGTGACTAGACTGGCATATGAAGTGAGCCTGTCCTTTTCCTGATTGGCTCCAAATTCCCTAAATCCAAGAAACTAGATATATCTCTCAACAGTGTTACAAAATTGAGCGTGCACAAGTAATTTGGTGCAATTGTGCAAAGCCAGGAGTATCTTTGTTTCCTCTCTTGAATTTCCATTCTTCTTCTCCCTACCTTTTCTCTTTTGTACCTTCCTGATTGTTTCCCTTTTTTAATGTACCCTTGTGGACTTTCCTTTTTGTGTTAGTTTCATAAATCTACTGATCAATGAACTTACTCTGTGTAAGTGTGCTGCTGTTTACAGCAGTGACTACAAATCAGTTGTATCACAAACTGCTCTATTTAGCTTTAATGGGACTGCAGCATGCACACACTGAAGTTTTTCTCGTTTATTATCATAATGCCCTCTCCTGTACCCAGAAGTGATGCAGCATTTGAAAAATGGAAATCACAATATACACTAACTTCACCAGCTCATAAAATATGAATGCTCAGAAAATGAATACAGCAGTGTTAAATACAGTTAATCAGCTTTAGAAAAACAAAAATATGTATTTATCACTATAATACGTACATGCACGGGATATTAATGAAAAATACCAGATACTTCATTTTCTGTGTTTATTCTACACTGTGTTCATTACTCTCATTCAAATAATTTAAATTTGCTTTTAAGATAATGACGATTTGCTGCTGATGAGAAAAGTTTGGATGTCTCCTGTGCCACATTTTCCTTTGAGGCCATGAAGTAGAGTCTATGCCCTGAATACAGAGCTAGCTGGGCTGGAGATTTTGTACATTGTGTACATTGCCATGGAGTGACAGTGTAGACCTTTAAAATTGTTGAGCTGTAAGTAGTTGAACATAGTGCATTGTTAGGAAGTGTATCATAAAAATAGAAAACTTTATTAAACTCAGATTAACAACTTGCCTCGGTGAGAGTGCAAGACTGACTTCTGCTGAATTTTGCTACATGGAAGTTTTTTTATGCTTCTGTAGTTTAGCTAATGTGCTTAAGTCAAAACCAAGAAAGTGACCTTGGTTAAGTGTTGAATGAATGGTGAAGAGAAAATTATGAAAATAAGTGAATATTTTATTTCAGTCAGTTTTTTCTTACGAATCTGTCTAGTGTGTTTTTAAAATTTCACTTGCCTGATGGAGTCTCTTTTCAAGGTAAGGTGGTACCAGAGCATTTCATTCCTTCAATTAGTAGTGAATGCTGTCTTGAAATAAGATAGCTGACCATTGGTGGGAGAAGGTGAGTTAATCCTATAGAAATCCTGTAGATCAAATCAAGTCACTTTAAATTTATTCCATAAAATGACTTAAAAGTGAATTGGAGAGAAAAAGGAGATGTAATTGTCCTGAATTATGATGTTTCTTTGAAGCTGAATAGGTATTCATGTGTTTTTTTTTTAAAAAAAAAAATACTTCTTTTAAGGACATGTTCTAGTTAACTTTTTGTTCCAAAAAACTATGAAAAATATTCACTTAAACCTCAGGGGAAAAATATGGAAATCCTGTTATTTCTTTTTTGCTGAATACAAGTGGTGATTTGTGAGAACTACGCTGGATGGCCAGTATCTTACTTGTCAGTGTTGGGTCAAAGGTTCCTATTTGACTCTGATGCAATTGGTGTGGATAGAGGACAGCTGAAAGAATTCAAATGTATGCCTTGGCACTGATGCTACTTTATCCAACTTTCATGTCAGGAGTTGTTTTGCTCAAAGGGTGAGTAATGTAATGACATTGGCTTGTGTTTTCAAGTGATTTGTAATTTTTCTATACGTTTTAAGATGTGTTAGTATCCATGTTTCAGCTATTTTGATGGTTTCATTGCCTCAGCACCTTTGCGGGTTTAGCATCTGCAGGCCATGAATCAGATTGGTGAGCATCCCCTCCAGTCTGCTCAGCCACGTTCAGTGAAAGTGGAACAGTCCTTGTGCAGAGAAAATTCAGAATCACTGTAAGTTTGCAGATATAGGTCTTACTGTGGCAAATGCCTTGTGAATTCAGAACTAGAATGTGCTCCAGACACCTTACTGGATGTGCAGCCTGTGTGCCTGGTTCTAGTGGTGCTACCTCAGCAAAAACGGGGCGTGGTCTGTTCCCCCTTTGGAACTGTGACAAATGTGGTGGGAAAACCATTCACTTTTTAAGAAACCCATTCTCTGCCTCCCCAACATATGCTCCATTTCCCTAAATCTTTCTTCAATTTAAATTTGTAGAGTTTCTTCTCCTAATAATATGCTAATAAAAATTCCTGAAAATAGCCATATATGATTCACTTGTCAAGTAATTATCTTCCCATAATACCCCCCATGATGTAACATTACTTTTTCTCCTATTCTGTACTCCTCATTTTATGGTGCCAAGGTGTGTACCATCGATCATTTCATTTACATTTTTGTCATCTTTATTACTTGCTGAATCACTTTGATACCTTCAACTTATCCTTCTTTTTTTCTTCTCTCAGTGCTCTAAAAAATACGGATGCTTGTGTTGGTAGTACTGATGAACCTGCTTGCAAAGTCTTCCGCTGTTTAGAGGAGTCTGTCTCTCCCTGTGATGACTTATGTCACTGTTCTTGAGAGCAGCTTTTTAGCTCTTCACTTCCTCTGGGTGTTTTCCTCTCCTCTTCCATCATTTCTCACAGCTCTGCAGCCATCTCTCATTCTCTGCTTGTTTTGGTAGCACCATTACTTCTGGTGTCAATGTTATCTTTTTTCCCTTAAAAAGTCTGTAATGTTAAATTTTCTGAATTATTCATAAGGCCATATATAAACACCTGCATCTATTATTCAGAACTCCTTATTTCTCTTATGCTAGAGCCTAGAACCTCTTTTATAATTCAATAATAAATGAGAGCCTCCCGTTTATTCAGAGGATTTTTTTTGCCAACCTCATGTTTATCTCCTAACTGTCTTTTAGTTAATTGTGCAGAGCCCTGCAGTGCAAGGAGCTACAGAATAATTGTTAGAATAATTTAGATTATCCCTTTCCTCTTTGCTGTCTCTATCTTCATGCACTGGCCTCCCCGGGCAATATATTTGAAGAGGTTCTTGGTCTAGAAAAGATTATTTACTAGCATACAAACATTTTTTTCTCCAATTCCTTTCTCCAATCTATGATCTGAGAGTATTACTTGATAGACATTGCCTTTTTACCTTTATGGAGGTGCTAATTCAATTTTTAAAAGTTTTATTTTGTTCAATGCCTCTCATTAAACTGCTGCATGTACTTTTTTTTATTTATGCTCCCTGTTGTCTGAAACTTGTGTCCTCTGGAGCAGTAGTTGGTGTTCCTGTGAGTTTCCTACTTACTTTGCTCAGGACTTTATCCAGGTTGATCTTAAAATCCTGGGACTGCACAACTTCCCCAGGCAACCTGTTCCAATGCCTGAGTGTTCTAGTGGTTAGTTATATCTAGAATTAATGGCTCAGTTTGTTATTTTTCTAGGAATACTTTGGAATAATGTTTTTTCTGCTACTTGATATTTTGTGATTCAGATAAATAATTGCTCATGGATGCTCAATTCTCTGCTTATTTACAATGCTGTGCTGTGGGTAGGTAAAAAGAATTTAGTCTTACTTTTTGGTGGTCCTATTTTTGTTATGCTGTTGAAGCTCTACTAGTCCTCATTAATTTATGTCATTTTACTGCTAGAGAAAGTATGTGATATAACTATAAAGTAAACCTCCCTCTGCATCTTTGTAATTATCCAGGCCTACAGTACAATATTTTATCAGCTATATGCAGAAGCCAGTTCTAAAAGTAATGAGTTGCAGTCCATTGTTTTAGATTAGATCATCACAGCTGAAATGCCAGAAAGTTATTCTGTTCTAGACACCTTTGCTTATTTACTGTATCTCTGTGATATTGAGAATTTCTCATCTACTACATGGTTTCACATTAAATTCTGTATTTAAGCAAAAATGTAAAGGAACAACTGGAGGCATTGAGATTTTTCATGGCCACAAAGATGTGTAAAGCATTTTAACAATCTTGACAGTTTACAGAAATATGATGTTTAATTTGCTGTGGTGCCTATTATCAGACCTTTCGGCAGAATTCAGTCACAGGAGCGCCAGGAACAATAGGATTTACCAGCAATTTATTCAACTCTTTGAAATCTTTTGGGTCTAGTTTGAGAGAATTAGACTGATACAGCTCCCATAATGCAGCCTCCTCTCCAAAGAGCCTTAGTAAAAGAGTTACAGACCTCAGACAATGCCATCTAAATAAGGCCTGGCTTTAATTAAACAACATAAAACACTTTGTTCCATAAGAGCTTTCATTAACATATATTTTGCAATAACCTGAATGAGGAGCATGAACACGAAAAGGGGATTAACAGTCAGGACTGGCTCCCACCTCAGGTTTGAAGTTTGAAAATCTGTGAAAAGGTTTTTGATTGCTCTTATGCTGTTTTCCTTTCTAACATTGTCTATATTTAAATGGCTTTGGTTGCATTATATATTCCAAATACAACTCTATGAAACTTTTAATAATTTTAAAATAATTAAAATGCCTCTTTAGATACTGTTTTTACTTTCCTCTCTTTGTGTTTGAATATTGACACTTTATTCCATCATCCAACTCAAATGTAAAATGACATAATTTTCATTAACTTTATTTTTCACTTTCTTCAGCAAATGATTATGCATTAAGTTGTTGGATTTTTGTTTTGTTTTTTGTTTGTTTTTTTTTTGCACTATGAAGCCTGAATGCAACTGTGTCAGATACTTTAGTTAGCCAAACAGAAAAGAAATTTGCAGATTTCCATTTTGGAAACCAAAGGTAACCTTTTGTGCTTTTAACCACAACATTGTTTGTTAGGTTCATTGCTTGTGGTATTTTCAAATTTTTTTCCTGCAATTTTTTAGAAGTATTTGGTAAAATAACTCTGCCATTTTTGATCACACCTGACCCTTTTAGTGACTCCACCTGGTTTCACAGAAAGGTGAGCTGGTGCTGGATCACAAATAAGGACAGAAACAGAGTTGCACGAGAGCATGGATTCACTGAAGGAGTCATGGCAAGAAACATAATTTTGGCCATGATTTTGCTTTCTTAACTGGTAAGAGATCTGTGTCTTTTTGAAGAATTTGATTCTGCTGTGCTCCTGGATATTAATGTGAGATTTCTCTTGTGCAGTGAGATAAAAGTCATGCTTGCAAACTGATTCTATAGTTAGTGAACAAAAGTCATTTCAGATAACATATAATTCTCATTTACAAGTTGACAGAATTGTATCTGAAATGAATATAAGTGATTAAAAATATATGAAAGCCATATTTTTGTATCCCAGGTGCTGCAATAGACGCTGACTTACAGTTCTAATAATTCCCCCGAAATAATATAATTGTGATTTCTTTATGTAATCTGGCATTCACATCTTTTTATCATTGCATCTGTCAAAGATTTGTTTGACACTGTGGGGGATTGAAAGATAAATGCCAAAAATGCCCCTGTATCTTATGAAAAAGTGGCTAAATGTCTAAATGCATCACTGTATCAGATAAAATAAATCTTAATTCATGACAGAAAAATCTCAGAGGAATGAGTTCTAAAATCCCAAGTTTCATGAACAAAAATACAACTCAAGAGTCATAAATGGAAAATTACAAAATCTTACAAATTCTGTTTGTCTGTGTGAGTACCTAAACCAGCTATCCAGTGTATATATCCAGTGTATAGTTTCCTCCTTTATTTCTATAATCCTTTCTAGTTTTCTATTTTCACTAAAGCATGTACACACACATTTAATTTGAGTAACTTTTTCCCCCCATTTATGCTATGCACAAACACACAACTTCTAATTCGTTCCAGTCTAACTTACTGATCTAATCATGTGTTGTGTAATGACCCTCCCATTTTGTCCAGGCACATTTATAGCAATGTATAAAATTAATGTTCCTTTCCTTAAGAGTGCTGTTAATATGGACCATCATGTTATGGGTGCTCTGCTTTTTGGGGGTTTTTCTGTGGAAGAGAAAGCAGAAAGGAACCGTTTCAAGGTTGTCTACTTCTAAGAAGTATTACAGAGGGAAAGGGTTTCTTCCTGTAAATTTAATCATTCTAGGTTAATAAGTTTGTTACTACTCTGAAAATCCAAAGCACCACACAGGTAAGGAGTTATGCAGTTCATTAGTTTAATGTCACTGGATTAGAAGAGCTCAGCTCCTGAGATGAACCGGTCCATTCCTAGAGAAAGCAAGGTCTGTGTGTGAGAGCTGCTTTGGCTGCAGTGCTCCTGTTCCTCCACCTGCCTGACAAGGCACAAGTGCTGGGCTCAGGAGCTCAGCTGAGCTGCTCACCCACTTGCCACGCACATCAGGGTCTGTTCTGCCTAGCTTGTCTTGAGTAGGGATAAATAAACAATTGAAGCTGGGACAAAAACCACAGGGGCACCTTTATAAAATAATCAAATGCCATTTATGTTTAGCTGTTAGTGTTGCACTTGGTGTTTTCAAGAGCAGTTGTTATGAATACAGTGAAGAAATAATGTTCTATTTTGCAAAACACTATGTATGAAATGTCTGAGCCCTTCTCTTTGCTGCTCTGCCTTTCTGCACCTACTGCTAAATTGCAGCTTTTTAGGGAGGAGACAAGTACTGTCTGAAAAACACTCGTGTCTGCTGGATTGCTTCCCAGTGCTGTTTGCTCAGCATGGAGCAACATGGATCAGGGTTGAAAAATGCTCACAGCCCTCCTGGTGACCCATGTTTTTATGCCAAATCGTTTAAGACAGAAGCTGATCTTGGCAGGAAAGTAAAGTTAAAAAAAAGGGAAAGTCCAGTGCCTCTTTGAGATCAAGGGGACACTCCTTTTGTTGTTGGTTAGGAGGCAGCATAGTCAGCTGGAAAACGCAGCAGTGATCCTATGATGCACTGTGATTCGGTTGCTGTAGAGGAAAAGGTCTTGTTTCCTGTTTTTACCCTAAAAACCAGCTCTGGGAATGCTGGTTCTCATGGCCAAAGTGAAGCCAAGAGTTTTGCTGAGGAGACAAATCAGTAATGACTGCATCCGAGTCAGAAAAGGAGTGTTGGTCTGGGGAAAACATCAATAAAATGTGCCTTGTGGATCAGGACAAAAGTGAAGGTTCCAGTATGGGTGAGACCTGTTGTTAGTGTAGAAACACTTCATCACGGATGATTATGTGCAGGTGCTTTTATTGAAGAGCTTTGGGAATCAGGGGTACAAACCCAAATCTGACTGACATGGATTCGAGAGGAAAGTGTTTTTATACCCTTTTCCTTATGTAACTATATAATAATTACTAAATCCATTTTGGTTTATTGTATACATCGATCTTATCCAAGCATGGTTTCTTGTGATGTTCATCAGGTCCCCAAATACCCTTTCTCATGATTCTTGTTATGATTACATCGCTTCTCATGATTCTTGCTACAATTAAACAATAATATATTCAATTTACCAAACAATTATTACATTTAACAATCATATTATTTATCATATGATGATGATGCAGGTACAGTTTCACATGATCTAATAAAGACAAAGCTCAACATTTGTTCTCAGGGCCTGGTTCCCTTTCCCAGGCCTACCAGACACAACCTTTTTTGTATACAATTGCCATAGTTTTAAAAACATTTTTAACCCTATGTTATCACTGTGATGCCATGAACTACTGCTGCAAGCTGCTGTAGATGTGAGAAATGTTTTTTCTGGCTGTTCTGTGTGTGATATGAGGTGTCTGATTCAGAGTTCACAGCTTTGAACACTGCCTAGCAAATGCACCATGGCCAAGTTTCACAGTGAGATCTAATTAATTTCGCTTCTCATGCGATCAGGTGTTCTTTGTCCATATTTTTATTGACATTTCTATTTTTGAAAATGAAATCATCTTTTTTCTTTATTTAATTTCTATTAAATATTAATTTTAATTATGCCTTTTTAAAATTTAGTTTAATTAATCCAGTTTGCCCTGGTACAACTCCTATATACCCTCATATACGACTGATTTAACACAAACTAAGTGTATCCTAATTTTGGGGTGTTTTAAGGAATAACTGTGCTGAAAGTCTACTGGAAGAATGCATGGAGCTTTAATAGATTATTGTATCATATAATTCAAAGTCATAAGATCAGTCCAATTTTAAGGGGCAATGTAAAATTACAGTAATTTCACACCTATAAGGTGCACCCTGTTGACCTTTTTTATCGAAACCCAGAAGTGCGCCTTATGCTCCAGTGCACCTTATATATGGACAAAGTTTGGGAATTTGCCAACCTGGAAGTAAAAGCCCACAGCAGCCCTGAGCTGAGCCTGCACACGGACCTTCACTGCAAAAAAAAAAAATTGTGCCTTGCATGCCGGTGCGCCTTATATATGGACAAAGTACGGAAAATTGCCGGCAACCCGGAAGTGCGCCTTATACTCCGGTGCATCTTATAGGCGTGAAATTAATGTAACCGCTCCTCTCCATGTCTTCCACAGAAAATAGCTGATGTTTTGTACATTTTGGTACATGTCACACATTCAACAATAGCAGATGTTAAGGCATTGACCCCAAGCCCTTATCAAAGGAAAACTCCCAAGCTGAAATTGAATCAGAGTCAGTTTAAACATGGAAAAAATATAGTATATAAAAAAATACAGCACCTTAGAAGAAATTATAATGGAGAAGATATAAGGAAACCATTTACCTGCTTATCCATCACAGATAACTTGTAGGGTGAAAGCAAGGCTGTGGCACTGAGAGCCATTATTTGTAGGAGGAAGGAAGAAATTAAACAGCATCCAGAAGAACAGCTGCAGAAGAGAAATGTGCATTTATTATCTTGATTAAATGAATCCATCCTGCTTGTAAGTGCTGTGAACTTTCCCTGGACAGAGATGTGCATCTCCACAGAAAGCACAGTGAGGATTTAATAGGAAGTTTTTGCTGTTGACTTTGAGGGAAGGCTTGGAAAATACTCACTTCAACAGAGCTGTGCTCGCTTACTCCCTTTGAGGACCTGTCCCTATTATTTTAATTAAAAAGCAGCAGACAAAATCTGATCATACAGAGCCTTTTCCATACCAAACCCAAAAATAAAATTAATTTGTTGTGCTCAGTGTAAAACTGAATTTAGCAACCATGTCATGTAACCAGAGCTTCTGCAGCATGCTCTGAAAGGCAGTGTCATGGGAAAAGCAAAGGAAGCAATTGCAACCTTCACTTTTCCTTTTTATTGCCAGAACCATGCCAGAAATGTTGTTAGGGAGCAACATTTAATTAAACTGTTATCAACTTAACTTCAGGGTATTTCATAATCTCACCCTTGGCATTGTCTTTTTATTAGGAAAAGGCTTAATTGACTATGAAATATAATGAAAAGCTGTGGGGAGGGCTTGCATACCACAAAGCTGCTAATCCATCGGAGACTTTTGTGGGAAGGGAGCATTTTTCCACAGCAATGCAGCTTTGAAGGTTATCAGGACCTTTTATCTTCTAGTCAGCTGTCTCTGAACTTCAAGCTCTATCTGTGTGAAGTACATCCCAGCAAATACCCACTGAGCCTGAAGTGGAAAGACTAATGTACTGCTGCTTTTCCTCAAATGTTTTAGCCCCTTATAGCTGTTTATTTGCTTTATGTAGTGTGTGGGAGCCTGAGTGAGAGTCCAGGACATTAAACACAATGTGTTCAGTGCTCCAGAGAGTTTGTTGTGCAAAGTGTTAGGTGGTGTTCAGACATTGTGAGTTCGACACTGCAAATACAGAGATAAATATATCTGTCTTGACCTCAAACTGAAATAAAAGATCCAGACCGATCCAGTAATAGCAGGAGTGCAATATTTTTTTCTCAGGTTTTTTGGTTTTGAGTAAAAAACTGATCAACTGGGAACTAGAACGGTATTCTTCAATCACTTTCATATTTTATTTCCTATCATTTATTCTTTTTTGCAGCATGGAAGAGTCTTAGCCATAACTGGGAATAAGGTGTCTGAGAAAATACTGATTGTACATTTGTACTCACTCTCTTTCATGAAGCCTTGCAAAGAGTAGGGAGAACAGTTTGCTATGCGAAGGAAGAAATAAACCCCAAGAGCATCTGAGAAGATAAAATTATTTCAAATTAAGTTAATAGATAATTTATTTTTTTTTAAATCCTGTTGACAGAATTTGGAGTTTCTACTGCTGAATAGTGCTCCTTTGGTTTGAATCTTGCCATTCCTAACCACACACTCCCAGTGATCACTCTGGGAGCTGCCATCTCAGTGTTTAGTGAAACATGGCCATGTCAGGCGCTTTAATACAGCTTTAAGTGACAGCAGTATTGGGCTGTCCCCAGCCCCATTTACTAGTGAATAATCATGTTATGCAAAGTCCATTACTGCTGTTCTGCATCTGTGCTGCTGGGCTTGCCCATCACTAGCAGCTAACAAAGAACCACAACATAAATTAGCCGCTTAATTTAAACCCAAATGCAGCTGGAGCATTCATTAGGCTACTTGAAAAATCTCATCTTAACTGTCAAAGCTAAATACTTTCACCAGTTGTTGCTTGTTTGCTTGATGTTTTGTTGTTTTTTTTTTTTTTCTTAATACTGAAAAGTTCTGGAGCTTTTATTGAAGTTTTGCATCCTAATTTTTTTTGAGAGGACTGGTAGGCTTGCTTGCTTTACATTTTTTTACTGAAGATGTCGTGTCCCAGTGTGCTACAATTATTTACATAAATATCAGTTCTGACTTTTTTAATTGTTGTCATTGTGCCTTCCACAGGGCTTTAAATATTTTGATCTTTATGAAATGCTTCATTCATAGGATTGATATAGATTCCACTTGCTTGCTTTTCAGGCTGACTGAAAAGTTCCATAAACCAGAGACTGCACATCCTTCAGTTTTTCCTTGGCTTGAGCGATTTCCCCACATCAGAGCTGCTAAAATCTGCCCTTCAGTGGAGTTAACAGAGAACAGTTAACCCTGGCTGTGATCTGGACACTCACTGTATGCAGTTTGCTCATGCCATCAGCAGCAGCTGAGTAAACATTTCAGAGAACATTATTACCCATTTTTGTGTGTGTGTTTTCTATTTATAGCCTCAAATCCTTGCTCCTTCTATTGCATTCTCTCACACCCAGTTAGCTGTTAGGAAAAAAGTCAGTGATTTGTGTTTAAAATATCAGAACTGAGCTAATCAGATGCCACTGCTCATGCTACCAGAGTGATGTCCTGAATGAAGCTAACTGGGTAATGTCTTAAGCACTGCTAACTGAAGGCCTCAGTATAAAGCAGCATTCCCTAACAATCATGAACTGAATTTTGTCTGCTCCTAAGCTGAGCTCCTGCTAACTGTGTCCAGACGGAGTAGCAGCAGGATGATGGGAATCACTGGGCTTGTGGCATTTATCCCTGGGATTCTCTTTTGAGGAATTGCAGTAATTTCACAACTATAATGCGCACCTTAAAGCCAAAAATTTTGATTGAAACCCAGAAGTGCACCTTATAATCCGGTGTGCCTTTATATATGGACAAAGTTTGGAAATTTGCCAACCCAGAAGTGCGAGCAGTGAGAGCTGCAGCAGCCAGCGCTGGGGGCAGGTGCGAGTGCCAGGGCCCGCAGCACAGGGAGGGTGCCTGTGGCTGCGTTTAAAGGCTGCACCGATCTGTGAAAAATGTTTGCAAATTGAGCACCTGCCAGTAAACCCCATGATTGCTCAATTCTGTTACTTATTCATTACTTAGTTGTGCACGGATCCTTGCTGCAAAAAAAAAAAAAAAAAAAAAAAAAAAAAAAAAAAAAAAAAAAAAAAAAAAAAAAAAAAAAGCGTCTTATAGTCCTGTGCACCTTATATATGGGCAAAGTTCAGTGAATTGCCAACAACCCAGAGGTGCGCCTTATACTCCGGTGAGCCGTATAGTTGTGAAATTACTGTAATCATGTGCCATAAACATATTCACTGTGGAGAGTAAACCAAGTCTTGGACTTGGCAGATACAAAATCTGTAGCAGGGGCAGACTTTGAGATAGACTGAATTTTACTGCCATTGATACAGCTGAAGTTAATTCACTCCTTTGTTCAGTCAAATATTTTGATACAATCTGAGGTAATCAGCCAGCTCTTCAAAAAATATTGTAAAGGTCATACAAATTAGCATCTGATTTCAAAAAGGGATTTGCATTCAAAAAAAAAAAAAAAAAAAGAAACGGGAAGGAGATTAATGCCTTACATGAGTGCAGTTATGTGAAAAATAATTAGGATATGAGACAGCAAGTATCTCTAAATATATGTAAAGAGCAATTTTTAGTAAAATATAAGAACTCAGGTTTTTCCCTCTTCTCAGTTAATATAGAGGTTGGGATTGGGAGATCACGTTTTTTTCCTAATTAATACAGGGAAAAGATACAATCCAAGTGGTTTACCATGCATTGCAGGTAAACCTGGTAAATTGATTACCAGCATCTCCCAAATAATTTCACTTGCTTATTAGTGATAATTGTTGCTCATTAATGAAAAAAAAAAGTTGGAATCGATATGTTAACATCATAGAAACAGCAACAAAAAGCAAAATGTCCCCAGTGTAGCATTTGTCTAAAGTTCTCCTCCCGTGGCACTTCATTTAGACAGCTCTGTTTTATTGCATGCTAAGACTTTCTACAGTTTAGGCTAAAAAATATTTTTTTTCATCATATCGTTTATGTCACATGGCTATAATTTTCTAAAATCTTTTCTTCAGTGCTTTTCTCTGGAGAAGAAATTTTTTTGGAGCATGTAAGAGTGGTCCAGAGAGCAGTGCTTAGGCATTGTTTTACATTTACACATTTATATACATTTATACATTTACATTACATTTACATACTTTAATATTTATATAAATTTAATGGTGATATTTATAGTTCCCATAGACTTGAAATGTTTCAGTAGAAAAGGTTTAACAGGGTACAGTTTGGCTGAGGAGGAAAAATTTGTTGGATTTATTTAGACATTTTTTTCCCTATTTCACTGCAATTTCTGTGAGCTGCTAAAAAGCAGAGCTGTTGCTGATATTTGGTTATTTGATTAACATTAAAAGGCTTGCCTCATTTCATATCTGAGCATTTTTATATGTGTAAAAACCCCTGTATTTCCTGCTGTCATACCAAAAAAAATGGTTTGCATTTGATTGCATGGCTGAATCTCTGGTTTTGGGGTGCATAAAGAGTAGTTTGTGCCTGTTAGGGAGGAGAATGTGATTTTTTTTCTTGTCTTTGAAGAGATCTTAAGAGATTACAGAGTTCTTCAGCCAGTAGAGTTTTTCACTGGAATCACATTGTTGACTGGGTTAGGGATAATATTTTGATACTGAATAAACCTATATAATAAATAAAAGTTATCGCTGTTAGGAAATAAAGCAAATTCTAACCTCAAAAAAAGTTTCTGGGCTATGTTGATTTCATAGGCCTTAAAAGGTCCTTGTGTCCTGAGATGACTTTTATATCAAAATGATCCAGCTTTCTTGCAAATCAAGCAGAAAGATTTAATTGAATTCTTAAATGCAAAGCTAAATAGATTTTATTTTCTATGAGCTTCAGAATTAACCTCAATATAAGAAGTTATTGCAGTTGCTTATTAATTCCTTTTTTTAAAGACAGTCGGTTAATACACAGAAACCAGTGGTTTGAATGAAAGAGAAATATAAATGGCTTCAAGATTTTTTTAATGTTTCCTTAAGAGCAGCATTTCTGTGGTCTAATAGGTAGGATTCCTGTAAACAATCTTTGTAATTAAATAATTATTGTTAGTTGTTATAAGATATAAGCATGCTATTTTTCTGTAGAAATAAAAAGCAGATAAGGTTATTAGAAATCTGGTTAGACAATTGTTACAGTAATTTCACAATTATAAGCCACACTTGAATATAAGCCGCACTTTTTTTTTTTTTTTTTTTTTTTTTAAAGCAAGGATCCATGTGTAACAAAGTAACAAATTAGTAACAGAATCGCTGCCAGCTGGGTTTGGTGTCAGGTGCTCAAGTTGCAACAGTTTCCATAGACCAGTGAAGCCTTTAAAGGCAGCCCCAGGCGCCCTCCCTGGCCTGCTCTCACTTCTGGGTTGGCATTTCACTGGGATTTGTCCATAGATAAGCCGCACCTGAATATAAACTGCACTACTGGGGTAGGCTGGATTCTTCAATGAAAAAGGTGCGGCTTATAATCGTGAAATTATTGTAATTTTAACACTAGGCAAAACTCTCATTTGGAAAGGTTGAATTAAAGTTCATATAGCACTTCAAAATAAATCATTATATTATTCCAGAGACCTGTATTCCCACGTGGAGAGCAGCAGTCAATAATGACAGCAAGTTGCCTTTTGTTTTGTAAGCTAGGCAAATAGGACACACTGGTATTTAGAAGGCATTAAAAGGTTAGATTATATCCTCTTGGAAAGCCACAAAACTTATTTTCATTGCTACTTTGCCTTCAAGGGTATTTATAATTTAGGAGAGAAACAAGAGTGATGTGAGAGAAGCAGAGTAAGGTGCAGTGGACTTGTCAGGTTGGACCAGTGCATGCCTTGAACACTCACATGTACATGAGCTGCTTGATCCTTGTTTGGGAGTTTATTCAGAAAAAGAAAGAGCTGCATTTTTTTTTTAAAGAGAGATATTTGTCATCATTGTTTATTTTCTTTCTGCTAAACCTGAGAGGCTTTCCAAGTATTAAAATATTTTGTTCCCCTGGAATAAACCAGTACCTTCTTGGACCACTGACTTTTGTCAGGAAATGCACTGCTTGTTTTGATTGCACTAGATATGAGCTTTCTTCCTGGGTATTTGCTTCATCATCTCAACTTCCTCTAATTATTAGCCATGGAATATTGCCAGAGGAGATTTAGCTCACAGCAACAGGAGCACTTGAGAAAGACTGAATGAGAGACATGTCTGATGATCCTACTGCAAAAATCCTGGGGTTTAGCCTGTATTGGGTAGCCCCAGTCAGTCTTTAAGATGAAGTTATGTTGGTCCATGTTATGTGCATGTTATTCAGCATCTCTTCTTTGATGGCAACACTGAAGTTTACTGAAGTTGCAAGCATGCAGGCAGCAGTCCGTTGCATTTTAGCATTGTAAGAAGTGGCCAGCATGTATGTGGGAAGCTCTGAGAAATCAAGTCTTCTCCATTTCTTCAAATCCTTCCTCCTTATCTTTAATCATTTCATCCCTCTCTCTAGATAATTCCCTAAAGTAGAGAAATACTTACATATGTCTCTTAATTGGTATCTGAAAATGTTTATTCTTAGGCTCTGGAAGTGTAATATAAAAAAAGAAAGGCAACAAACCCAAATGCCTCTAGACAGATATTTACTTTGAGGCTTTCTTTATCTCAGATGTTTCTGCTCCATTATTCATGGGAGAGGACTTTATATCACTTGTACCTAGTCAGCCACAAACTTGTTCTGTCAATTTTAACCCATTTCATATTAAAGATTAATTAACAAGATCTGAATGTTCTTTAACCATTGTGGAAGCTTTGGGGGAAATCCTAGCATGTGTATGCAATTGCAACACATCAACCACATGAACTTAAACAAGATAGTTGAGGTAGCAATGGGATTCAGAAGAATTTACACAGACTTTCAAACACCCTGATGGGAAGATGATTTCGCTGTTCTATTTCCTTTCCCAGACACTCTGGAAGAGTTACCTGGTACTGAACCCTACCCAACTGGAAAGCATAAAAGGGTGAGGTTTGATCAAGGGTAAATTTGGGTCTTGCATCTAGAGAGTGTTTCACATATCTTTGTCCTATTGGATGTTAGTTGTAAAGTTTGGGAAATGAATTTTTCAGAGGTTCTTTCAGAAGCATTTTCAAAGTTCCTTTTCTATTTCTGGGTTGTGGCTATTCTCTGCCTGGTAGGGAAATGATGACAGCCTTCACTGCAGTTTGTTTAGCTTTTATACACAGAATAAAACTTAAGGACTCTTTTGAAAAATCATTTTATCTTTCTCAACTATTAAAACATTTTCTTCTGTGGGAAGCACTTCAGTGAGAAGAATCAGCCAAAAACTCGTCTCTATCCTGGTCACAGAACTTTTGGAGCATACTGGTTTGTATCATAAAATTATTCTACTAAGAATAATTGGGTTATTTTCAATGATTTGGCCTTGGTTACCATAAATAGGTCTTGGATATAAATATTTTTAGCATTCATACTGGTCTTTATTAAAAAATGTGATAAATCTGATAGTAAGCTACAAATGTTAATGCGAGAGTTACCCCTAAATTATCTCCTAGTGACTGGCTTATGCTTTTGAATCCACTGAAGCAAAAATATACACTTTACCACAGTCACTTACTGAAGTTCATCCCATAAATGGCCTCAAGGACTGGATGAATTTGGAGACATTCAGAGTGTTGATGGAGATGTCAGTCATGGTTCTGTCTGTAAATTCAACTAATACAGGTCAGAAATCATTGCAGGACATAGTTTGGGTCATAAACTTGTGGAAATTTAGACCGATTTCAGAATATACAGAGTATGATGCTGTTTTTGTCAAAAGATTAAAACAAAAAAGTTTAGTGGATAATTGACAGTGCATAATTCCGTTATGAGAATAAAATGTCAATAAAACATGGAGCAGGAAACAGGTGAGCATAAAAACACTGTGTATTCAGAGATCATCCTGGTCAGCATTTCTGATTCCTTGGAGAATGTCTGGTTAGAGGATTCACAAGCCTCTGCCTGGGCAAAAATCTCCTTTAGGCAAATATTCCAGTTGCATTTGTGACAATACTCTTAGTGAGCTGAAATCTATTGTTTCCCAATAGGGCATGATCAATGATCAATGGGGGCTTTGTCTAATTGGAACTCGTATGTGGGTGTTTATTCTCTTGTCTGTATTTTCTAAGAGCCAATTCTGCATTACTGGAACATCTGATGTTTCTTGTGCCACTCAAGATTACCTGGAAATTGATCTTTGGTTCAATGAGAGCCATTTGAGACAAAATATAAAAGGACACCTCACACCTGAATGACTGTTCTTGTGTTTCTGCTCTGGTATGACTCCTTAATTTTCTTGCATATTGCAAAGTAGACCAGAATCAGTCCCACTATTTCTAGCAATTCTCGATTTACTCTGTGCAAGACTTGTCACAGCTGGATTTCACAGATTAATCCATAAAAAGTAGTTCTTAAATGGCTCCAATTAAAAAATTAATCTTAACAAGGTGGAAATACCCTGTAAGATTTAGTAAAAGCTGCAAGTGAGAAGAATTGGGAGCTGAGGAATGTCAGTCTGGAAGGTTCTTGAATAGGGTACCCATACATTTAGCATAGTATAAACATATATTTATACATATTTCTGACATATATCACACATATAAACAAAACTGGCTTAGAGAAAAAGCCAGCTAAGCTGAGACTGGGTGTCTCATTTATTGCTAGCAACTGAGGAAATCTGTAAATCCTTAACTTCTGAGGAACATTTTATTAAGTTCATTTATCTTAGTTCATAGCTACCACTTCTGCATATCACCTCTGCATTCTCTGACAGTATTGTTAAAAATGAAATTGATGGTAGCAATATGTAGGCAACTTGAAGAATCATGTTGTTTTCTGATTGTTTCTTAGAGTGGATAAAAGATGATGAATTGAAAGGGTCATCTGAAGAAATGTCCTCTCTAGCCCTCCTCAGAGAGGCAATGCAGATAGGAGCTCTCAAAGAGGATTTATGAAGAGCAAGGTGGAATTGCAATATGTTTTCTTTGGCTTTTGCAACACCTGATAGCAAAGGAAAACTTCAAAGACAGTTAAGATGTACAGAGATTTTACTTCAATGCTTTCTTGATAATTTTGCCAACTGGATTTTTCCTGAATTGATGACATAACTATCTAAAGCTGCTGGAAAATATGAAGGTGACTAATTTTAAATAAGTGACTTCATGTGTAGGGGAGGGAACAAGGACTGAGAGCCAGGGCCAGCAGGTTGGCCAGCAGGGAAGGCTTTTTGTGTGGAATTTCAGTTTGCAACCACAAAGACATCTCAGTGAACTCTCACACTTTGTCCATGGCCTCAGGATTGGAAGCAGCACAGTTTTCTGCAGTCTGTTCTTTTACCTTTTGCTTTCATGCCATGGTAGAGCAGCAGCTGTTGTCTCCTGCCCGCCCTCAGTCTCTCAGTGCTCTCCAAAATATGTCTCATCCAGGCAGGAAAGAAATCTGGGTCACAGGCAAGCCCAAGTAGGCCAAGTTATTGCTATTCAGCTGCTTTTGTTTGAGTTGCTCTCTTCAGCCTCTTCAAGTCTGCTGATTCTTTTCATTAAACTGTACTCAGGGCTGTGGTGTTTCAGCAGTGTTTGTTCAAGGCTCAGGAGCTGTAGCTGTGAGCTGTCCATCATGACTGCCACAGAAGATAATGTGAATATTTTTAAGAGATGTGAGGCTGAGGGATGCAGAAAGAGCTGTTGTGTAAAGCACAAGTCAGAAAACACTTGGCTGTTACTGCTTGGCAGAGTGAGCTTTGTGCTAAAATGTTGTGATGAGCCAGAGGTAGTGCTTGCTTCTGGCACAGTATTTCCATTTGCAGTTTTTTAGATAAAATTCATGACCAGAAATGTTACAAAGCACATCAGAAGCTGCCCTGTGGTGCCAGAATCACTATTGTGTATGACAGCTTCTGGCTTGTAAGATCCACCCAGGCAGTCTGCGTAGAAATGTTTATTACTGGAGCCACCAGAGAGGCTTTTGTGGAAAACATTTCACATTGGTGTAATCTGTCCTTCAGCTTGCCATAGACTGGGTAAAGCTGCTCCCTTTCATGCAGTCAGGAAATAATTCAGGATCTCCACAGTCAGCTGGGTGAGTGTTAAAAGCCTTCAGTATTTGCCCTGCTCTGCTCTGCACTGTGATGTGTGCAGATTTGGGCACCACAGTATAAAAGGGACATAAAACTCTTAGATGGTGTCCAAAGGAGGCCATGAGGATGGTGAAGGGCCTTGAGGGGAAGCCAAATGAGG